>JALIRY010000026.1:0-393063 GCA_026401215.1 Trichoderma erinaceum
CCACACGACCCCCACCCCCCCCCCCCCCGCCCCCCCCCGCCCCCCCGGCCCCCCCCCCCCCCCCCACCCCCCCCCCCCCCCCCCCCCCCCCCCCCCGCCTCATATCCCATGCCGCTAGGGTACAGAGGGCACGGTTTAATATCGTACGGCTTGATAAATAACAAATAGACAGCATTCTGATTCTTGGCTATGTAAGTAAAACCGAGAAGAGGTTTCGTTACGCTGTTTAGCAAACTAGTCGATGCTGACAACGAGTGAAGATCAGATCACCACATACTTTGAACAACTCCTTCGAGATCCAACAGTCTGGAATTCCCGACTCGTTTCAGTCCCCCAAATCCCTCAAGAATCCACATCTCTCGGTTTCCGCATCCAGCTTCTCAGCAGCGGCATCAGCACTCAGGAAGGCTTCCCAGCTGATCGCTGGTACCGCGATAACCGAGGCCTCCAGGGCTCATACGAGGTGCACGACAAGTACCCATGCGGAGTGCTCAGCTACGAGCGCCGCCATGATGAAATGAAGAATGAAGGCATCACGCGGTCCATCGAGGGTGTTGTGCGCATTGGCCTCTCAGACGTGAGTCAAGAGCGAAAGGCCCTCATCGGCACAAGGGACTTTGCGAGGCAGCAGATGGTGGCGATGAAGCATCCTGGGCAGTTTGTGACGCTCGTTCTGGGCATGGATGTGGTTTACAACTTTGACAGGGCGGGCTGGCGACAGGAGCCCTGGGGTGCGATAGTGCAGCTTGAATAGGATGAGCATCTTGCGGATTTTCGATATCAGATTGATTGGGGGGAGAAGAAGTGTAGTACGTTTAATTCTTCTGCGATTGGGGCGCTGTTGAAGGCGGAGATTGTAATGTTGCCAGAGGACAATTTGTATACGGTTCAGCTTGAGTGTAGACATGTGAGTGACTCGTCGGCGTCTTGGTGGACGTGGGTGTTTGGGGATGTGCCAGAATATGATGGCAGTGATGATAGAGTCTGGAGGGTTCGCTAGAAAGAAAGATGGATAAGTGTGGTTTCTAAGATGAATGTACAAGGAGTGTACGAGTATATAAATCCGGGTAGGTAATGCATCAGCAATAAGTTACCACCTCTTTATCCAAGCCTTTTTATCAATAACGAAGAAGACGCACATAATTTAGTGGAAGAATTATATTCAGCCTCTTAGCAATCTTGAAAGCTCATAATATCAGCAACGGTCAAACAATGGTCTCTATAACCAGTTTCCTTATACCAAGCCTCGATTATTGTAGACGCAGTGCTACCCTCACCTGGACTGTACCAAACTCTCTAAATCCCAGCAATAGCAAAATACGCTTGTTATAAAAGTCCAACCAGAGTCCAGCATCTCCATCATTTCACTGACTTCGGTGTCCACAGCAGTCAGGACCGCAACGTGCCTCAAAATGGCTGCTACTACCTGTGCTGTTGCTATCAACGGCATTGATGCTGTCAGCTTCATCTTGATCAACATCAGGAGAAGCAGCAGGTTGTGGCCAATTTGAAAACATGCTTCGCATAGCAGATTTCGTGCTTTTCGAGGGTCCAGCCGTGTTTATGCCCATCACGCCTGATGGAAATGCCATGGTCTGAACTGCAGGGAAATGCTGAGGAAGCGCCATGCTATATTGGCCACCGAAAGGGAAAGGGCTGCTTCTGTAAAATGACAACTCCTGTTGCTTCAAATTGCCCACAATCATCATCTCATCTGTACGCCTCATCTGCCTCATAGTCTTCTCCATCCTCTTCTTCGCAGCACATTCCTCATCCTGCAAGTCCCTCAAGTCATCCAGCTTCTTCATCCAAGCTTCACTTTCGGGAAAGGTTTTAGCCTGTGGAATGATGCATCTTCCCCCGGTAACAGCATTGATCGTGGCAGCGCTGGTGAGTATGTCCATCTCGTGGCATATAAATTCTAGGGGACTTTGGAAGAAGAGATCCCATGCTGTCTGCTCAATGAGTGTCTCCGTGCGAGCGAGTTGCGTCTGCGCCTCTTGGTAACGCTGCTGAAGGGTTTGCTGGACGTGGCGCAGGACGTGGAGGCTTGCATTTATGCGCTGTTGTTGATCAAACCGGGTGGAAAAGGAAGAGTGTTGGCTGTTAAGTTCCGGGAGCTTTGATGATGACAATGGTGAAGAGAAACCTGGGCTGAATGGATTAGTTTGAGGACCGTAGCGCATTTCGAAATGTTGTTTGTATTTATCCTGAAGGCGAGCAAAAGCGAGTAAGGGGTTAGAAGCCCGTTGCTGGAACGGTATGTTGAAGCCTTGCCCGGTGAGGAATGTTGGAGGCGGCCAGCGCATGTGAGGCTCCTGATTAACACCGGTTGAAGAAGGTGAAGCGCTTAGAGTCTCGGAAGAAGTTGCAAATAAGTTGGGAAACTGTCCCGGCATGGCTTCATGAGCCTTTGACGTCGAGCAGCTCGCATCCATCTTCCTAATCTTGAATGGTGTAAGTGGTGCTGCTTAGTTAGAGGAAGTAAATGGACCAGATGTTGACGAGTTGTCGAGGTGGAGGAATCTAAAGGAACAGTGAGGAGCAGAGAGCGTGGTGTTGCGAGAAGGCATATTTATGGTGAGTTACAGAGCAGTGATTCAGCGTGTTTGGAAGAGTCCGTCTGATCAAAAGAGCGGTCTTGTGGACAATCAGAGAGAGTGCGGTGTGAAAAGTGCACAGGAAGAGCGGCTACTCTGCTTATTTGAGAACAATCATGCTAATGACTGAGCATTTGGGTGGGAAGATGGAGCTCATACACAAGGCTTTATAGATATCTCTTTTCACTTCACCTTATTCGAGTGTATGGGCTCATGAGACACCAACTGTGATTCATCATTGCAGCAAAAGTGGTGATCGTCGATGACTCTTCAACTGTTTCTTGTAGTCATACTCTCCAGCAAGTCTCAGCATAAGAACAATTCTTTGCATTATCTGCGCTGCGATATACACATGTACTCATCTCTCTCATTATATAGTCGTTTCAATATCCATCAGGTCTCATATAGGTGATATATCCAAAACGCAGGGTCACACAATAAAGCAGACCCCAAACCGCGCGCGCAAATACCTCCACAAAGCAAAAACGAAACTCATGTAGCCAATTCAAATCCAAAACATGTTGAAGACAGCTCATGTTATCCAAGACTGCAAAACCAAAAAATCACAACCCAGCGCCTCATATCCAAGCATGAGATATATATAATATATATATGTGTAGGCCACCATCCCTGACAGCCCTCTGTAAAAAAAAGCATCAAACAATCTCAGCACAAGGACCCTCTCCTCCCTAGACTCATTATCTCGAACACCATGCAAAAAAAGCGCATGGCGTTTAAATAAAAAAGTCTCGCAAAAGAGAAGAATCCTTGCTCAGTCAGTGTTAGTCTGCCAAGCTCTGGCTGTGGCTGCTACTCGACACAGACGTCACGCTGAGCTCTCGTCGCGCTCCATGCACCAGCTTGTAGATGCCAAAGGAAATAGCCGCTAGCACGATGAAGAGGACGATGATGATGATAGCGATGACGTAGTTGCGTTGTGTCATGGCGACGGATTGGAGAGATCCCCGGTTTGGGGACCGAAAAGTGTTTTATACGGGCGATTTTTTCTGTTTTGGTTTTTTTGGAGGTTTGTTTATTTTGGTGGTGTTGATGAGGCGTGGGCGGTGTAGCTAAAGCGCTTTGTTCTCGTGTTTGTTTTTCGCTTCACGGAAGAAATACACCGTAAGAGTCAATAGGCAGAATGCGTTGGTAGTCTGCGCTGAGACCCGATTAGCAACTTGTTCATCCTGCATCAAGCCAAAAGAAAAAAAAGAGACAAGCGACATACCAAGCAATGAGTCTCGTCACCGCAAAAACAACAGCGGGTCCAGCACCAAAACAAGAGAAAGAGGGCCGTTTTGGAGTATAAACGCGCTTGGTTATCTAGAACAATACTTCCAAAAAGGTAATGAACAATCGCCAAGGTAAAAAACCAATCAATCAAAGCGCTCCGTTCATAAAAATGAATAGAGATCATAAAAAAAAGAGGCCCTTCACGCGTACACGATAAAATGCGCCCATCCTTCCCCCCCAGCTATATGTAGGTACACGCTGTTGCCCCGCCACTCCATTTTCGCAAAAAAAATCGCAAGGCTGGGAATGCCACCACGCTTCTTTTTGGCTGTCGTGCCTGGGACTAGCTGAGGTGGCTTACGTCTTCCGTATCCCTGTAACCCCACTGATGCTGCTGATTTTCTCACTAGCAGTTCGTACAGTAACTTGTGTTACGGGGGGCCAAGCAGGAGGAGTTGAGGCTTTGCTGTTTCAGTGGAGCCCGATCGTGTTTCCCAGCCTCATAATTATGGGAGAAAGAACATGTTTGTCTATGTGCAGTAGGAGCTGCGCTGGTGGCATGTCATTGGCTAATGATGGGAAACGGTCGTGTGTTGGTGACTTGTTGAAACGTGCTCGATCGAGTGTTTAACTTGATGGATACGGAAGACGGAAGTAATATGCTAAATCCCTGTCGCTTAAGCTCTTTGACACGACTCTTCTGTCGCCTGTAGTTATAAAAGCTTATTTGAGAGAGAGGGAGCGTTGTCAGCCAATAAGTGTAGCTTCATTCAGTCATTCACGAAGTAACATCGTCATGTAAGATACAAAGTCAAACGGCACTTTGCAAAAAATACCTCCATCAGTCGACATCAGTTGATGCATGTACAGTCCATACTGTCTCTACTATCAATAGAAGCTAGTAGGTAGCAGTAACTAATGGCAAGGGGCCATGTAATTGTGAAATCGTAGCTTGTAAGAAAACAAGGGCGAAGATTAAGTAAACGTTAGAACCAAAACAATCCACGTACGCCAGCCTTCATGCGACAAAGTGCAAGGAAGTAGCCGAAGAATAAAATAAAATTCAATCCTGCAACACCAGATTCATAAGATAAAAGGACGTCTCCTCACTTGACCGTCATAATTCTTCATTCAGTCAACTGCACATTTCCCTCTCTGATGATTCGTACATGGCGTTCGTAGAATGCCAACATCTATTGCCCCAAAAATTAGCCTCTCACCTCTAGACTCGTGTTGAAAATCAAAGGCTGAGGGCACGCTTACCTTTTGCGGGCACTTCTTGTAAATGACCTTTGTGTCGTGCTTCGTCTTACGTCCGTTTTTCCACACAAGGTAAACAATGAGCCGGCCACTGCCTTCGTCTTCGCAAGCGTCAATCGTATCGATTTCGTCCTCCCACGATCCTGCCGGAGGATTCCATTTAGCCAATGTCGCTGGCGGCGTCGATTCGCTAGGATGTGTCCCATTTCTCTTGGAGCGCTTTGTACTGGCAGATTGCGCCGTGCTCGAGGTACGGCTACGCTTCTTGCCTTTAGCAGCTTCCTGTGTCTCCTCAAATATCTTCTCTCGCCCGCCGATGGAATCGAGGTAGCTGGCCAGAATATCGCCAGCTGATTCTCTAAGCGTAACAAAAGTCAGTCCACTACCTCGCTTAACGTACAGAAGCACAACACATACTGTAAATTCTCCTCAGGCTCCCAGGTCATGTCCGACTTTTTGTCGTAGCCCTCCCATTTGACGTGGAATTTCAACGTTCCCTAAGCGGCGTCAGTCGTGCCTAGGGGATATATCGGACTATGGGTATTGTATCTGCCATACATCTTCGTCGATCATGTGCTTCTTGATGGCTTCCACGATGAACCTATGAATAGCCGTCAGAGCTGAGACCTTCTAATGTAGAATTAGGTCAACCTACACATCTTCGTCGAGCTCTTCCTCATCGTCCTCTTCATCGTCCTCCGCGTCCACTTCCGCATATACGCCCACTTTTACATCGGTCAACCCTTTCTCATCTTTCCTGCTGGGTCGTCCGTTTCGCCGGGGTAATGCAAGCGCGTCGCTCGCGTCGCTGGATATGGAATTTGACTTGCGCGGAGACTTGACGGGCTGCGCAGTCTCGTAGTCCGAGGCCTCTTCGTCGCTGAGTGCTGCTTGTTTCTTAGCCGGGGGCCTTCCTCTCTGCGCCATGATGCAACAATGGGAAAATGATTGGTGATGTTGTAGTTAAAACTTTCAGGTGTAGAAATAGTTAAGCTGGCAGTGACTGCCCGAGTTGCAGGCGCCTGCCAGCTGGGAGTGGCGAAGAACTCCAAGTATCGATAACTTACAGCAAATGAGGAGCACGTACCTGGCGGCATTTTCGCAAGTGTTTCAATTCAATTGATATTGGGAAAAAGTTGGACCCAGCGGCGCAACCGGCGCAAACGTGACGATATCCAGTAAGCAAACGCGACTAGGCGGCGCAGTCTTCAAGCTTTGGTGTTGCCCCAGTCACCAGCAACGCTCGATCACGTGAGCAGCTTGATCTGTCTTGCGATCGATCTAAAAAGAGCTTCCCGCCATGAGCTCATCTGCTACAGAGTAGAAACCGCTTAAATTTTGCACAATGTACTCACTTCTTGCTAGTACTTGGTGGGTTTGGAGAACAAACACTTCTTTGTTTTCCTTTCGCGACTTCGTCTGTGCTGACGCACATGATCACAGCAGTTTGCTTGCTAGCAGACAAACAATATCGTCATGACGGGTTGGATGCAAATGCAACCAAGTCTCGAATATGGAAACCTGAATCCGCGCGCACTCAATCAACGTGGGAGCATCTCCAGATATATATGGTCATGGCCATAACTTTTGTGTGTTTATTTGAGGCATGGAGTCGACTGTATCCTAGCTGCCGATATTTTGCATGACTTTTATGAGTGAGTAGAACTGTAGCAGTGATTGAATCGCCATGTTTCCTTTGACCTGTATATGTACTCTGTCACATAGAGCATGTTCAATGACAGTTTGCTGTTTTACTGCCCCTCACACCATGAATCAGTCTGGAAAATAAAGTTATTGTGTACATATGTATACGTCAAGCTTAAAGCCCTCGGCTCGTCTCGTAGCGATATCCGAGATCCTGGCTATCGCTGGCCTCCATGCCGGAATTTTAACGGGTAGAGAAGCAGAACTTTTGTGCACTGCGAGGGAGCTTCATTGTTCATCTGGTCAAGTAAGCCGAGGCTACCGAATATTGTTTTAGAGTATCGACCATTTTACCCCGATTATCGACGCACCCCTGAATACGGGACAATATGCTGAGCGGTAGCCATGAATTGTAATTCTGCGCTGACGACGGGAGATCCTGAAACAAACCAGACATCAGGTCATCCTGCCTTCATCTTCAAATTACGCCGGTTCTGGATAACCCGGACCGCCGTCGGGAAAACAGCAATACGTGATTCGGCGACATCCTACCACACCAGGGGCTATATTCAACCTGGCCTGCATAAAGGGCCCGAAAGACGGTGGTGTTGCGAGGCTTACACCAGCTATCGTTATGGAACGTTGTTGGTAGGACGTCGCATTAATTTAAACATGCATATGCTAATATGTCTCGCAGGCGCGCCATTTTCCCTTCTTTTGTCTAGCCAATGCATTGAAACTTCTCTTGGCTCAATCTAACAAAGAGTCTGGTAGCACGTAATGTCCTTTTGGTGGTTTGCACGCTTGTGATCGTCCGTGTACCTACTTATTGTAAGTATGTACGAGTAAGCTCGGGTACCAACACCATACGGGTTGGTCAGCTTTTCGGCAGAATCACATGCTGCTAGCACTGAGGGAGATGAGCCTTTATTGTGGGCGCCTAGTTGGCACTTGCTCGCTCTCCGCCGGCTTCAGGCGCCATCGCTTGGTTTTAAAACAAGACTGGAGTGCTAAGGCTACATGTAAGTATACCGCGGGCCGCAGGCCAGACGTCAAAATTTGGGCACTACCGTTGTACTCACGACACCCACAGGCACGGCGTAACTCACGTCGAGATCGCCAAAAGTGCCACGGTCCGGGGATCCGAGCCCACCAAGTTAAAACAAACGGTAAGAGACCAGCGCGGCAAGGCGCGAAGCGTTGCCGGTTCGAGAAGGCCGGCCGATTACCACACCTGATGCCCGCTAAACTTCACGCAGCCACACTGACGACCGGCAGCAAGGGACCTAGCCAGGGGTAAGATCGCTTCACTTTTCAAGGGATCTTTGCGGAAATTCTTACAGTAGTGAGAGGTGCGTTCTACTGCTACTCTGCTGCTCCGTGGTAGTGCTATTGCAACGCTGACCTCGGAGGGCTTTTGATAAGACGTCTGTGATTTGCCCGCGTAGCTCTGGCGTCTCGCATGCAGCCGGCATGTCGCAATAAGTAGCATCTTGCGGATACACGGAATAGATCGGCCCAGCTATGGGTGTATCGAGATGCGATCTTGAGGCGAGATAGGGTGCTGAAGGAACGATGTTCAGTAGCACCACACCAAAACGAAGGCACACCCTGGGCCGAGCTAGTAGGATTAGCTCTCCAGCTAGTCATAGGCGCGGCCAGGTACCAGTTGAGTAGCAGCCACAGCCGCGGCTCAGTATATCTGAGTTGCTATTACTGTATTTTTCCTCCGAGACAGCAATTCAAAAGTCCGTGGACGGAGTATTGGAGCTCCATATCAGGCTTGTTGGGCCTGTGCAAAAGCCTTAGTATGATTAGTGTGTCCATGGATCTGATATCTCATATCCACTAGGCATCCGGCCTGGTTATATACTTCAACAACCAGTAGGCAGTGCGAGGTGGGACAACCTGAAATGCGCTGTACGTTGTACTACAGCAAATAGGTACCTAGTGAGTATTTCAACCATCAGAACTGTTGTGAGATACAAGTCGCGTCGTCTGCGATTATATCCCATGTGTTTAATGCGATATCGCAGACTCACCAATGGCGACTTGTTCCCCGTTTGTAAACTCTTAGCCGCAGCAGTCCAGGGATAATAAGCAGCCAAACGTGGCTTGCGTCCATGAAAAAGACTTGAAACAATGTTTGAAGGAAATTTCGAGACTGGCGTCGGTACGCGGAAGCTTTCCGGCTGACTTTGCATCCGGATTGTGCTATCTACCTAAGCAGTAATACTCGTTCTTCGTGCTCTCCCCAAGAATGGGGCAGACCAGATATGATTATAGCGATGTTGCATGTGGCCAGAAGAAAGCACAGGAGTTGTGGGTGAAATTTACTTGTCATTGAGCGGCCAATCCTTCTGTTAGGGAGCCCATGTAGGCCTCACTTTCTTGGGCTACAAGTAGGTCAAGGCGTCATCTTGGGATTGATGCATCCTGGCTGTGTGAACCCATGTTGGCTAAGATGTGGCCGGCTTTACGCTAATCGCACCAATGCCCGCTTGGTTGACCATCAGCAATTCCATCATCTGCTGGATGACGCTGTCTGTATTTGAGGGGGCTGTATCTTGCAGCCTATCCAATTAGAAACAAAAAGCGAAAGGCTACTGAGCACTCTACCATAGGTACCTAGTAAGATGCGAACGGTGCCGCAGCTCGGCCTCCCTCTGTAGGAAACGACGCCGCAAAATTTAATTTGGACGAGATATCACCGAAAATGGTTGGGTCTTTGACTAAAAGACCCGCCATCCTACATGGCCATGCACGCCGGATACTAGCAGCAGTATCTCGCAAAGGCTAGACACGCAATTTGGTCGTTGACCAACGACCGAATAACGACGCAGAATTGATATGACAGCTCCGGAACGGACAAGGGTCAGCACCCGTGTCATGACGAGCAATCCTTGGCCAACATTTTGATACAACTCTGGCTTTTTAGGGACTCGCCTCATCTCCCATCATACTTTGTACTATGTTCAGTTTACAGAGTAAGCGTCTCGCTTCTGGCTCAACTTGGAAGGAAGACAGCTTCGTCTTGGGGTCAAAGCATGACCAAGAAATTGATCCCTGGACGGTCTGGGTGATCTCCCGAAATAACGACCCCTGACCACTCGGATCTTTTTGATCTGACCTGTAGCATTCGGTGGGCGAAATACTAGTGCCCGAAAAGCACTCGGTTTTCGCAGGCAAGGTACCAGAGTAGCAAGTGATAGCAAGTGTATGTACTCTGTATAGAATGAGAGACTGCCTGTTGTGATGCCGACAATCCTCTATCCCAAGGGTCGGAACAATGACACGGACAAGCAAACAGTGTACCAGCTCTGATTCTTGCCCTTCTGTCAACCCGCGTGTTCATTAAGCAATTGGTCCCTGGTGGCTACGCTATTCAATCGTCGATGGCGTTCGGCCGGCCTGGATCTTTTGCAATTCGACTGGTGCGAAGTAGGGTGGCTGGTACGCGTGCAGGAGAGGTAGGATCGCGTGCAGTTCGCATGCAAGAATGAAGCGATTGGATTCAAGGACGCCACGAGAAAGCAGCCAGCTGTGCCCTTGGCATCCGACTAGCTCAATACGCTCCTTTGAATGGCAGGTAAAATACGTCCACGTTACTCCTGAGATGGTTCCGATCGCTGACACCCTTGCTGGTGAGCGGTGATTAAGCCTGCGAGCCGGTTTCGCGCTCTACAGACGCTTTTGGCCCATAGACAGCATCCTGGTAATGACTCGTCCTATCCTGTCCTGTCTTGACTTGTATCTACAAGTCCTTGTCCTGTGACTGGATTTCAGCTGCTACAGTCCGTATACCGCATGCTGGACCCCGTGCCATAAGACAGCGCCAGGCAAGCATCCTGACAGGTATTCCGGCCCGGCATCTGCGAAAGTCGACGGATAGGGTGCGTGCCCTCCCGAGGCCTGTGCTGGAGTCAGGCCAGACGCAGCGCTGGGAGAGGAGCCGGGTCATCGTATAAGTTACTCCGTACAAAGTACATGTATACACACGACCAGCCGCAGGGCACTGCCTCGATGCGAGCTGGCAGGCGCCGTGGCAGTCTCCTGCAAGGCTCCTTCCTCCGACGGGTGCCCCATAGACACTCCAATGTCCAGACGCAATACTCCGTTGCTCCTGCGTTAAACTGACGACGCTACCGTACGCCAGGCGGGTTCCAGGCACCTTTGGCCATGCCAACCCACTAATGCCACCGTAGGTTAAAGCGACCTGAAAGGTGGGCGGCTCCATGAACGGGAAGGACCAGACACCTCTGCTCTTGTAGCTTGGATGATCGATTTGCCTTACTTTGATATTGGCAGAAGCAGTAGCTGGTAGTCTATGTATCCTGCCATGCAGCAGTAATACTCCCGAGCCGTATATGCCAACGCCCGCATATGCCCTGTTTCCATCTCTTCTGCAACTCGTACGTAGGTGCCCGACTCGCCTCAGCTTTCTCTCAGCCCGGCTTCAGCGGCAGATGGCCTGACCGAACTATTGAACAACTCACTGCAGCCCATGCTCCCGCCAGCAAACCGTGGTCACGATCGGCACGAATCGACCCCCGTCAACCCGCGCCTGAGTGGACAGACAGCCCTTTGCGACGTCGCTGACAGCTGCTGCTAACCTGGGGGGCCGGTTTCTGGCGCAGCGCCGGTGGCCAGGGGTCCGGCCACACCATCTGGCGCCAAGCGGTGGGCGATTCTAGCGGGTGCCAGCGCCTGGGCTGCCCGCTAGGAGCCGCCTATGGCGCCTGGAAGCTGTGCGCTGCGGATCCTGAGCCAGGTCCTGGTGGGGAGGGCTTCTAGTGTTCTTTTTCGGCCGTGGCAGGCGTCCCGCTGGAGGTTCCACCCCTGAGCCGGTTCACCACCTAAAAAAAAAAAACAATTAAAGGTTTCCTCGACTTCTCCTGACTCTGAGCTTGTCACGAGGGGGAATTAGGTGAGCTGTTTCTGGGCCGTCGTTGAGAGGAATCCTCCTACTTGCTTCCCGCATTGACGTTTTCCCTGTGCTGTTTGGCTTGTGGTTTGAAGAAGCATCTCTCCCCCCTGAGGGCGATTGCCTACCCACGCTCGTTATCAACCGCCCCTGGTTTACTTTACACGCTCCTTATGATCTTCGAAAGTCCAGCTCCACGAAAGGAGCCGCTGGCTTTGGTTGTCTTCTCCTAGATTACCTTTTGTTATCTTGTTTCGTAGCACACGAGAGCCGTCCTCCAACCGATCGATCGCCTTGACTTCAACAATCGACTCTGCCCAGTTGCTCGACGATTCTCTCCTCACGAGCATTGCAAATCTATACAACGCACTGTCTCTTGTAGAATGTCTGAAACGCCGCAACCAATTGCCGAGGGCAGCCAGCCCAAGGCTGTAAAAGACAAAAATTGCGAATACTGCGGCCAGGCCTTCACCTCGTCATCCCTCGGTCGACATCTTGACCTCTATATCAAAGAAAAGAACCCAAAGCCCCCGGATGGCATCCACGACGTGGACGCTATCCGGAAGCTCCGTGGCAACATCACTCGACGCCAGCCTCGGGGTTCTTTGGGTGCCCGAAGAGACAATTCAACCCCTGGTAGCACGCCAAAGCCAACAGCCGGGAAATCGGCGCCTGGACAAGACTCAGATAGCTTCAAAGCTGATTCAGCTGCTAACAAATATCCTTTTGATGCTTCTTGGGAAGCTACTGGCGTACTAAAAGACATGCCTGGCAAAAATGCATGGGATGCCAGTGCTCTTCAAGACGCTAATAAGCGCTCTGGCCTGTCGAGAAATGTTAGCAAACAGATGGCACAGAAGGCTCAGCTCGATATCAAACAGAAGTTGACAGACGCAATGGATACTGCCAAAGCTGCTGAGTTGGCACTGAGAGAACTGGTGAGCTCATGGCGGGCTGCAAAGTAAGTACCATTTTCCAGTGGCTATATCTACTACGTTGAGTAGATGATTTGTAGCCACAAATGGCTGACACCCATCTAGACAACAGACTGACCGCGACTCGACGCCTTTTGATTTCGATCCCCTTGCCCTGGACTTCCCATCTCTTACCATTCACTGTCTCCTGCCGCCTCCGACTTTGTTCTCTTCAACCCAACATCCCACATCAACATCCTGGTCTCTTTCGACACCAGGTAAGCGTGAATATGTTGCACTTCAGGCCTTTTTCCAAGAGAAATTCAAGACATGGAAGGTTGCCTGTGCTTCTGCTACGACCGCCGTAATAGAGGAGATGGTGTACCCTGCGGTGGGTGGACCGTATAGAGATGCAGGGGGGGCTATAAGACAGATTCAGTCAAGAGCAGAGAAGCTTGAAGCAAGTGTCAATGAACATCTGCAGTCTGCGTACGCAGCCTGGGAAAATTTGGCTCTTCAACGACAGAATGAGCTCTGGATTTTGGAGCTGGCGCGGGGAGTGGGCCGAATGCATAAACAAATTGATAAGATGAAAGACGAGCAGCATAACCTGAAACAAGAGAACGCAAACCTGAAATCGCACATCGATCAGTTGAATCGGCTGCAACAGCCAAGAGAGTACAAGATGCTCTCACCATCTACAATTCCCGTGGATCGCGATGTCATTGCGTATGCCCATGAGCAGAGTGTTATGGGGAGTAAGCTTGTTGGCTATGAGCCTGAGGATCGGCATCTAGACTTGAACACCGTTGTAGCCAAGTCAATAGAAAGATGGAAGAGTGTCATTGCATCGACCCGCGAGGCAGCTAGCGGGATGCCTGCTCAACGGCCTCTAGAGCAGGCGGCGGCTCAGACACCTGCTGTGAACAGCCAAAGTAGTCCATCAGAGCCTCAGAGTGCCGTTCAAACACCACAACTGACCCAGCCGCAACCAGTGCAGCTTGGCAAGAGGCTATCAAACGCAAGCTCAAACGAACCGGCGAGCGAGCAGAGTGCATCCTCAGCGATCAACACGGGCCCGCCATCAGTCGAAGAAACCAGCGACCAGGATGCCGATGCCGAGATGGAGGATGATGATAGCTTTGCTATGGTTCAATCTCCTATCAAGACTGCGCACCCGCTCATACAGCAGCAAGCACAGCTTGACGCTTCTCGTGTTCAAGCTCCGATGGCTCAGCAGCAACAACAGCAGCAGCAACAACCACAACCACAGCAGCAGATCCAACAAGCCCAGCAGCAAGTCCAACAACAGGCTCAGCAACAAGCCCAACAACAGGTCCAGCAACAGGTTCAGCAGCAAGTCCAGCAACAAGTCCAGCAACAAGTCCAGCAACAGGTTCAACAGCAAGTCCAACAGCAGCAGCAGGTCCAGCAGCGCAATGCGACAGCGGATATGCGTTTCATGATGCAAAATGGGGCAGGTAGCCCAGCAAGCAGAGCTGCTATGGCAAGCATGAACCGTGCTATGCCGAACATGAATATGGCAGCAATGCAAGCTAATGCAATGCACGGCGCAGATATGAGCATAGCGATGCAAGGCGTCCGCGGCGACATGTATTTGGAGTAACAATGTTGACGAAAAAGAGACTAGAAGAGGGCGTATTTTCGGACGGTTAATAGAAAGGTTTTTTTTCTTCCTTAAATTTTTTCTTGTCTTTTGTTTTCCACGACTATGCACCAGTCGTCATCGCAGCAGCATTCATTCTCAGCGGAGTTTATTCATCGAAAAAATCTTGTTCATTTTGTCAATGCGGCATAAAAAATCTCACGATTCTTCAACAAAATAGGAGTATTCGGCATTTGCGCGTCTTGATGTTGTGTTAATATACGGATCGCAACACAAGCAGGATAGAAGCATATATAGAACAGGGAGGGGAAAGGAAAAATAGGAGAATGAGGAGGATTTTCCAAAAAGTCTCTCTCTTTTTCTCTTTTTTCTATCACATTGTTTTGGTCTGTTAGTACAATGGGATTGCATTGAGTAAAAGAAAGAGATGTAAATTTTTGTGGAGTTATTGCCATGTAACGCTCATTAGAAATTGAGAGTTAGGAATAGGAGTTAATAGGTGAATTTATACATTGAATTTTCTCGGAAAATGCTTTTCTCCCGCTCTGCTATATATATATAATATCTAGGTGATTTGAGTTGAGTTGCTTTTACATAAAGTTTTCATATCTCCGCCGGTGTCCCGTAATTTTCCTTCTGTTAAGCTTAATACATCGTCTACTTATATCATACAAGGGAAAAGAGATCCCACTTCATGGCTTAATCTGCTTTAGTCTCTTTTCAATCAACCGCACAGTTGACTTCGGAACATGCAGTCGGTGTGATAGAACTAAAGCACCTGTGAGAACAGCAAGAGCGCCAGCTTGGTGGGTGGCGGCAAGGTGAGTAGGGACCATGTAGATGAGAGTGGAAATACCAAGAAGCGCCTGCATGGTGACTAGATGAACAAGCCCAGTGGTGCCCTTCTTTGCGTTCTTGGGGAGAACGGCAGAGATCTTCCCGGTGCGAGAATAAGCCCAAAGGGTCAGGATGGTACAGAAGGTTGTAATGGCCAGGATTCGGTGATCAAGCTGGACGAGACTGGGGTTTTCAAGCATGTTGCGCCACCAGAGGTCAGAGCGATCCTCCTTGCGAGAGTAGAACTTGTCGAACAACTCGGACTTGGGAGGAGCGTAGCCCAGACCCATCTTTGGGAACTCGTTGTAGATGAGACCGGCATCGAGACCGGCGACCAAGGCGCCGGACATGGCAGTGAGGAAGACGAGACCGGTGATACCAAAGACAGAACGTCTAAGAGTGTTGAGGACGGGGTTCTGAATTGCCTTGATGGCAGTAGCGGCGGCGGCGGGGTCGGCGAGCATACGGCGGGTGCGGAGGATGGTGATACCAGACACGAGCATCCAGGAGTAGCAGATGAAGGCAGTGGCCAAATGAGCCGTCAATCGGTACTGGGAGACACGAGGATGCGAGCCGGGAGCAAAGAGGTCATCCTTGAGACCCGATTTGACCATCCACCAGCCAATGAAGCCCTGGACACCGATCAGACTGGAAATACCGAGCAGATTGAGTGCCATCCTGGGAGAGACTTTGCGGCGAGCGACGAAGTAAAGCGAAGGGAGAACAAAGGAGAGGCCGATGAAGCGACCCCACAGTCGGTGCGTCCATTCCATGTAGTAGATTTTTTTGAATTCTTCCAGGGTCATGTGAGGGTTGAGGATCTTGAATTCCGGAGAGGCACGGTACTTTTCAAACTCGGATTCCCAATCGGCAGTTGACATGGGGGGCAAAGAGCCCGTCACAGGTTTCCATTCCGTTATGCTTAGTCTGCAATGTGCAACTGTTAGTGATTGAGTCGGGATATCTCACGCCAATTGAAGTTGAACTTGGTAAACCGTACCCAGACTCAGTCAGTCTTGTAAGTCCGCCGAAGACGACGATACCGAAGACGCTGGCAGCACTGCCCAGTAACCACACCGCAACTCCCTTGCTAGTAGTCTTCTTCGGGAACTCCTTTGAGGCTTGAGCTGTTGCCTGCGTTGCCACTGCCGCAGCGCTTTTGGCCGCCAAGTTTTCCAATGGCTTTGCATCGACATATCCTCGCGATCGTACGATGTTCAGGATAGGTGAAGGAGAGCGTCTGGGCGCCTGTCGAAGGCAATGATTGCAGACGAAGAATTTGGAGGGCACCTGAAGCGCTGCCCTCCGCATACCGGCCGCAAACAGCACCATTTTTTGTGATTTTTGCGCAATGGCGCTTGATGCGAGGACGAAAAGAGTCAAAATGGCACGATATTTCTGGCCTGCGGTTTAAGACTGCATGTGGTTTCGGCGCATAGAGAGCGCCGAGGCGGGCACCAATTACGGCGCTAAAGAATTGCAAGGATGCTGATAGGTGGGATGATACCAAGCTAGCTTCACCGCCAAATTTTTTACATGGCAGAAAAAAGTAGAGCAGCAAAGTGGCTAGCAGCACAAAAAAACCAGCAATTCGAAAGCTGTGATTGCGCAACTGCTGGCAATTACCGTCTTCAGACCCAAATTCAGATCTATTGAAGATGCCAGGTCGACAGGCGCATGGGCGGTCCTTGTTGGCCCAGCCAAAGGCAAAGGCTGGCCCCAAGAAGTCCAAGTCGAGAGCGCAGACGAATGCACTGAATGCTTTCAACATTGCGCAGGAGAGGTTTCCTACAAAAGATAAGAGGACACCACGTGCGCGAGAACTGGACGCCGAGATTGAGAAGAAGCATGGACGAGAGGAAGACGATGAAGACGAGGAAGAGGAGGAAGAGGGCCCCAAGCGAAAGAAGGCCAAGGCTCCGCGAGGTGCGGCAGCAGACGGCGATGTAGAGTTTGGCAGCGACAGCGAGGGCAACGAGTGGCAACTGGGTGGCATGGCGGACGACGACGACGACTCTGAGATTGAGAGTGATGATGCGTTTGGTGATAGCGACAATGAGATGTTTCAGGGCTATGCTTTCCGCGGATCAAAAACTGGCCAGCACAAGGTAAGAAGCCACTTTTTGGGAGAACGACGATATGAAGGTACTGATTTGGAGTATAGGACAACGATTCGGAGGATTCTGACGACGGAAATGACGACCAAGGCGAAACTCTTGGCGAGGATGCCATAGATTTAGCCACAGCTTTGGACCAATTCGAAGAGGAATCTGAAGAGGAGCCAGAAGGAGAGGAAGAAGAGGAGGACTCTGAGTCGGGAGAAGAGGAGGATTCCGACGATTCTGATGAGTTTGAGGGCCTCGATGACAGCGACGAAGAAGCCGACCCCGCCAAACTTGAGCAGCTCAAGGGCCTGATATCTGGTTTCGGAGGCGAAGATGATGACGGCGAGAAAGATGTCTCAACGTCTGGGCAGCAGAAAATCGATCTCGGCGATCTGGGGCTATCTGGATTGAACGATCCTTTCATGAAGCAATCAGTAAAGCTTATGAAGAAAGAGTCAAAGGAGAAGCGACCCGGGTCAACGAAGAAGCTAGAGGTGCCGTTGTCAAGGAGAGAGCAGGGGCGTATCGACCGAACGGCGGCTTACGAGAAGACAAACGAGACCTTGGATCGATGGACAGAAACCGTTAAGCAGAACCGCAGAGCCGAACATTTGGTATTCCCTCTTCCTCAAAACTCAGAATCAGCTGGACTCGACCGAACGGAACTTCAGCCTCTGTCAGTGAAGGGTGCGGCGAATGAATTAGAAGCTACAATCATGGGCATCATGGAGCAGAGCGGACTGTCTCTGGAAAAGGAGAAGAAACCTAAGAAGCAAGAATTTGACGAAGAAGGTAATCTGCTTACACGAAAGCAAGCCTTGGAAAAGAAGCGCATAGAGCGCGAGTTGGCTTCCAGGGAAGCAAAACGCGCCGCCCGCATCAAGAAGATCAAGAGCAAGGCCTACCACCGGGTGCACCGAAAGCAAAAGGAGCGCGACGAAATGGCTACCAGGGAAGCCATGGCCGAGGCTGGCGAGATCGACTCGGAGGAAGAGAGAGAGGCTCAGGATCGCCGACGTGCGTTGGAGCGAGTGGGCCAGCGCCACAAGGACAGCAAATGGGCCAAGATGGGATCCAAAGCGAAGCGTGCGGTCTGGGATGATGATTTCCGGACTGGTCTGACAGAAATGGCTCGCAAGGATGAGGACCTCCGCAGAAGGAAGGAAGGCAAGAGCTCAAGAGGCGACGGAGACGATTCAGATGAGACTAGCAGTTCTGGGTCTGACGACGACGACGACGGCGATAACGCAGATCTGCTGCGACAGCTGGACGAACTTGAGAAGGAAGACAGTGGACCTCAGTCGAGATTAATGAAGATGAAGTTCATGCAAAAGGCAGAGGCGGCAAAGAAGAAGGCAAACGACGATCTCATCAAGGAAATCCGTAAAGAGCTAGACGGAGAGGACGCACAAGGTTCTGACGACGAAGAAGAAAAGGGAGGAGAGGTCGGACGAAGGCAATACGGCAGCGGAGCGGCGAACCCATTCTCCATGCCACAAAACTCTGCCCGAGCAAGCAAGAAGAAGCTCGCACGGGATGATTCTGCCGAGGATGAAGAAGGAAACAACACAAACATCGCCAACGGCGACGGAGCGCCTCACATCTCAAACGGCGCAATCAGCCACGCTTGGTCTACCACACCCGCAGAAACAACGACTTCGATAGCGGGAGCATGGTCCAAGGGCGAGTCTCGCCGAAAGAAGTCTGCCCGAGCCGACGATCTCGATCTCAACGCCAACATTCTCACCGCATCCCAGCCCTCCTCCAAGCCAAAACCCTCCTCCAAGAAGACAAGACAGCCTCAAGCCGATGACGACGACGACGAATCCGAATCCGACGTAGACTCGGATTCAGACATCCGCCTGCCCATGGCCATTCGCGACAAGGACCTCGTGGCCCGCGCCTTTGCCGGCGAAGACGTCGTCGCTGAGTTCCAGCGCGAAAAGGACGAAATCGCTGAGGCCGACGACGATAAGGTTATTGACAACACTCTACCCGGCTGGGGTTCTTGGGTAGGCGATGGAGTTAGCAGCCGCGAGAAGAAGAGGCACCAAGGTCGCTTCCTGACAAAGGTGGAGGGCATCAACAAGAAGGATCGCAAGGACGCCAAGCTAGACAAGGTCATTATTAACGAGAAGCGCATCAAAAAGGTTAGTACTTTGTTAACTCTTACCACGTTTCTCTCTCTCTCTCTCTCTCTTTTTTTTTTTTTTTTTTTTTTTTTTTTCACAATCAAGATTGAATCTGTCATTTTACTAACTCTTCCCCTCTCATAGAACGACCGCTATCTCGCCGCCCAGCTCCCCTTCCCCTTCGAATCGCAACAGCAATACGAGCGCTCTTTACGACTGCCCGTTGGACCAGAATGGATGACCAAGGAGACGTTCCAGGCCAGCACGAAGCCGCGTGTTATTATGAAGCAGGGCATTATTACACCCATGTCGAAGCCAAATGCATAGATGCTTTTTTGTTAAAATATTTTTCTTTTAATGTTTTAGGGGCTTAAATAATAGATATATACTCGGGCTGAATGCGGATTCTGGATGTTGATGAATATACAATTTTACATCATTTGTTTCCGTTGAAGTCTTGCAACTGTTTATCTCTAATCAGCTTACACATCACTTGAAGAACATTCGCAAATTTTTGCATATTTGGTTGGTATCATTAGAATTCTCAATGCAGAAGCACTTCGTAAAACTGTTATAATAGCACAAGTATCCACAACGTACCCATCTCCTAGTTGTTTCCTCGTAGATCCCAACGAAAACCAATTTTCAACAGGAAATTGAAAAAAAAAGGGAGCTCGCATCCCGCCCTCTTGGGGCAAATCATTTTCATCCTCTCACACTCAGCCAATATGCTTCGCCACGAATTTGCTTTGAGGTTTCTTCCAAACGATGTTCCTCCAGATTCAGCGCAGTAAATGAAAATAATAGTACACGATAATCAAACAGATAAAGAAAACAAGAAAAATGACCCGTTCGTGGGGAATTGATGATTTTAAGTTTCTTTCGTCGAGAAAGCCTGCTTTTTACAGTTATTCATCCTTGATATATAAGATGGAGGCGATCAGGCCATGGCAAGCCGATAATTGTCGCCTTATGGGTTATAGTTGATTGAATATCTTCCTTAGTCGGGTGATAAATTCGGTTCGATGGAAGATCGAGAGACTCAGCTTGGCTGAATTTAGTTGCTGCCGCTGACCAGATTTGTTGCCTTATCCAAGAAATCGCCTGGTGTCGCAAAGAAAGCCACAGCAATAATGATGTAGAGGCCAAGGAGCATGGCACCCTCGAGATAGTTCGATTTGCCATCCTGAACGGTATATGTTACGACCAAAACGGACACGGCAAAAGCAACAGTTTCGACTACATCATGGTTAGCACGCCTTTGCCAAACACAAAAATCAGAAAGTATCAAGTATTGCCAACTCACAAGTCTCGAAGTGGAGCGTCATGTCGCTTCCGATAATCCAGCCAACAATAACGAGGAAAGGAGTAACACCAAGGGCAATCTGGATACTGGAGCCAATGGCTACACCCATGGCCAGATCCATCTTGTTGCGAAGGGCGACCACCACAGCAGTGACGTGTTCCGCAGCGTTTCCAACAATAGGGATCAGAATCAGACCGATGAATGCCTTGCTGATATTCGCGGTTTCGACGAGGTCATCGATGGATCCAACCAAGTAATCGGCACAGATGGCAACCAAAATCGTCACGACGACAAGAACTGCGGTGGCAGCAATTGGGCCAAGAGTAGGCTCTTCAGGGTCCTCGCCTTCAGCAAGCTGGCTTTCGGCGTCAAAGAGGTTGCTGTGAGTGCGGAGCTGGAATACCAGGTAGAGAGCGTATAGAACCAGCAGAATGATGGCGATACCTCGAGAGAGCACAAGAATGCTTCGCTCTTTGTCCTCAAGGTTAGTGTGGCCTTGGTCGAGAACGCCATACAGCTATAATCTACATGTTAGAGAGAATTCATCACAACCGCTTCCGCGAGAGATATAAAACCAAACATACCGCAGCAGGAATCACCAGGGAAGCAGATGAGAGCGTCATGAGAGAGCAAGTGGTCTGAGCAACGGCAGCTGAAAAGGTTTGTTCGGTACCGCCGCCCGAAGTACCACGGTGGCGGAGACCTCCGAAAAAGAAGCACATTCCCATAACCAGCAGCAAGTTGGAAAGGATGGAGCCGAGCATGGAAGACTGCACAACCTCGATCTGGTTATCTCGGAGGGCCACAATGCTAACCTATTAAGCGTCAGTATTTCATTCTCGTGATACTTATGTGTGAGATATTGATCCACATACAATCAGTTCAACAGCATTTCCAAATGTAGCGTTCAGCAGTCCACCGAGAGTCTCGCCAAGCTTGAGAGATATCTCCTCAGTCGCAAAAGATAAGACGGCAGCAAGCGGGATAATGGCGAAGAAGTTGATCGTGAAAACGGCGGTTGAATTCCATCCAAGGCGGCCGGCAACAATGCCGATGGGAACCATGATGAGCAAAAAGTTGATGTAGTCTATTTTGGTAACAGGAGTTGTTAGTCATATCCATACTCCCGAGAGCCAATTGTTTCTGCGCGTTGATCCTTCCAAACTTACTGCTCAGCAAAGTGACCTTGGCGACATGCCAAGAGTAGGCAAGTGTTCGGACAGCAAAGTTTTCACTATGAGTGCCCGGCGTGTGCTTGGAGTCGAAGAAGAACTGGAAGGCTGTGGAGCGCTCATTGTTGCTGCTGTCGACATGATTCGGAATGCCGTTGGAGGAGGCGCCCTCGCCGTTGAGCAGCGGCGTGCGCTCGTTGGAGCTTTGTTTATGGCTCATGGTTCGTCGAATACTCGTCGAGCGGCTGAGATTGGCTGAATTCAATGATAGCGATGAATTGCAATTAGCGAGCGAGTTGGAAGAACGAAAGGCGGAATCGTTTGCGTCAGTGCAAGAAAAGGGAGCAAATAGATAAAGGGTAATGATCAAACGAATGCGCGCGTGTAGGAGGGAGAGTTGAAAGTTGAAAAGTTGAAAGCTGAAAGTTAAAAACAATTGTCCGCGGCTGAAAGTAAAGTTTGTAGGAAGCAGGAACAGCGATCGCAGCCACAATATTAACTCTCAAAACCCCATAGGCACACAGGAGGGGATCGCGGCTAGCCAAGGACCTAATATGTAGAGTACGGTAGGATGGGGACACAAAATTTGGCCAAGACGAGGCAGGGATGAAGTAATAAAGCGAGAGTGCCACACAAGGCTGGCTGAGCTTTTTTTCTACTCTCTTTTGGGGGGCGTGGGTATAGATAATTTTGAGCGGAGGGGGGAAAAGATCGCTTGTTATAAAAGCAGCGCGCGCGTGGCGTTTAGTTCTGGGGGTTTATGTCACCGATTGCAGCTTTGGGGAATGGAAAAGAGGAGACGGGCAAAGAAGGGCTTTGGATTTGCAATGTAATGGCACGCATATCGGTCTGGGCGATACTGGAGTAGGTAGGACACATTAACGAACAATAATAAACCATGTCGAACTTACATATGCCCTTGACCATGGCTGGAAGCTCCGGGATGCACAGGACCGGCGATATTTGACCCGGAGATGGCGGGAAAAGACTTGATGGCGCAGTGTGCACGAGAACAATCGAGAATTGGAGACTTTTCTCTTCTCCAACTGCTCTTTTCTCTATTGGCACAAGTAAGGGCACGCGCAGCAAAAATCAAAGTGGTAGCAGCAATGGAGAGAGAAGAGAGAGAGAATTCACAAAGCACGCATGTCTGTTTGAATCAGCGAATGGCCTTACCGAGCCAGGCTAGGGCGGGTCCACAAGGGGTCCCAGCGCTCGGGTAGCTGCGTGGGTGTAGCTCGTAGCGGCGGATGTACCGGTACTTGCACTTTCCAGGCCTGGCACCTGGCAATGGCATCAGGCACTGGTGCTGACTACAAACAGGTACAAGAATCCCCCGTGCTATGATATGACACGGCTGCTCTCTGCCTCGGCCAGAGCCCAGCGACGGGATTTACGCCTTGGCGCCTTACAAAAGATCAAATACCCAAAGATTTCAACTGCATTCTGTCATATCCAGCAGATACTTACACAAGTAGAAATAGGCGTGATGGACGCCGGGCGCGATAGGCGCATGGCACGGATAAAAGGCGTCTTGGCACTTGATCTGGATTCACACAGGCCTGGGAGGCCTCCAGACGACACCCCCTCTGCCGCTGAGAGAGCGCGCGCGTTCTGGTGCGCAAATCTGCATGTTTGTATGACGAGCACGGTTACCTATAACCTCCGATCCGATCCTGGTGCTTCTCGTGTATCAGGTAAGCATGTGCGAGCAAGTGCTGCAAATAACGTACTTACTCTCGATATCTCACAGCCTTTCTCGTTTTCCCTCATTTGCTTGTTCGGACGAGCAGGTTACAAAAGTTGGCTGCTCTAGGTACTGCCGTGTTTGCTAAGGGGTATCCATAGCACCTGAATCAAAACCTTTGGCGCGCCCCCCTTGGATTCTCCAACAGCCTAAAAAAGCTTGTTAGCAATGGCCAGGAAGCGTCTGCGTGTACCAGTACTAAAATGCGCATCCGAAAAAGACGGTGGAGAAGCCTTTCAATTAGGAATCGACGACGTCATATGCACGATTCAGCACAAAGAGAGCCCTTTCCTTGCCAAAGACCAATGAGACATCTGATATGGTGTTTGCGGTGCCTGGCAACCGAACGGGGAATTCCGCTGCTTTCGTAACCTCGGGCCAAAGAAAAGGTACACACGTAACCGGTAGTGTCCCGTGGATTACACGTACACGTAAAAGGGCAAGATTATATCATCAACCGCACTGCGATATCCAAACAACACCACCCTTCAAATTCAAAGCAATTGTCAGTCCAAGATACAAATCAACGCCTATAAATTGAGCACGTGCTCCCCCAGAACTCCCCTGATGTACTGCTACTCTGCTAAACTACTTTCTGTCTATACTAATCGACGCCAGCAGGCTACCAGCAAGATACGACTTGATCTCAACTCGCTCCTCTTTTGCTTCGCCTCAATCAGCCCCAAATCCAACCACTCGCAATGGCAATATTCTAATTAAGCTTATTTCTTCCCCCCCAGCAGCCCGTGACATGGTTAGACAAAAACACTCTTTCGATGCCTAAGCAAACCTGACTAGTGAGGGAAATGCCATGAATTCCATTCTGCGTTTTCGTACCAATTTGACTTTAGCCCGCTGAGTTTCTAGAACAGGCCTCTTCCGGTTACCGACTCGCCCCCGATGCTCCCCATATTAGGAGGGTTGCATTCTACTCACGCCATACAAAGCTTGTCTCGTCTCTGTATCAAGCCCGGGCTCTTGGCGCATTTGGCCAAGCCCCAAAGCCCCTGTAAATTCGATCTTATCGATAGCCTCGGGAATGCTAAGAAGCGGCTACATGCAGATCTCCTGTTGAATGCTGTTCCACAGCGTCAGGTCGCCGTGAGAGGGCTGAAATCAAGACACATGGCACGGGCCTTTTCAAGAAATTACATGTATTGCTGCTTTTGTTATAGCTGAGATACTACAAACGATAATCAGATGACGGCACGTTGTGTGCGGCCCAGCCAGCTGGTCCCGGCATGGGCGATTCCGAACATCCCGCCAGCGGTGCCCGGCGACGTCAATTGACTTTTCAAGATTCCACCCCGACCTTAGTCAGCCACGCATCAACACGCACCAAAACGCCGCCTCCAAAGGAACAACACGGAACAGACAAATGCCACCACGTTCCCGAGTCCAGCTTCCGCTCTTGTCATCCATGTACATGCTCAGCCTCGCACCGCCGTCCACGTTACCAAACACCACAACTGCCAAGCCGAGCTAAACGGACAATTTCAACGTCTAGCTCGCCACAGCCTCTCTCCAGCCTCTTTGCCAATACCTGGTCGCCATGTAGCTGAATCGATCAAAGAGGCACTCTTCGTGTCTCATCATATTTCTCCAAGAGCTAGCACTGCCCGTTAGCATCACATCAGGCCCAACCGGCTTTGACAAGCTATGCTGCCCAGCATGCCCAGAACTTACCGGCAGAATAAGCCATAAACCACGTCAGCGATGCTCCGCCGTCCAGCCACTGAGGGCTAAACGACCGCGAGCTAAAGAATTCCCATGCCTTCTTGGGCTCGACTGAGGCATAGCTAGCCCAAATGATGCCCTTCCAGGCGTTGCCAATGTCATCAATCCTGCCATCGCTGAAAAATGCGTCCCATTCCTCCTGTACAAAGCCCTTGGTCCTCACGAATGGCGTCGAGGGTAGAATAGGGATCATGTGAATCCCTTGAATGGCCTCAATGTTAGGATCGAAATATGTTGTATGATCTACCTTGTTCTCGAAGAGGATGCCTGCAACCTTGTTGCCAATAAACTGCTTGGGTTGTACCGTGTTGTCATTTTTATACAGGTAATAATTCTGTAGACTGCGAGCGATGATGGAGAGCTGCAAGTTGCCCCTATCTTCAATATTAGCCGCCAAGACATATCCATGACCGCTCACGGCCTCTTTCTTCATTACCTTGCCTCGAGATCAGCATTCTTGCTGACCTTGCCCCACATTTTGATGGCATACGCGTGCATCATGTCCTCTGAGCTCGATTCTTGGTCCTGCCGGTCATTAGTAAAATAGGAAGCATAGCCTTCTTAAGCGAATTTCAAATTACCTTGCCGTCCATAGCGGCATAGAGACCGTGAGCCCAGCTGTGGCCGTGGTACCAGTCAAAATTGCGCCACATGGGAAAGAGCTTGTCTTTGGCGCTGGGGTTGGCTACATCTCGAACCAGAACGTTGACATAGTCTCTGTTTTGCTTAAGCCAGTCTGAATCTAGGTGACCAATAATCGCGGCAGCGAGAATGTGATAGCCGTAGTGGAAATGGTGATCATTGTAGTACGTGTTTCCAAAGTCGGCACCAGAATTACCCGTAACATAGCTCGCAGATGATACAATGCCACCCCAAGCGGCTGGAATATTGTTAGCCTCGCAAAATGGCAGCAGCATATATGGTAATCGACTCACTTTCGTGAACAAGAGGAAATTTTTGTTCATTAGCTGCAAACGTGGCAAATGCTGCCTTGAGCTGTCCCAGTCCAGTGTTTGTTAGAGCTCTATCGCCTAACATGTGCTTGATTACATAGAGGATTGTTGCAAACTTGGCCAGGGCCTAGGAAAGTTGTTAGTGCTAGCGTCCCAGGTCATAGGCAAGAAAAAGAAAAAGAAGAAGGATAGAGAGGGAAATGACCACCTTCCCACTAAAGTACATCGAATCTAGATTACTTTGCGCAATCATGTTCTGTGCTACTTCTTTCGCAGCCGCCGCATGAATGGTCCTCTTTGCGTGGTCCGACAGCTTCTCGACGCTTCCTTTCTCCGGATCCCAGGGAGCAAAAGATATATTAACCGGCATCTCGGGTTCAATCATGGTCCACCGATTTCCCCTTACTAATGTGGCAAGGCCCTTTGTGGTAGACTGTAGCTGTGCCTGTTTTTGTATGCGCTTCTCTGTCTCTCTGTCAAAGGATTCGACGTGGTGAGGAAGAGCATACATGTAAAGATGACCAGTCTGGTGCCCAGCTACGTCGAAATTGAACGAATAGCTGCCTTCATAACCGCGAGCTGTACCAGACAATTCTAACGTGACGGGATATATGCCCGCACCGTCGTCCAAGAGATTCTCAGACTCTTGGGTTTTCGGGCACTTGCAGACTTGAATAATGCCATAGAAGGGCCTCTTCGATTCGGCGAAGCCATTGTTGACCACTTTGAGCTCCAGCGGCTCTCCCCTTGATTTCCAAGCGTACACCAGCCAAGTTGTTCCATCTTCCAGATCGAATGTGAACTTGGATAGGTCCGACTTGAGGTTTCGTGTAACCCGAGTCATAGTCTTGAAGAACACACCAGTTTGAATAACGGGGGTCGCGCCGCTGTATTGTGCCGTGATATACGCCATTCCTTGTACCAATGGGAAGGAGATGGCCGGTTCCGATTCACTGTCCTTGCTGAGATGGACCCGCGCAGAGAAAGCTGTCATGCTATCGATACTGAGAGCAGTTTCCTTTCCCAGCTCTTTGGCTGAAATAACCAAAGAGTGTATACCTACGGGGTTGAGATAGTAAGAAGAAGCACCATTAAACTTCTCCTTCCCAAAAACCCGCTGGCTAGCTTCGGTGTGGGAACAAGCCATTCCCCAGCTAGCCGTTACTCCTTTTCCTCCAGCCCAGGCTACTGAATATGGAAATGTAAAGGTCGGGCACCGCTGATCTTCCAGAAAGAAATTGGAATAAAATTTGTTTGTCTGAAGCGGTCCATTTTCTGATATTCCCTTGCGCGGCACAGGGTGGTCCTTTCGAGTTGAGATTTGAGAAGGCGGCAATTTGACATCAATAGGATCCGCGAAGATGTTTTTTGATACCATTTTGTCTTTTGGTGTAGCTGCTGGAGTCTCTTTAGAGGCTATTCGTGTGCTGAATGGGACCGTAGTCTCTGTGGCTAGCAACTTAGATAGCTTGGATGTAGCCTTTGGTGTCTTTGGTCTGCTTTCACTTTTCACTTTGATGCTTGATTGAGAAGGGCTTGCAGTTATAGCTGAAGAGAGACTTGCAGTCACAGTAGTTGTCGTCGTAAAGGTGCTTTGCGTGCAGTTGGAAGTATTGGCCGCGAAATCAGTAGATCTAGAAGCAGTCGTGTTACGAAATCGGCCGCCAGATACTAATGCGTCGCTCAACAGGAACTTTCCAAAGGGAAACCGTGACTGAGTCTTGACCAGGGGATCTAATGTGACGGTCTCTGTCGAAAAGCCAAAGCGATTTTGGTTGATATCTACGCCGGGCAAGGCGTGAGTCTCCTGAGCAAGAGTTAGCCAACAGATCCATGTTAAAAGGTGGTATGGAGTCATGATAATGATGAGCGCTTGGATGTATCCAATTCAACATGGCTCCTAGACACAGAATTTCGAGCGGTTTGCTTTGGCCCAAAATATCTTTCGAAGCCCGAGCAGACAAGAAATAGACTTAGAAACGTCTTCAACGTGGTATTAAAAGGCTCCATAGCCGCAAAGGAATGGGCATCGTGCAGCACTTTTTGTGGGGGACAATGATTCACAACCACGCATGGCTCCGAATCCTCGAGAGCTTGGAATGGGGATCAACCACAAAGGGAGAAGAGACAATTGCCAGTGGAGTTTGCTATTTTGGACATACCCTTTGTCAGACGTTTCTTGGCTATACCACGAGAGCTTCAGATATGGCCAGTGGAGCGGATGAAGCAATAGTGGTGGTGATTGTGGTACAGAACTGAACTGCTTGTGGAGGGCTGATATTGGAGAAAATGATATGTAAACAAAAAAGTATCAGATGCAAGAATAACCACCAAAAAAAAAAAAGACGATATATGCTGCGGTAATGAATAGGTGTAGCTTGTAGGATGAAGAGATCTGATAAAGAAACGAAGATGAGGCGGCTGACTGCTAGGTATGAGAAAAGAAGTCTGTCGACACCCAAGGTTAAAAAAGTATATGAGTAGATGTTTCACGTGCTGACAAACTTCAACATGAACTGAGCTATTATTGGCAGGAAGCACCTGTGAGTTAACAAAAGAAGTCTTCTCCGACCAGCCTCCTTCACTTTTGCCAAGTGCCTGTTTTGTCAGCTGCCAATCAAGTCAATTAAGTAGTAAACGTCCAAGAAAGCGCCTGTCCCAATGACAAGTGCCGTGTAACCCAGATCTGGCCGGCATGCGTTGAAAACAATGTCCGTGAGTGGGTCATGGGGCGTGCCGTTTGCCTTTTCTCGATTGGGATATTTTTTGTGCGTGATTCTAGCAATATTGCTGCGAAAGGGTGAGCGAGTGGTGGATAATGGAGTGCCGCTTTGTGGTATCTATGGTGTTGCCTGGGAAGAATGTGAGCTCTGGCATGAGCTGGCTTGAGACTTTGGAGTATGAGACTTTGGAGTAAACAAACCAGGAATGTTTGAGGGGCAAACTGTTGGTGACCGCTGTGGAGCTCCTAACTTGATACTTGGCACATGGGTCTGGGGAGATCAGCTGGCCGTGTGACGGTGTTACGCTGAATTGTTTGGTTTGGGTAATTCTTCTGCTGTGCTTGTTTTATGGTTTGAACGTACAGCTTGAGGTGTGTAGACATATACGTGTGTGTAAGAGGATCGGCAACGCACTGCTGGGATATTAGATGTCACTCGTATCATAGAACCTTCATACTCAATCTCTATCAACGAAAAGCATATATGCTAAGCTTAAACAAAATTCGACTGCGATGTCTTGTTATCGCCAAAAAAAAAAAAAAAAAAAAAAAAAAACTCCTCTGCTATAATCCAAGAGCACTGTATTTCCCTGTTAATGCATTCTCCTTAATTATCATCCGCATTCGCTTGGCTGCGCCGTCATCGTCAGAGCCTTTTCTCTTCAAACCTCTTACAGGTAGCTTCGCGTCAGTTTCCTTCTTTCCGAGTTGCCTCTTCTCCCCCTCCTCCTCCTTTACCCTTTTCTGTTCCTTCTTTGCCTCAGAACGTTCTGCTTCTCGACGACAATGACGTACATCTTTGTCTCGAAGCAGCCAGGGTACATCCAAGATCTCGCGATGGAACTTGGTTCGCTTCTCCCAGAGCACTACTTCTTGAGCTGTGCTCTTCACGATGACCATCTTTTCGATGTTAATTTGTCGTTCGTCACGAAATGTTGACAATCCTCCCTTCACGTCCACTACCGTGCCTACGTCAATATCTGCGTAAGGGTCTGCCTGTTGTAAATCAGCCGCTCGTGCTTCTGAATTCGCCCGTATTTCCCAAGCAGCCAAATCATTTTTTGGTTCTGCAGCGGCTGGAGATGTAGTCACGGCAATGATGTTGCTACCGCTACTATCATCAATAGTATACAGTCGTCGGTTGGCGAACTGTTCGATGGCGACGACGATGCCAACGATTCGCACCCATTTTATCGGCAGGTTTCTGTAGAAAAAGAAATGTTCCGCTTCAACAATAGTAAATATTAGCAAACTAGTAGAATCAAGGTGAGGATTTCTCTCTCTATTGCACGTGCGTACCATCAAAGCCGGCATGTTGATCTAAAGCATGGATTTCGACAGTGTGCAGCAAGCACCACGTATTCACGGTTGGCGATAGGTGGAAACAGTATCGCGGATAGAGTGTCGGCTTTGCCTCGCTCATGGAACGTCTATCTTGGCGCCTTGATTCACTAGCGAATCAAGGTGCACAAGTCCATGTTCGCGCAGTCGATTTCGCTTTCATCCTTTGAAAGAAGAGAAAAAAGAAAGCAGAGATATCAATGGGATGCGTTCTAGGAAAGGTCAAATCGGCTGTGGCGCGCGTCACTGCTTAGGCCCCGCTATCGTTCCAGGGAGCTTCGATAAGCTGCGGAACAGCTTGTGACAGCACGGTCGTAAATCTCGCTAGCGGGTTAATGTCAAAAGGCAAAAAGACAATGCCATCAATTGTTTAAATCATATACAATTTTCTTTTTGCCTGATGCTGTAAATACCAAGATATTCCTAATAGCCTGTGCTACACGACGCCTTGAACCTCAAACCTGAACCCTTTCCCTAGTAGCTCAATAAAGCGAAAAAAAAATTACTCCAGCCCGTAATCCCATATTCCAGCCAACAAATTGATAACTCTACCGGCGAGATCTTGTCGATCGTCGACCTGAGCTTGAAGCAGATTTCTCCTCCTTACCAGAAGTCTTTGCTTTCTTAAGCCTGGCCGCAGCAGCTTGAAATGCTTCCTCCGACGGCTCGTCTTCCTCTTCCTCAACAGTGCGCTTCTTGCCCTTCTTCCCAGTAGAGCTCTTTGCCTTTGCGCCGTATTTCTCAGCGAGATGGTCGAGGAAACCCTCAGACCGATCTTTCTGACGCTTCTGAATCAAAGCTGCCAGGTCATCTTCTGAGTTTCCCTTACCCTTCTTGCCCTTTGCCTTACCGCCAAAGATCTTGTCATGCACACCAAGCTCCTTCGCCAGCTCTTCGGCTTCTTGCTCTTCTGCTTTGGCCGCCTTGGCACGAGCAGCACGTTTCCGCTTGTTTTCCTTCTTGTAGGCTGCGAAGCTTGGGACGTCGCCGGTCTCAATTGCTTCGTCAATAATCTTGCGAAACCTCTCGTCATCCTCAACAACATCACTAAGCATTACTCGCTCATACACCTGATCCATGTCGCCCTCGCACTCTTCGTAGGCAATGAGCAGATCATCCTTCTCCTCGTCGGACTTCTTGTACTTCTCGGCAAATTTTCGAATGGCATCTTCGGATATTGCGTCCTTGAATTGCTCCCGGTAGTAGTCGCTCCAGTTGAAGCCCTCGGAGTCAACAATGGACTCGGAGGTTGATCCAGTGGTATCGTATCGTTTCCGTCGGGCGGGATCCGAGAGGACGGCATAAGCGAATGCGATGCTTTGAAAGGCCTCGTGCGCCTTCTCTTTCTGAGACTCTGGGACTTTGTCTGCATAGTTCAAGGTCAGCGATCGTGAGTCATGGCCTCTCTGAGTTTATCTGTGCAACCCACCTGGATGGTTCTTGAGCGCTGCCTTGCGATATGCGCTCTTGACCTGGTCAGCGGTTGCGGTGCGCTCCAGCCCCAGGACCTCATAAGGGTCTATTGTCGGCGGCTCGCTGTCCGCAAATTCTTCGTGATCAGACATTTTCGAATAGTAATGGAACGCTGCAAGTTCAAATGTGGCGTGCCAAAAACTTGAAGGAGGGTAGGCTGATGCTCTTTATCTGTGTCACGCGTCGCAACGCGCCCAGGAACCCGTTAAGCTTAATGGAGTCGGCGCCTGAGATCCACTAACTTCCGGCCTTTTCGGTGCCTGAGCTCGCTGGAAAGAGCTATCCTGGCCTACCTATCAAATCGAAAGCTGATATAGCGCAGCATTGAATACAACATATTTCTTACATGCGCATCCTCCATCATCTTTGTTGAAAATACAGAAATGGATTCACCAGCGAGCCAAGATCACAAGACAGCAATGCAGCACGCATTGGAACTGGCAAAGAAATCGCCGCCAAAGCCGACCAACTTCCGCGTGGGAGCCATCCTGATGAGGCTTGAAGATGGTCACATTTCCGCCGAGGGCTACACTTTGGAGCTCCCGGGCAACACACATGCCGAGGAATGCTGTCTCTTGAAGCTTGCAGAAGAGCATTCGACCTCCGAGGAAGATTTGTCTGGTGCGATCCATAGCCCTCACGTCCTTTATACCACGGTTGAGCCCTGCTTCAAGCGTCTGAGCGGCAAGCTGCCGTGTGTTGAGCGCATCCTTCGCCAGAAGTCGTGGATCAAGAAGGTTTATGTTGGAGTTTTGGAACCAGAAACATTTGTTGGGAAGAATCCCGGCCGCCAGCTTCTGGAAGATGCCGGTGTTGAGGTCCACTACGTGGCTGGATTTGAAGAGGAAATCCTTGCGGTAGCAGCTGCTGGTCACACATCGTCATGAAGCTGTCAGGCGAAGATTTCTGCTACTACGTAAATGCGAATATCTCCTGATCATGGATAGAAGTCGCCAGCTGACAATTCACCTTTGACTTTTTGAAATCACCGGGCTTGAAAAGACCATACTTTTGGGCTTTTCCTCAGAAAGAACAAGTGAAAAAAAGCACAAGCTATTATGGAAAATAGAAGCAATTGTATATAACATGAAAAGCGACTCTGCCTAGATGGAGATGTGGGTGCGGACAATAACGCGGGGTTATGCCGCTGAAGGGAGCTCTTCAGAGCACCAAGGGACATATACATTACACATACACATACCTAATCTGGCTATCTAAATTGATTGGGGAACCAGTCGATGCAAATCAACATTTTTTACTAAGGCCTTGACATATGTATCACTCTTTCTTCCTTTTCATCTTCAAGACCTCACGACTCAGCTCTTCCAAAAATCAAGATGGTCTAAAGCTTACTGCTCCACCGTCTTAATCGCCTTGGACAACGCCAAGAGAACAACCACCCGTAGGCGAACCGCCATCTGATTCGCGGATCAGCAGCTCAAGCGCTAGACACCCTCCTCAGATCCCTGCTCAATATAATATCCGGCCTCCCATTCGGGTTTCTAGCCGATCCCGTGGCGTCCGGCAAAAGAGGAGAAAGTATTCGTATTACCCAACGCCTTGATCCATATCCGCGTGACGTCGTCAAGTCAGAGAAGGCATTCATGAGCTGATACTGCGTATACCATGCTGAGTATTTGTTTCATATATCGCCTCGCCTTTGTCTGATACAAATAGCTCCCATCCCCCTTGTGTTGTTTCCAGACCCAAAGTTTACCTCACCGCTCACTGATTGCTTCATTTCTGTCATAATTGGGGAATTGCTAGCCAAACATGTTTGAACAAAAGATTGTATCCTTCGAGCCGGGAGACGGCTTCAGCATTGTCGGTGCCAATATCTTTGCCGACGAAGAAGACTTCCCAGGTGTGGTCATTGCGGCATCCAATCTATCTCAAGACTTTACCAAGGTCATCGGACGTCAATCCAATCCCATTGTGAAATCTGGCCCTTCGCCTTCACCGGGTAAATCGTGTATTGTTATCGGCTCTCTGGACAAATCTCCGACAATTCGGCTTCTGAGAGACCAAGGGAAGATTGATCCCAGTCAGATTGAAGGAAAATGGGAGTCATGGATGACGACAACTGTGCACAATCCTTTCGATGGCTACGATAATGCCTTGGTCATTGCCGGAAGTGATAAAAGAGGAGCTATTTTTGGCACCTATTCTCTCTCAGAACAAATTGGCGTATCACCGTGAGTATCTTTGTATAAACTCATCATGAGAGGATATTCTAGCTGACTAGGCATCAAACCATAGATGGCATTGGTGGGCCGATGTACCTCCAAAAAAGCAGCAGCAGATTGCTGCTTTGCCCGTAACCACTTGCAATGGAGAGCCCAGCGTCAAATATCGGGGCATCTTTATCAATGATGAGTGTCCGGGGATGGACAGCTGGGTCCACGAGAAGTTTGGCCCTAATTTCGATTCAAATCTGTATCATTACATCTTTGAATTGCTCTTACGACTCAAAGCCAACTTTATGTGGCCCGCAATGTGGAGGGGGTATCCTTACCCTGGCCGGTCTTTCTTTGTGGATGATCCTAAGAATCAGGAGCTCGCAGATACATATGGTATCGTGATGGGCACTTCGCACCATGAGCCAATGCAGCGGGCCATGAACGAGTGGTCTACTACGCAGCCCGGTGGTACCTGGAATTGGGACACAAACAAAGCAAAGGTTACCCAGTATTTTGAAGAAGGTGCAGAGAGGGCGGTGCCTTATGAATCCTACTTTACCATGGGAATGAGAGGCGAAGGCGACGTACCAATGACAGGCGGCGACCCTGTTAAGATCCTTACCGACGTGCTGGCTGTCCAGAGAGACATCATCAAGAAGAACTATGGAAAGGAAGACGGAGTTCTACAACTCATGGCGCTATATAAAGAAGTCCAGGGATACTACGAAAAAGGCCTTGTTATCCCCGACGACGTGACGCTCTTATTCGGTGACGACAACTTTGGAACTATTCGCCGTCTTCCAACAGAGGAAGAGAATAAGAGGTCTGGAGGCTCAGGTTATTACTACCATTTCCAGTACACAGGCTATCCGCGCTGCTACAGATGGATAAACAGCAATACTCTGGGTAAGGCTCTCCATCAGCTCCAGCTAGCTCACTACCGTGGTGCCAATCGTATATGGATCTTCAATGTTGGAGATTTAAAGCCTGTCGAGATTCCCATGAGCTTCGCATTTGACCTAGCCTGGGATGTCAATTCTATTACGGCCACTACACTGCCGCAGTACTTTGAGCATCTCGCTACACGTGAATTTGGCGAACAATACGCAAGTCAGATTGGAAAGACCTGGTACGATTTTAATAAACTGGTGGCTATACGTAAGCAAGACCACATCGATGCCTCTACGTTTGTCATTCAGAAGTACCACGAATCTGATAATATCCTTGCGCGGTGGGGCAAACTCATGGAGGAAGTCGAAGCCATTTACTCACATATAGAGGAGGATCAGAAGTCGGCCTTTTTCCAGCTCGTGCTTCATCCCGTAAAGGCCACTTACATATTCACTCAAGTGCGTGTGGCTCAGTATACAAATCAACTTTTCGCCAAGCAGCGCAGGAACACGACCAATGTCTTGCTGAAAAAGTGTATCAGCCTCATGGATGACGATCATGATTTATTTGAGGAATTTAATTCCATCTCGGATGGCAAATGGGATCTCATACTTCGTCAGCCGCACTACGGCTATGGTGATACCGGCGCGGAACCATCACGCAACATGATTGACGGACTTTGTTACGTGCAAACTAAAGAGGATTCAAATCCGAGTGTTGGTCATATGGGAATAGCCGTAGAAGGCATTGAGGGCATCAATCCTGGTCATATCAATGAGGATTCGGATAGAACTCATCCATCCCGCGGAGGCCTCGAAGCTGGAGTGACTCTTCCGTTCATTACTCCTTACGGAGAACAGACTCGCTACTTTGAAGTATTTCACCGTGGTACAAAGGAGTTCAGCTGGAAGGCCAAGCCACAGTATGACTGGATCAAATTGTCCACGTACGAAGGCCATCTCAACCCTCGAGATGATGATATTAGAGTCATTGTCACCATTGACTGGGCAAAAGTGCCTGCTGATTTTGATGCCAAGGTCATGATTGAGATCACTGGCACCCGCGATGGGTACGAGCAGGTTCATATTACTGTCAGGAACAGTCGTGTTCCGGCCGACTTTGAAGGGTTTGTTGAAGAAAGTGGTCATCTGGCTATTGATGCTGGGAACTGGGTCACAGAGCCCTATATCCAGCTGCCTGCTCTTGGTCGACCTATTGCTGGAGCCGTCACTCTCCCCTTTGATACCGACTTTAGCAAACCAGATGACATCCCATTTCTCAAGTATCCGATTTATGTCTTTTCACAGCACGATAATACTAATCTCGAGCTTCAATTCAACATGACGCTTGAAACGGAAAAGACGAAGCGGATGCAATACGATGTGCGCTTCGACGGTGGATCCATCAAAACATATCGCCTTACCGAGGATGAATCGAATGCTGAGGACACTCCTAAGAACTGGGCCACTGCCGTCATGGACTGCGTCTGGAAGAAAGGGCATAACTTGGGTACTGTGAAGAAGGGTAGCCACACGATTGAAGTGCGACTTAGGAGCCAGAACGTCTGTTTAGAGAAACTGCTTCTTGATCTTGGAGATTTGCGATATACGTATCTAGGGCCGCCGCAGAGTGAGTTTGTTAAGGAGGGGAAGAGTAATGGTGTAGACGCTATTGGACATACGGATAGCTTGGAGATTGATTTGGGGTTTTAGTAAGGAATTCTGGGTATACAGACTAATGACTATTTGTTTTCTTATCAAGAAGCTTCAACTTCAGTTTATTATTTGGGTAGTAATTTAAACGAATTTAACGACTTGTTAAACTGTATATGAAACGTCAAAGCCTAACAGCAGCAGTGTATACTGCTGCATACCTACGATATACCGGTACTTTACTCGCCAATCCTAAATATTGATTGTCAGCTACCGTGTATCACATATCACCACTTTCGGGATCAACCAACCTTGCTACGAGCTTCTTTGCGCTCACTTTTCGGTCAAATAGCGCCTGCACTCCCGCAACAATGCCATTCAATCCATCTGGAAGCACTTCAACAGGGTGAGGCTTAATCTTCCCTTCTGCCAACAAATGGCTCAAATACCTATAAAACCAGTATGCAAACTCCTGGTCCACTTTTGCCTGCTCGTCGCTGACCATACCCCACGTATCGCCGTGGGAGGAACCAACCATTGTTTTGGAGAGCTTAACGCCGTCTGGGAATTTCCAGTCTTGGTTTTCGACAGGGTCGACCATGTTGATAGTGCCGCCTCCAAAAGCAGCAAGTACTTCTGAGATGGGCTCATAACTACGAGGATCGGATATGGAGTCAAATGCAAGCTTTAATTTGTCCGATCCTGCAGCAGCGATGATCTTTTGCGCAACATCTCCTGTCCGGTAGTCGATGATGTGATCCGCCGCATTGAGTGACTTGACAAAGTCGGTCCCATCTCCGGCAACTGTTATGATGGGTCCGAGGTTACTGACTTTGGCGAGCTGCAGCGCAAATGCTCCCACGGCTGTCGCACCGCCCCAGATCAAGATTGGAATCTTTTCGGCACCTGCTTCGGGAATGGCTGTGGGCAAAGGTACTTTCAGGCCCTGGTATAATGCGATGGCGGCTGTCATGAAGGCCAGGGGAAGCGAAGCGCCTGATTCGAAGGAGATGTTTGGTGGCAAGTGGAATGTTGTAGTGGCTTTGACAATGGTGTATTCGGCGTAGGTGCCGTGAGGAGTGAGCATGTGGTGAAAGCCGGCGACGCGATCGCCTGGCTTGAACTCGTATACCTCTGATCCCACGGCTTCGACGATACCGGCTACATCATCTCCTGCGTTGAACGCTTCTGACTCGGTACGCTGTCGTGTGGACTAAAGATGAAGAATGGTCAATGAGCAACGAGGTTTATGTATGTAAGTCATTTTGATTCTGTGTACCTTCCAATCTTTCGGGTTCAGCCCGGCATAGATGACTTTTATGAGCACTTCTTTTGGTCCTGGTTTTCTTCCAGCAAGTTAATTACAATTCTGAATTTCGTCGTCATTTAAGAAGCTGCGTACGGAATTGGTGTTTCTTTAATAATGCCGCCATATTTGGGCTTGGCATAGATGAATAGTTCTTTCATTTCAAGTTGTTTTACGAATGGTAGCTGGCACAACGTTGAAAGGGAAAGTGAAAGTATATACCAAGGCACCTATAAATGATTCTAATTGCACTTATAGCCGTTTAATTACCAGTATCCAGTCAAGTTAGCATGGAGCTATCAAGACATCTACAGCACGTATTGTCAGTTCTGGGAACTACGACTCCACCTCGGAAATACATGTATGTCTAATCTACCGCGCGGGTAAAATGGATGTGTCCAGCCCTTGCTCCTTCTGCTACATCCAATAGCGCGATCTGCCAACTCTTTTCTCTTTTCACTAAATTAATTGAGAATGAAGTGAATTGAATTAAATTGACAAATGGTCGCGCATTTAATGTTAGTGATCGTACGAACGAATATCTATGCGAAATGTTTACGTAAAATTTGTCAGCGTTGTAGCTAATTCCGAGTTATACACTCCCACAGCCCACGATAGTTCTGCAACATTGCTGCTATATTGCATTTAGGCTAGAATGAGATTGACGACATCTCTCTATTTCATTCTATTGAAAAGCATTCTGTATATTGAACTACTACTTCTCATATCATAGTATGCTGCTCTTCAACGATCTAGAGATGTATTAGTCTGAGTTGACGGAGTGTCCTCATAGTAGCGCAAGATATAGAAACAGCTGTAAGGGTGAGACTTCAATATAGAATGTATAGTAGTGCCCCATGTTGTAGACATCGCGTATAGGAATCAACAGAATTGATAAGCACTTCCTTATATTTCTCAGGGTCGTTAGTGCGAGAGCCTTACACCAGACTTTCCATTTTGGACCTTGAAAGCTGTCATAGATTGGGAAAAAGTATGTGGTATCAAAAATATCTATTCTTCGCACTATAGCTAGGAATAAAAAAAAGTGGACATCCAAAGTACTGTTGTTACCAATGGAAAATATTCTGAGAGCAATTTAATAGAAAAGTGTGCTACTTGAGCAATTGCCATTTTGAGGTTTACCGGCGACATTCCCTTCTGCATCTATCACAGAGTTCCGGTGACATGAGCTTAAGATTGTCCCAAGCAAGATTTATACACTGCGGCGTGACAAAACTGTTCATGACAAGATGCGGAGGTCCATTTAGGAACCACCAATTGCAGTAGTCCCATGCTGTTTGGGAAGTATAATCGACATTCATGACGTGGCCGTTTCCGCAGCATATGGGCCCATTGTCAATGCATGTAGGCTTAGTGCAGGGACAGATGTCATAAATTCGCGTTCTTTTACACATTTTGATGGAAGTCTCTTTTTCTTGAGGCAAATGATGGCGGCTTTTTGTTTTTCCTTCTTCTTTTATGATGTGAGTAGTACGTCTGTCCAGAAAGCATCAAATACCATACATGGATATCGACTGGGTTAAATATTCTACGAGATGCTCCAAATCACATTTATTGGCCTAGGAGATGGCTTGACTCACTCATAATCCAAGAGGAATAGCTACTGAGTGATTAACTGCTATTCAAGTGCGTATTATGCATGATAGTGCGGTGAATATGGGCTCAGTCCTGAACTACAGTGATAAAAATGTGAATAGGTACAAGATTAGCGAATCAATATCGTATATGAGAGACATTCCGCTAGCGCTGCTAATAGTAGACTGTGATTTAGCAATCATCCATCCTACGGCTCTCGTATAAACCCGCAGCTAGGACAGCCAAAGGCTGCCATGACTTGAGTAGCTCTCAGTACAGTCAAGCGAATGGGCTAAAAAATATTTTCTAACTTTTCTTTTGCAACATCACTGAACTCGTTCTAATTCGTCATGCTATAGCGGGCTAAATAGCAAGCCAGCTGGAATGTCATACAAATGTAGTTTTTTTAATCAGCCGCATACTACTTTACCTTCGATATATGGCATCTATTATAGCATAACCGCAGGTAGCCAACGCACCTTGTGACCTTCTCGCAGTTTTGGTGATTCCATCATCAGTTACCATTCATAGCTTTGTAGTTGCCAGGTGATCAACAATTTAACCCGTACTTTCCCTGATAAAAGTAATAATTAATTGGTACCACAAAGTGATGGTGATATTGTTTGTTCTTTGGATGTCTTTTTTTCAGTCGGACAAGACTGTCGAGCTGTGTATAAGCCCGACTGCGTTTTCTTACTTGGTTGACTACGCCTCCATCAATAGCTTCCAAGCCTCTTCAAATTCGCGAAAAACAAATTAGTATGATAGAAACATCATATTATTTATAAGCGGTTTAAGGAATTGAGCCACCGGCCACTGGTGCATTTGAGTCTTGGTATAATGAAGATGCTCGCTATCTCTTTATAGACCGGCATTTCCATTCTATTTGCAGGAAGTCGTTAGCCTTTTGATGACAAGCGGCCTAGCCTACTTGGCCAACTCGGTAGGTGGACTTAGATTTTCCATGACTCGGCTTCTCAAGCTACGGGTGCGGGTTTATGCGGAGAAATTATAGTACCTATGTCCGCTGATGGAAGCATTACAAAGCTCATAATTCCATAAACGCCCATGCTTGCTCTAGGATTAGCTTAGTGCGGCGATGAAGTTTAATTTGTCGGCTAGCTAGGTAAGCTGTAGGGCTAGTTTTACCTACCCTTCAAGAGGACATCGTAGCAAGACTATCACAAGGATCTTCGGGGTTAGGCAAACCTTGGATATGGAGTCATTCCCAAGTTTGGGTGGCGTATCACTATTTTATGAAGCTGGGATTTTCGAATATATCTAAATCATTGACAAAATAGGTGAAGTCTGTGCTCGCATAGTTAAACACCTGCTTTGATTGTATGGAGGGCAGAAAGACAGCTCTATAAAAGGTCATGAGCTTTATACAAGGGTTTTGGAGCTAGGATGTTACTTGCATGAGATATACCGGATATCCACAAGGTTCCATGATCGAAACGCTAATCTAGAAACTCATTTCTGCAGGCCATTATTTAGTGTCCGTGGCATCTGGATGCGCTACAACTTGCTCATCTGAACTGTAAAGATTCTACCCCAAAAGAGTATTGGACTAAAAGGTCCATACTAGCCTTCTAGAGCTTGCACAAGTGCGGTGCTTTTCTTTCCCTTGGTGGGGCGAATGAAATGCGTGGCACTCGTTCGGTAAGATTAATAAAGAAAGAAAACTAACTGAGACTGGGAACTGGATTCCACTGTTAGTTTTAACCCGTATAGTCATGAACTTGAGCCTCGTGTCTTGTTTACCTGGTCGTGATTAGGTAGCAAAGCAAGCTCCTGTCAAAGAATAGATCATATCGCAACCTTTCCCGACAGGTGATTGTTGTTAAGTTTTTTACTTATTCGGGAAACGTGTTGTTGAATACACAGCGAACAGGTACGCATCTCAGTGGCTGTAATAGCTACCTAACCGCCAATTGAAGATTAAATAGCTACATCCTCCTATATAAGAGTGTATATGGTATTTCAGTATTCATGCTAATAACACAATTGATAAGTCATTGAGCATTGCTGAGCACATCTATCTCACTTTACTCAGGGAATAGCCTGGCACCATATCTTACTGCTTGGTCCGGATGGATGCGTCTCGTCTATTTAAGCCTTTAACGATTGGCAATATCGAAGTCAAACACCGGGTTGGCATGGCAGCAGTCAGTCGCTATCGAGCTGATGGCGAGCATATTCCGACAGAGCTCATGAAACAGTATTATTGTCAAAGAGCCTCGGTACCAGGCACTCTGCTAATTGCTGAGGGCAACCTGATATCAAAAGAATGTGGCAAGCTGCTAAATGCGCCAGGTCTATATAATTCACAGCAGACGGCGGCTTGGAAGTCAATAGTCGACCAAGTTCACAACAATGCAAGCTTCATCTTCGCTCAGCTGTACACATTGGGTCGTGCAGGTTACAGAGAAGTGAACAACGAAAAAGACTTCGAACTCAGAGGCTCGGGAGCGATTCCATGGAGAACTGATGCCCACACACCAAAAGTCATGACGACAGCAGAAATCAAGGAAACTATACGAAATTATGTACAGGCTGCAAAGAATGCAGTAGAAGCGGGCTTTGACGGCGTCGAAATCCAAGGTGCAAACGGCTATCTCATCGATACTTTTATTCAAGAGGTCAGCAACCAGCGTGAGGACGAATATGGCGGCAGTATTGAGAATCGATCTCGTTTCGCATACGAAGTCATAAAAGCTGTTGCTCATGCAATTGGCGTGAATCGGGTTGGACTTTGTCTAAGCCCGTGGAGTACATCTCAAGGCACGAGAATGACGGATTATGATACGATTTCGCAATACACAGACCTGATTAAGAAGGCGGACAAATTAGGTATTGCTTATATACATCTAATTGAGTCGCGCATCGCTGGCTGGGATAATTCTCCGGAGAATGGGCGACTTGATTTCGCATATAACATTTTCAGGAGACCAATCCTTGTCTCTGGTGGCTATACAACCGAGTTGGCACAAAAGCTTGTCGACGAACAGTACCCAGACAGAGATATTGCGGTCATGTTTGGGAGATATTTTACATCTAATCCAGACCTCGTGTTTAAAGTACAGCAGAATCTGAAATTGACTCCATACAACGAGGACTTTATTTATTCCAAGTCTTCTGCAGGTTACACTGATTATACTTTCAGTGATGAATATCTAGGAAGTCTCAATGTGTTAACGCAGCTACTGAGCTAAGGAAAGAATTTGTTCATTTGTTCTTTTTGTATAAGCCGACATCATCGTTAAGCGTTTTATTTTCAATGTTGATACACATATTGATTATTCGTTGACCATACAAGCTTAATATATATACATAGCACGCTTCATCAATAAAGCACAAAAGAAGTCAAGTAAAGCCGTGTTCGCGTTTTGCCCTCTCGTGAGGCGAACTCTCTGTTCACCTTTCAGACTTTCCACATACCTACACAGATCATTCGAGTTCCTTCGTAATATATCAAAGCCGGAAGCATGCAACCGTTTGCTGCCTTGGCAGAAGCCTATAAGTTATCTGCATGTACCGATGCGAGAAGGCGGCTGATATAGGCACATTTCCTAATTAGGCAATTCTATAACAACCTCATATTCCACTAAAGGAAAAGTCTCTCGAATACCTCACAGCGGTGTGGGGCACCGCCTCATCCGAAATGCGTGTATTCGGGTTTTCAATAAGTCAATTCTCTAGTCATATTGCCCGGGCGGAAATAAGAATTATTGAGCTGAGAGCTATCAACGATTTGTCTGCTCAAGTATTATTCATCATGGCAAGCACCTTCTTGCCACCCCCCCAGAAGCCCCCGTATAGCGACCAAAAGATCAGCTCTCCAACTAAGATTCCCGCAGAACAGCCAAAAAAATTCCAATGTTAAAGGTCATGACTGCTAGCATTCTTTGCACTCATATATTACATACAGCGATGAACCTGCGCAAAATTGTCATCGACTTACAGAAGATATCCGATTAAAGCTCTTGAAAACTCCATAAATGCCCTAATACCGTCCTTTACAGGACTCCAGGGCCCACTTAGCTGCCAATGCCCATATATCTTGCGAATTAACACGTTTTTCCCGGACTGTTGAGAAAAAATCCAGTCATCGCTACCCTCTTCATTCGTCAACGTGTCCCGTTCGGGATTATTTTGCCTTAGCATGTAAGTAGGTATCGGGCTTGCTTTGGCCTTGAAGAGCGCGCGACGGTTACGGCCGGTGGGCGGAGCAGATAGTGTATTCCTAGTCTGGACTTGCCCGGACCAGGCTTGCTTGCTCTACTTGAAATCTTAGTGCTGTCAGGAAACGGTTGAAAAGAGTCAGAAGAAAGAGAAACGTCACAGTTGCAACATATGCTGCTAGGCGGAGAAGACTGATGCCATGCCTATTCCTCCTCCTCCAGTTTCGTTGGACGGTGCAGTTGGCGCAAATGAGGCCATCACATGGCGCTGCATCGACCCATCTCTATTCTCAAATATGGCTGATGTTGAAGAGTTGAATAATGTACAAAACAACTGTAGTGATTAAAAGGCGGTATGTATTGGCAAAAGTGTAGTTTTATGGGTAGAACAACCGTGCCTATTATATTTGATTAAGCAGTTACATGGGATTTATATTAGAAAGGCAGCAAGCATCAGTCTTGAGCTAGCTGCAGCTAAACCATTAGCAACTCACTAAACCTATGTATGTGTGGAAATGCTTTTACTTGAAAATTAGCTATCTGTAAAAGAAATGTTAAGTTTACTAGTTGTTAAAACAATATTTAAAACCACACAGCTATACAATAGTTTTCCATATTTAGATTAATTGGAAGCTAAAGTTATGATATATTGATAGTTTGTATTTTAAATGTATATATAATAGCGAACCCAAGATATTTAACGTTATAGTAAAGACATAACAATATGAACTAAAAACTAAAATTCTAATTATATAAGATTATATATTACAAATATTTTTAGCTATATAGGTATGTAAGCCAAGTTTAGTTCCCTTGTAAGCCCTCAAATTACAACTACAGCTATTGGTTTATCGCATTTACTGAACCAGTAAAAACATGCTCAATTCAACTCATCCTCCAAGCTAAAGCTGCATCAGAGCTAGAAAAGTAGCTCACCAAATCCTTTCATCTTACATTGCGTTTAACGATAATGAGCAAATTGGATAGTACACATATGCCTACCACCGTATACATTAGAAGGGAAATGACTTGACGGTGAGGTTGGTAAACTATTCATATTCCATGTCTAAGAGAATATTCTATTAAGCCAGTTCTTCTTCGCTGTGACTGCAGCATGGATAAGTGGCACACTAGGGTTATCAATGCCATCGAATAAGTGGAAGGCCCCTGGCCAAACATGTAATTCACAAGTTGATCCACAACGCCACATATTCATGGCATACAAAACAGCTGGGTCCCGGAATACCTCGCACTCAGCAGCATCGATGTATGTCGATGGAAGGTTTGACAGGTCCGTTGCTCTAGACGGCGACTGATATTGAGTCGTCTTGTCTGTCCCTCTGTCTTGCCCCATGACGTGCACCCATGCCATTCGATTAGAGACACCACACCAAGGACTACCGTACTCAAATTGCTGGTCGGAAATGGTGTCGCAGCGATCATCCAACATAGGAGACAGTAGCATCTGTCCTTTGACAGGAATGATGGGAAGTTGTCTGTCCCGGGCCATCAAACATGCAGCTGCAGCTAGAGCCCCTCCACCAGATGATCCCAAAATAACAATTTGCGCTGGATCAATTCCAATAGAAGCGGCGTTCTCAGATGTCCAAACAAGTCCAGCATAGCAATCTTCTGCTGGTCCCGGAGCGCGAGTTTCTGGCGCAAGGCGGTACTCAACGGACAGGAAAACACACTCGATACCTTTCATAATGTCCAATAGCTCTGTGACGCCGGTAAAGCGGTCACCAGCAACCATGCCGCCTCCGTGAATGTGGTATAGAGCTGGCAGTTCGGCTGAAGTTGGCTCCTTTGGCATGAATACTGACAGAATCAAGCCATCATTGCCCTGAGGCCCCGGAACGAGAAACTCTTTATGCTTGAGATGTGGCGCACCGTTAATGATAGAATCTGATTGATTGGCAGCTGTTTCTCCTTCTTCGGTAGCTGGATAGTTGCGCATCAAACTGAGGTCTAGCTCCTCCGGTAGAAGGCACGAGTCAATAATGGGGGCGAGCGCGGGATCAATGGCTGGTCGCGATATTTTAATCCTGGGATCAAGCCGTGCCGCTTGAGAGTAAGGGAAAGGGTAGGTGGTCATATTTTGAGCCATTTACGCAAATATATTGGATAGCGAAAATAGCTTTGAATACTGCAAGCGATGACCTTGGTGAAATGTTCCCTCCAGCAGTAGTTGAGAACGTCAGGGGAGCGAGACTTGGCAGATGCCACTCTTATATGTAGGTAGGCACAGGTGTTGTTATAATACTTTTAGTGGGCTGCAGTGGGTATGGCCACTATGATTTGGCTACACTACATGTCCATACATAAGAGGCCACGGACAAAGAGCACAGCATCTTTGCTACACTAATACATGGAAACTGCATGCAATTGAGAAAATCTACCTCTTGAAACATTCAGGATTTTGGCGAGAGGTTTCTTGCTAGCCCTGCTTCAATTGGCCTTAAAAGCCGACGTCTCAGCATCTAACCGCTTTTCTACTAAATCTCTCTCAGGCATTCTTCAACAAGCTGGTTAATCTTTTCAACCAAATCGTCGCTCATGACGCCCTCTTGCCAGCTATATCCAATCGTCATCGAACCATCTCCGCCGGTAGCAACACTGACAGTGACTGCGGCACCAGTGACCAGAGAGCTTCGACTGAGAACTACCTTGCCAACTTGCCAGAATGAAGCTTCATTCGTTTCTGGAGCAACGCGGGTGGGAAAAATTCCGACATTTGTGACTTCGAATGCTGCGTCGCGAGGCTTCCCAATCATTGGCTTGAAGATGGCAGAGACATCAGGGATAGTCTCCAGAGCCGAAACAGCTGTGTAAGGTTCTCCAGTGGGCGAGACATTGCTCAGGTAGTCGTTTACTATACCCGAGACTTTCCTAGCTGCGGTCCATACATCTTTAACCGAATGGGGGGCCTTGGGAATCTGCTCTGGCCGCTTGAATAACACTCTGGTAGCGTCAAAATATGATCCAAATGCGTCATCACCGACTTCTCGGGGCAATTGAAGCCATGGGCGAAGATTAATGGGAATGATACAGGTGAGAACCTCGACATCAGGCGGAAGAATATCGAATAGCACCGTAGCGAGGGTAGATGAGACCACAGATGTTACAGACAGTCCATTCAGCTTGCATTTGAGGAAGAAGGATTTGGAGACAATTGGTGAGAGATGTAAAGAAGTCCAACGAGATTTGCAGGGATGTTGAATACAGTTACCTGCCCACTGATTAAAAGGCTCAGCCGCATTGGCGGGAGGTGCCGGGTTGATTGGAAGAGGATGCAGTTGCCCAAGTGCGGGAAGAATATCCGCATCTTCCTTCGGCGCTACTGTCTCTTCTCTTGTAAAGCAGGGCGCAGGTGTCGAAGAAAATAACTCAAGTGCATTATGGAAAGATTTGTGAAACATCAATCCGGACACGCCATCTCCAATGGCATGATGGTAAATGAATGAAACCGTAAAGTCCATCTTTTGCTCAGCGCTTTGCAGGACAATTATACGCCAAAATGACTCCGTGCCATACCCGGTTTTGAAGTCGGTATTGTGCTGATCTTCAAGAATCATATCGAGTTCGCGATCTTGCCCATCTCCAGAATCATTCCAAGGCTGGGTTCGCGTGAGGAACTTGATGCTTCGACTCAGATCTACTGAAAGAAGAGAGGCAAAATGCGCATCGGGAGTGTCTTCATTGACAGGTATGGCACTTAGTATGCGAAACTTTTTGACGACCTTTCCCACAGCGAAGTAGATGAGATCATGAAGGTCGAAAGCGATAGGTGGCACAAGTTGAGACAGTCTGTAGTGAACCGACAGACCGACATTGTTGAAGAAGCCCAGGTGGTGGCAAGTAGCTGACACCTGCTCCAGCTTGCCTGCAGCATATTGTTAGAGAAATATCGTATCCAGTAAAGGAATGCTTCCGGTTTGCTTTATTTTACCTAATGGCCGCAGGTTTTCAAGGTGTTGGATATTTGCCATCGTACTCTAACTACCTGTGAAAGAAAACAAATCTTCGATTAGGCAATTCAACAGGTTATCTAGGTAGTCTATAGTAGAACAAACCAGTATGGGACGTATGCTCTTGAGTTATAAAGAGCAATTTTGAGGTATATATCTGCTTACTTTGTTATTTGCCAAGCTACAACTAAACTAACATAGGAGGAATAATACCTGGTAGGTAGTTTTAACATTGTTTAGAAACCGAAAATTGAATACATATCTAAAATTACAAATGCTTTCAAATAAGTTCATAGAAAGTTAAACACTTTGAAAGCAATAAGTAGTAAATATATTAATATAAATTTAAATAAAACTATTAATATTTATATAATATAAATCCTGAACAAATTGGATAGAATTTGAATTATAAAAGTATGGTTTAGTAAATCGTAAAAGCTGTATAGTATTAATCACAATTACAAAGTAAACAAATAAAACACATAAAATATACAATCAATTTACTATAGAGGTTACGCCCAAGAGAAATGTTCAGTATGTAAGTAAACTCCTCCCGGCTTACAGCTCTTCAGAACATTTAGATTTGCTTCAGCAACAGCATTTCTAACATCATTCTGCATACATATAGGTCCACAAACAAAAACAGCAAGCGATTGCCCTTCGTCTGCTACTTTTGCTGCCTCTTCCTGAACAATGAGCGAAAGCTGAGGCCGGCCATCAAGTTCCTTGACCCAAGGCGCCGAGGCCGGAGCGCGTGTTTTGTCTTCCGGGGCGGTGATGTTCTCTCGCGAGCAGGCGGGCTTAGTCGATACTACTGGAAAACCAGAGGATTCTTCAGTGAGATCCACCTCTTGTGAAGCCTGGCCAGTCAAGTGTAGCTGGATGCGAATATTGGAAAGCGAATCTTTTTGCAAGTATCGGGATAGCAGCTGTTCAACAGCACGTATGTACCATATACGACTGCTGGGATCCCGAGTTGCCACTATGACGCTCAAAGTAAATGGCCTAGAAGTGATGCGCTCAGTATTCCCCGTTTCTTTCATCGTGCTGTCAAGATCTACTGCCTGGCCGCACTCTTCGTCAACGGCCTTTGGCTGGCACAAGATAAACTGCTCAATAAAGGGTAAGGTCCAACCCGCACCTGATCCACCTGCAATGACAAGAAGATGGTCACTATGAGCGTATGATTGCAAGTTGATCCCCCCATATGGGCCATCAACAAGTACAGGAGTGGGGGCGCCCGGGAGCTCCAGGGCATACTGGTACAAGCGTGCCGTAAAGCCGCCTTGATGGCGAATGTAGAAGATGAGTTCGGACTTTCCATCTTCTCTATTGAATGGCAATGAGCATATGGTAAACGGATGCGCCGAGAGAGCTTGGAGGAATCCAAAGCCGGTGAAGCGGAGGAAGCAATGCTGTCCAGGTATCCATGAGAAGTTTGCAGGGATTGAAATGCGCGTAAAACCTCCATCTTCAACGGTGACTTGGGCCTTTGCCCGCGTACCGTACTCAAAGCAGGTCCGCAGCCATGGATAAATATAGCAAGGGACGTACACTGCGGCTGTAGCAATGAAGTAGTGCCTTGTGGAAATATTAGCGTCTGAACCGAAGGGATATTGGCAGTCACTGATTGAACTTACCAAGAAGTCAAAGTGTAATCGCAATGCCAGAAGAATATCAAGACAAATACAGTAGCAGCGAGCAAATGGGTCGCTTTGAAGAATTCATATCCTAAATTTCTGCGTAACACGTCAGATATGCAATGTTATTGGAATCATATTCTGCGCCATCACCTACCGAATGACACCGTGGGAAGCAAAAGTAAGCCAGGCCTGCAAGACGATGGCCACAATACCAGTCCAGTAAAAGATAAGGCCCATCTCAAATTGCATAACCATGTCACCAAATCGGATGTGGTAGACGATGAATGGAAATGTATGCATAAGGGCAAGAACGAAAAAGGCGTAGGATATCCATCGGTGAAACACCTGAAGCTTCTCGTGCGATACCCCTGTGATGAGTGTGATCCAATTCGACTTGCTCGCCGTTGCGCTGCGGAAAATCAGTACTTGGAGCAATGGCTGTCGGGTCGTCTGAATAGCCTACAAGACAAAAGGCATGCATGCCAGGGCCATCCATCCCGATCTTGTTCCCAACGGCGGAGAGCCGCCAAAATCCAAACTTGGCCAGTAGTATGGTTGAGGAATCAGATCCATGCCTGCCAACGGAAAGCATTCTGTCAGTTCCAATATCCCGTCTCGCTGGCCGGTTGACTTACAGAAGAAGAATACAGTCCCAGCAGCTGCCAGGAGCAGCAACCCCAAGGGGGCCGAGTTCCATCGCAGCGTCCGGACATGGAAGCCGCGGTAAGACAAGTATCGTATCAACGCCGTCACTTTCTGCCATGGAGAAGAGCCGCGCCATGTTCGATGTCCCAGCAGCTGTGAGACAATATTGCCAATGACGAAGATGCCGAGGACGCTCATGAAAAAGGCGACCGTCGACAGCGCAAAGACATGATCAGCGATGAACCTTGTGAAGTATGTCAGTCAGTGATGCTGGAGAGGCCTTGGGCTGTGGTTTGGGAGTTGACGTTTCTCACCAAAAATGCCAACGCTGCTGGTAGTATTCACACTGCTCTTCGGTGAAGCCAAAGCTGTCGCAAGTAAACTCGCGACTGCCCGTCAGTGTGACGGGCGGAGTGAGCCAGGCGACCGACATGGCGAATGCGTCTCACGGCGAAGCGCCAACTCTCGGATGTATATCTCACAATAGTAGAGCAACATAAGATTCATTTGCCGGCGATGCGGACGCGAGGATGAAATGGGCCAGCTCGGTTCGAACAGTCTGCTAGCATCATTGCGTAGCTTCAGAACCTCGTTCCAAGGCATACTGAGCCTACCCACATGTAATGTATGCTATCAACTTCAACGGTGCGGCGCACTCGCTGCTCCGTACATCTACACTACCGAAACATTAGTCTTCGCGGCTGTGGCGCCGGCTCAAACTCGTAGCAAAGGTTATATCCCAAATAGGGCACGAACACCCAATGGCGGAGACCTCGACAAGAGGAGACGTGCAGCCCATTCGCCCAGAATCATCCTGAAATCGATCCGCGGGGCCTAGCCACACACACCTACAGTAGCGCGATCTCTGATGCCATTTTGAGCAAGTTTGCGCATGTAAATCTGAACGGCGGCGCGGTATGCAAGAACTACACGATTCATGGTCAACCTCCAGGAGCTGGCACCTACGGGAGCAGTTTGAACCATCAGCTCGTCCAAAGACACAGATTTGGCCTTTTCCTGTGCAGAATAGTATCAACGTCGTCGACGTCTATCATGTGACTTGTTTGCGGCGGCCTGGTCTGACGGGGTGCTCAGGTTCCAATCTCCAGTCGCCCTATGCTATGAGATGGAGAGAATTGCTCGCTCTTCTATTCGTCCGCATAGTTGGCTACTTCAAAACATTGCTGGCCTGAGCTCTTTTTAATCTCTTCAATTGGGCTCATCCTCCACTTCACGCGGGACTGGGCACACGCATATAACTATCGCCATTATGGATTCAGCATCGTCGTCAATGAACATGCCGATGGATGCCACTTCCGGCATGGCCATGCCTTCTTCGACAGCCGGCTCAATGTCCATGGACTCATCCAACACGACGATGACCATGAAGTCCATGGCCATGGTGTTCTTCACCTCCACAAACACGCCTCTTTGGTCAACGGCTTTCGCACCCAAGACGAACGGGCAGTACGCCGGGGCATGCATATTCCTTATAGCTTTTGCCGTGGTGTTCCGTGTCTTGCTGGCATTGCGATTCAACTTGTATAGGGTCATGGCCGCGGCCAAGCAAAAGCGTGGTGGTAGTCTGTTGCCGCCGGACGTGGCCGAAACCAAATCACCCCCCCGACCTTGGAGAGCCAACGAGGCTGTCACATCAGGCGCGCTTGATACAGTGATTGCGGGAGTAAGCTATCTGCTGTGAGTTGAGTCTGAAATGTCTCTGTGAGGTTGACTCTCAAACCAGGATGCTAAACTTGTCTTAGTATGCTCGCAGTCATGACAATGAATGTTGGATATTTCCTGTCGATACTGGGTGGTTGTTTCTTGGGCAGCATGCTCTGCAGTCATTTGTCAGGCAGCATTGGGAGCCATTGAGTCACTGTTCAAGTTCTTTCAACAATTGATGTATAATGAAATTTCTTGTTGGGTGAATCCACAGCCAGCCTCATGGAACCAGCAATGGAGCACATTCGCGGTTTGCGACACGCAACCATCTGGGCTTCATCAACCACCTATTTTAAACGTGCACAAGGTAGATTTAAAAACTCAGTTAAGAGCGGTATCACTTGGGAATTCATCCATCGTGCCTGGCGCATAGTGTAAACTGCGTGTCCGCCTTCAACCTCTCCATGTCTTCTTCCCCGAGACACACCGCCAGAGCAAGCTACAAAGGGGGTCGACATCTGCAGAACAATAAAGTCCTTAACTGTATAGAAAGAGTTTACCCTCGCGACCTGATATATGCGCGCAAACTTGCTTAACCCATTATCGCCGATCCGCTCTGATCGCCGTCGACGGAGTAGAAGTGGCCCAGGATTCTGGAGCATATACTAATATGACATCGTGAAATCTTGCGCACATTTGCATCAAGGTCTGAATCGCAAATTGCAACAAACAGGGGTCTATCAGAAAACCTGCGCAGCTGGGTACCTGTAACCACGAATGCTCAAACGCTATGTAGACCGTTTACGATAAAAGCAGTGTGGGATAATGATGTAGGACATGGCAGTTTGTAGATGTAGACTCGTTCAAGGTACTGTTTTGCTTCCGTTGAAGCTGCCTTTTGTCTAATTATACCTATTGTATCTGAACTCTGTGACTTACACTGGATCGACAACTGGTTTACACAAACACACATACACACACACACACACATCGATCACTGTCTAACGAATAAGGTATCGCTAGGATGCAACGAAAAGTGTCCATCATCGGCGCTGGTTCGTCTGGTTTCGCCCTTGCGGCTGATCTCCAAAATCGCGGGATAGACGTGCTGGTCTATTCACACCCAGATCACTTTCGATATGCCAACGAGGTCATCGGCAAAGGTCAACTGACAGTTCGGGGAAAGATTGAGCGTTCTCTGCCTGTACGCATCACCTCAGACATGGATGAGATGGTTGTATTCTCCACGATCATCATCCTTACGATTCCATCTACTGGACATGAGACGGTGCTGCAGCAACTGAGAAGCTTCCCTCTACAACGACACACCATTATCGCCATCCCAGGCAACTTGTTCTCTCTCATCGCTGATCTCGAAATCGGATGCGTCTTGGAGACCAATCTGTCTCCCTATTCCTGCCGAATGGAAGGAGATACAGTCACGGTTCTGGGCAAGAAGAGTCTCATCTTCATTGCAGCACTCCAAAATCCTCCTCGCCAGGCAGTATACGACGCGGTACAAGAGATCATGCCGGTGAAGCTCTGCTGGTGCAGCAGCGTCATTGAAGTTTGCCTGCTGAACGTGAACGGCGTATTCCATCCACTCATGATGCTGATGAACGCGGCCCGTATAGAAAGTACCAATGGGGATTTTCTTCTATATCGACATGGCCTGACAAGCTCTGTTGCCAAGGCCATGGTTGTCATCGACCAAGTGCGGATGCAAATAGGCAAAGCATTCGGCTACAGCATGAGGAGTGCGTTGAGAGTGTCCAACGAGTGCTATGGTCACGCCTTTTCGAGTCTTGTGGATTTGGCAACGAATTCAGGGCCCCACAACGGACTGAAAGCTCCATCCGACCTTGACAACCGAAACATTTCAGAGGATGTTCCTGACCTGCTTGTTTGTTGGCACAGCCTGGCCGAGAAGCTTGGAGTGGATGCATCGCCAATCAAAGCCATCATCATTCTCGCACAAATGGCTACTGGCGTTGACTATTTCCGGCACGGGAGAAGCCTCGATAAGTTTCATCTAGAAGACGTCTCGCGGAGTGAGCTGATTCAAAGGTTCATGGCTCAACCAGACGTCACGGTTGTCAGTCGGTTGTAGCTTGCGAGTTTATGACATAGTCCTCTAGTTTACATTGTTATAAAAAAGGTCTCATCCGCAAATCCATGTTCTCTTAATTGTTACATCGTATACAGCCAAGATCCACAAAAAAAAAAAAAAAAAAAAAAAGAAAAGGACAGATGTCAATTTGGTGAATACATGTAATTCCTGGCGTAGTATAGTATAACAACACTCACCACCAGGCTTATGATCTAACAGCCACAGTCACCAAAAGATCTATATCCATATGAATTCCATCCTCCACAACAAGTTTGTTCCATTCCGTCTTCATCTCCTCCCTTGCTTGTGGCCGGAGCTCAAGGGGTATGCTGCCATACGTCTTTCCAGATGAGCTTGCATCCAACCAGTCAATCATTGCATCGGCATCCTTGGCCGACTTTGTGATTTTATTGACGACTATAGTTCTTTCTCGGAACCCAGCATCGTTCAGAAGACTTTCGAGCTCGCGCTGCTTGAGAAACTTTGGTGGGCTCTCTTCTGGATATTTCCGGTATGGTTCTCTTGACAGCACGTCGGCTTTGATCCGCTCCTGCGCGGTGAGAGTATCGCCCGATCCGCCCGAAATGCCAAGTAGCCCTCGTGGCTTGAGCAGGCGCGCAAACTCCTTCAATGCTGCCGATTGATCCTGTACCAATGTAGGGTTGAGTTCACATAAATTGCGTTGAAACTCTCCGTAGGGAACCGCGATAGGTCTTCGGCTTGGCCTTCCCAAAACGAAAGGTTTAGTTTCTGTATTCTTCGTGCAATCGCAATGCGTTCCGTGCTGGGATCAACGCCCACGACGCTGCCTCTCTCTCCAACGAGCTCTGCTATGTGAGCTGTGAGATTTCCAGGCCCGCATCCGACATCGAGAACTCTCATTCCGGGGACAATATTGAGCCTTTCGAGAAGAAACAGCCCGGCGCCATATTGAGTGTTGCCAACCCGGGTGTATTTCGTCGCCAGCTCCTCGGTGTCCCTCATATTGGTAGTAATTCAGAATAAAATTCCAAGGCCAAACTGCTGGATACAGGTAGCTGTATGCGACAAGGGAGTAAGTCGTGGTCTCTCCAGAGTAACTACCTCCCTAAACTAGCCACTTCATAAAGATGGTGTACATTGAAAATTCATATAATGTTCGAATATAAACCAATAACACTACATGAATAAAACTAATATTATCCTTTCACTGTTTTTAGTAAAAAAGGCGGCGATTTGCAGGGTTAGTCGGCAAGTTACTAGTCTGACTCGAACCAGAGCCCACAAAGAGAGCTCTTTTGAGCTCTTTTCTTTTTTCTTTAATTACTATGAAATGCGTCCGCAGTATGTATACATCCTGCGTGACATCATACGCGTAGATCAAAAGACAATTTATTCAATCGCTCAAGGGGTTGCCACAGATCTCCACTGCGGAGGCTGGCGTGCCTGCGCAGAAATGAGAAAGTAAACCGTCTCGTAACGGGACAATCCACATCCACACCCTCTTGCTCCGTCGGCTCGGAATATTTACATGAATGAGTGACCAAAAACTCACTAGACGCACTTGGTTGCTCCAAGGCGACCTTGTATACGTTATGGATTTGGCTGTGGGATCCCATTGACTTGTACGCCTTAAAATCTGCAACCTCTTGAGATGTTGTTTTCAAGCCAGGATTTCAACAAACTGAGAACAGCATTGAAGTACAAACGAGTTAGGACGGGCTTATCTTAATCATGCTAATTCAAATGCTTTCCATGTCCTCGATTGCCTCTGCAATTTCTGTGCTCGTGAGTAACTTCAATTAATACCGCAACGTCTGCTGATTCTCTTCAACTCATTATTGGCGTCATTATTCGGATCCTTCAAAATCGGATTCTTCACCCCCTACGCTTAGTACCTGGTCCTTGGTTCAACAGCCTGTCAGAACTGCCTGCTGCAATAGCTCTTGTGAAGGGAGATCAGCACCTTTACTACAGGTCTCTACATGAAAAACATGGCTTGGTCGTGCGAGTATCTCTCAACGAGCTGAGCTTTATTGGCACAGGTGCTCAAGAAGAGATCTATGGGTTTCGCATAAGCGCTTCAAACTCAACATTGTCCCCTGCTAGCTTTTAGATCATACAGAAAGGTGCTCATATCATGGAGAAGAGTCCCATATTTCTCGGAGCCGTGGGAAAAGTTGACGGACAAACTGGTGTAAGCCTTGCACTTGATAAGGAGCACACCCGCCAACGCAAGGCATTGGGTTACCTGTTCACCCACAGCGCATTGGCCAAGCTGGAAGACATACTTCAGATTCATGCTCACAAACTTCTCGCCGTACTGGAGAAAGGAGCATCTGAGAATCAAGCAATGAATGTCTCAGACTAGTGTATGCATCCAACGTCATGATATTTACACCTGCCCCACCCCTGACAAAATATGGACGCAGACACATACCTTGCATTTGATATGATGGGCGACCTGTGTTTCGCAGAGCTTTTTGGCTGCTTGGACCAGGCTTCAGCAACGGAGTGGTCAATCTCGGTCATCAACGTTTTCGTAGCGACTAAGTGGACACAGGGCATCCGCCGAATATGTGGAGTTGGAGCGTGGTTTAAGCGTCTCATAACATGGCTTCTGGTTCCTAAAAAGGCTGCATGATGGAGGTTAAACCACCTAAACAACTCACGCGAGAAAACCATCCGTCGCCTGCAAGATCATAACCGAGAGCATACAGACTTCATGTATCATGTTCTAAACAACGAGTCCAGAAGCATATCATCCAAGACAGAAATCCAATTGAATATGGCTTTATTTATCAGTGCTGGGACCAATACAAGGGCTACAATCCTAGTCGGCTGGACATACTTCATTTGTACCCACCCTGATGTATACAAGAGATGTACAACGGAGATTAGGGGCGCTTTTATGGCCAACGAAGATGTCAAATGGGACAAGGTCAGAAAATTGGCGTATCTCGAGGCGACATTGAACGAAGCTCTGCGCTTATACCCACCGTCACCTGCAAGTCAACGGCGTGTAGTCCCTCCAGGAGGCGCCACTATTGCCGGGTTATATGTTCCTTCAGGAACCACAGTGGCCATACCTCCATGGGTATCAACACACTCGCACGTCAACTTCATTGAACCTGATGATTTCATACCAGAACCATGGCTATGAGAGGACCCCAAGTTCCAAGATGATCGCCTGAATGCTTCACTACCATTCGGAACAGGACCTCGGGTCTGCATTGGGAAGAACCTGGCACATCTTGAAATGAGGCTCATTGCATCCAAAATGCTGAGCAACTTTGATCTTGAGCTTGATAAAGGTGATTATAAGATAGCAAATCAGCAGTGGGGTTTGAACGGTCAAATGAAGCCTATGAAGGTGTATCATTCGATGACGAAGCTACCACTATAGATTAAAGTGAAGCGAGTAAATTCATAACCCCATGTTTATGGGAAAAGCAGAAGCAAAATACACTGGTTGGCCTGCGTGTCAGGTTCTAGAGGTGAACCACAGCAAGTTGATGAAAATTAGCGGTGTTGTGTGAGAAGATACTTTGTTAGTAAGAGTATTAACTGAGGGTGGAAATCTGGGTAAATGTAGATAGCAAACTATATCTGGTGATAGGTTAAGAAAGCAATAAGAAAAATTTACAGTATGACTTAATTTATATAACTACACGGACAAACTATACCAGAAAATAAGTGACAATTAAAAAAAAAAAAAATTTCGCTATTAATACATGTTTCATCTATCTTTACTCATTCGTTCTATTGTAACGCCCCTTATTTTCTGGCAAACGCCTCCTGCTCCAGCTGTTGGCTCCTAATCACCCATTCCGCATGATGGTTCTGATACTTTTTAGCGCCCTCAGGGTCGTCGCTCTTGATGCCAAGAACCTTGGGGATGTGAAATCCCTTGGAAATACCAGGTCTTGCGCTCAGTCGAGCCTCCCACTCCTTGAGATGCGGGAAAGCGTCCATGTCGACATCGGTATAACTACCGAAAATCACCCAGGAAAGATTGGCGATATCCGCGATGGAGAGATGGTCTCCGACCAGATATCCAGACTTTGACTTGGACAACTGAGTGTCAAGGACACTGTAGAGTCTCCGTGTCTCGGTCACATAGCGCTTAATACCATACTCGATTTTGACGGGAGCATATTTAAGAAAGTGAGAGGCCTGGCCTTGCATGGGGCCAATGCCTCCGTGCTGGAAGAAGAGCCAGTTGTTGCACTCATAGTATTCCCTGCTGCCCTTGGGGAACGATAGCTTATGCTCGGGATCATAACGCTCAGTCAGGTACTGCAAGATGCTTCCACCTTCAAATACTCTGATGGGCTCGCCATCGTCGAATGTGTCTACAATAGCGGGGATTCGTCCATTAGGGTTGATTTCGAGGTACCAGGGCTCCTTTTGGCGAAGAGTGCTAATATCAACGTGCTCGACTTCGTACTTTAATCCAAGCTCCTCTAGTGCTGTGGTAATTTTGATTCCGTTGGGAGTGGAGTCAGTGTACAGCTTGATGTGAGGTTGAGGAGACGCCATGGTGGAAGATGTCTTATTTTCAATTGAAGTTTTTGTATGTAGAAATGAGGGCCTTTTAACCAGTTCGTTGTATTGAGATTGAGTGAAGATGTTTTGGGTGATGCTGGTGTTAGTGCTCGGCTGAGGGGCAAGCCTATAAATACTGCTCAGAGAGCCATGGTTAATGTTGGAGCCCAACCTGCCCACAAACACCCGCTTAGAAATATGCGCCACAGAGAAACTCATTGTTGGTTGCAATTTAGGTACTTCGACGTTCCAGAAACAACATTGAAGATTACTTCTAATTGGGCGATAAATAATGCGACAAGCTCGACAGAGCTCCATCGTTATACGTGCGATGATCTCATAATGCAAGCGGGCACAGCTAGTGCTCTTTCAGGTAATTTCTGCCGCAACCCTTCCTACCCAAGATGGACAAAGGCCACTAATGGCGCTGTTACAAATGCATCTGCTAGCAAACAGGGCATTTATAAGGCCACAAGCAGCTGAGAAGCTGAATAATAGCGCAACTAGTGTACCTATGGCAAGCCAACCTTAATTTGTTCTATCTTTATGGAAGCCGCAGCTTATTCAGCCCATAACTACATAGTACCCGTAAAGGAAATATGTTGAAAACCATAGAGACGAGAACCCCGCTACCTAGCTGTGAGGTAGTTGTCAATGGATTCTTGGACAGCTTAAAACTGTAGGCTTATTCCGGAAACTATTGACTGGCCATTTACAATAATACTTTGGGCGATGAAGTAAGCGCAGATTGACACCTTCTTTCTTCTCATCCCTTTATTATCGCTTTAGTATTTCCCGCATCTGGCTTGCTGTTGCTGTCCTGAGATTTCGCTTAGATGGCTTTACATCCCGTGGGTTCTATATTACGACTTATTTATGCTTACGATCGCATACATGACTATTCGACGAGAAAGAATCTCTGCCGGTGCATCAAGAAGAAAATAGTTTATCCAAATGTTAATATTATTTTTTTAAACTCTCAAATAATACTTCTAAACACGTCGAATGAGTCCAGTCTTTACATCGTAAAGATAACCTTTTGTGCGCTCCCTCAATTCGCGGCGAATGACTTTTGTTTCTTTTAGTAGCTTTACATCATCGTGAACGCTTTGTTCCAGACTTGTTCGATTAGTATGATATGAAACATTAAATCTAGAAAGTAGAAAGATAACTCACTCTGCAATGACTGGAAGCACTAAACTGTTTGCATCTTCAACGGAAACCCCCTCTTCCCTCAAGACGTGGTTGTGGATTTTTTCCTCTGTCAAGTAAGTAGCCCCGCAGTCTATTTCAAGGAACCGCAAAAGTCGTTAGCCAATGTTTGGCGCAATATCTCTCATGGCATACCTGTATGATGAATGATCATGAGATCTTTGAAGCCACCAATGAAGCAATCCATGGAAGTGATTTGAGCGACGAGTGGAGCCACCCTACCTCCTCCGACTCGAAAAATAACGGCTTCTGTTCGGATATGAGCAATTAACTATATGAAAGAAAGGTGAAATTCAATCATACCTCCCGGCATAAGACATAAGAATTCTTCAGGCCTGCATCTGGGGTCGAGACAGGTTACTATAGGATAAGTAAGTAAATGTTGCCGTTAACGACGTTAAAAGAAATGTTTCTCCGTATTACGTACTTATGAGTATGGAAGGCTTTTTTCGACCGATACTCTCAGAAAAAAACTTGTACGGTCTATGATAAGCAGCAAAATCCCTACAGGCGGATTGCAGTCAGCAGATACTCGCATATACGGAGACGAAAGGTGTTTATACTTGTTGCGTTTAAGCATCTCATCCACGAGAGAAGATTCCATTTTTAAAGCTTCCAAGAGATGTAACAGGATTATGGATTGGCTTGAATCACAGACAATGCTCTAGATTACAATGCCCCATTGCTCGTTCAAGCCCTTATATAGATAAATAGGAAATGGCTGTTTCATGCCGCGGCAAAGGGGGTGGTTCCGATTATCTCATCAACTCAACAATACGGACATAATATTGTTTATTGCCGGTCTTTGTAGTTTATTATGATTCCAAGCAATTCTTCAAGTCCCATTGCCGTGGTGGCGCCGGCAATCGACGTGACGAGGATTTGGGGCATTCTGAAGCTTCAAGCCAACTATCAGCCCTAGCCGCATGAGGAAACCGGTGCCCTGGCAGTGCTATTATCGAAACCTCAGTATACGTATTGTCTTTGATATCGAGAATTCTATTATAATGCAGTTCATTCTACCTCTGAGACCACTAAGAGCTACAATAATTGGCTTTGGCCACGCTACTTTTGGTGCACTTGATGTTGGGGTCGCCACTGCGATTTGCAGCCGTTCATTATTTAGTTACAAAGTGCAAGACAACACTTCAATACATCTCAAAGAAAGACGAGAAAATAATGGTGACATCCAAGGAGCAAATTTCGTCGTAACTTTAAGAAACAGTATATTCGAATCGTAAACTCCATAGCACGAGCTCAAGGCCTACTTACAACCTGACCACACGACCATCAAAGGAAAATACGGCCCAAAGTCAGGAATATCTTTCAAATATGACATATAGCTACACTCATACTTGACTTCTAGATGTATACCGAGACAATAGCTGATGAATGCGCCTCGCTTTTGTGAAGTAAGTCGATAGCTCCTGAATCACTGGTCGAAGATATGGCTCGCCCACTGGTCACACTACTCTTGAATACTAATCACTAGATGAGTTGTGTATCTTTTACACTATTTCTTTTCAAGTTTATGGTTCCCTGGTAGTCCAAGAATTGAATACCCGGGCATCTGATCGGATAGCCTATCAAATACGTAGGAAGATTCACCAAGGCCTACTATTTTGCGCACGAGCGTCAGTTTTATAGACTATGAGTAGGCACCTTAGATAGCAAACTTAAGAAGCAATTCTTACGAGAGAGGTTCTTTCTTTCACTTCTACGTGCCGTCACTTTGAAGGAGACAAGAGCGACTTTGCTTATTTGCGTGCACCTATACTGGAGGCTTTTGAAGTGAGCCCTTGGCCAGGATCTCGTCCCAGCAACACATTTCCAGCCGACAATGTTCCGTGCAAGATTTATCTTCAGCCAATAAGGCCGTCAGAGGCGACTAGATTCTCATTTGACCTAGAGAACCACTTTGCTCCGATTTCGTGCGAAGATCACCGAGCATTGTCCAGAACATAGCCGGGGGTTGTTTGCCAGTAACCGTTGAGCGATCGATCATTTTTGGGACGTAGAATAGGGCGGTCGAGAAACTTATGGTTGTCATTGGCAATATCATCTTTACTGACTTTTGACTTTAAAATGTAAACCATGGGTGAAGTACTGTACATGTATTCCATTGAATAGCCATTGACCTATAAGCTAAGAAGTTTTTGACCAACAGAGTAGGTCTTCAACAATAGTAGCAAATGCACAATGCATAGCTAATTTGTTTGAGTGCAACAAGGTTCAGCCAGTCTAGCAGGATCTCCTTAACAATAAACCCCTTCGATGCCGATGACTCAACTTGGAAGATGGGCACTGTGGCGTAACTGAACATGTATTCGTGGGCTGACAGGAGCGGTCTGGGCTTTGTGCATTGAGAGGCATCGCCACCACAGAGCGCTGTGCGCTGTACAAGACATGCAAATTCTCAAATTCAGCTCAAAGTGTCATCGCCATGAATATATCCTAACTAACAATGAATGCAGTTAGTAGATAGGCACGTGTAAGACGAAGTTGATGCGCTATGCTACCTGCTATTGTCTGCCCTATGACATCAAGATCTTCATGGACTACTTGCCATATAAGGAAAATTTAGCCACTCGCTAAGCATCAAATAAGAAATCCGACGTGGTGTAGTGGCTAGCATACCGCGCTTTCATAACTGAAAGTCCCGCGGCGATCCGGGTTCGACTCCCGGCGCCGGAATAGAGTTTATTTTTTTCTCATTACATCTAATTGGTGTCGTCATTTTATTTTTGTCATTTGTTTCCTTGTAAGACGGCATGTTGAAAAATAGGCCAGTCAGGAGGAATAAGGAGGTCGATTAATCCAAGTCAAGGCGGTGGCCAGGTGATGACTTTATTAGCGACAACATCGGCTTGATAGCTACAAAATTGAGCCTCAGACAAGCCTGCAGTTCACCACGGAGAGCTACCCAGCATCGCGATAAGCCGCAAGATACCAGCAATATTTCTTGCTTCGACATGAAGGCGGGGAGACTGATGGACAATTCTTATGTAATGACTATTTCTAAATACTAACTTTTCTTTTTCAAGTGGGCGCACATGGGCGGATAGATTAGATCAGACTACATATACATGTATACAGATATGAGTGAGGGCATATGCCTGTTATTTAGCAATCACTGTAGAGGTACTCATTTAACAACTGCGAGAATCCTTTAGATATAACGGTTCTTAAACTCTGCACGTTTTAAAACTTAGTATAGTCCCCTTCTTAGATGAGTAGGTGGCCCTCATTGCGGCCATGGTCAATCAGTGGACTGCGTTCACTGCCCCGACAGTAAAGGCTTCGTTTGCCAGTTTTAAATGTACAGCGTTTCTCAAATGAAGAGTTTGTCATAATCGGCCGTAAAAAAGAGCAAATGGAAAAGAGCACGCGTAGTCGATTTACCGGCTTTGCATGGTTAGAGGATACGCTTCCTTCGTAAGTGAAGAAACAAGTTCAAAATGACATGTCGTTCGTAGCGGGGAAACTTCTCCGGGGTGTTGGTTCCTTAGGTATGTATGAAGTACCAAATACCACACTGCTCTGTGAATCTATCGATTGAATCTGCTTCACGCTCTGTGGAGACCTCCAAGCTCGGCCAAATCAAAGGCCAATGCAGAGCTTGGTTGTGACGCTGAGATTAGATGATGAGATACAACATGGTTATTGCCATACGCCTCAACTTACACTCGGTCAAGCTCTGGGCATTCGGCGACCATCTCGACAGGAAGACGACAGGAATACAAACAAGCAGCGGCGCATCACGATGCTCGGACATCATGCTGCATGCACCGTGAGCTGGCGCCAAGGCGAGATGCGCTCGAAGCTGATCCGCGATATGAGCTGGGAGCCACACTTTAGTTCCACTTATCTACTTACATGTACTCCGTACCTACTTGCATGCAGTAGATCGTGAGCTGAAAGAAGGACTTTGAGCGGCCTTGAGCCGCCCCATGCAGATGCGTGTGGTAGCACAGAATCTACAGCAAGGTAGAAAGTTTTTCTCAACTTTTTCAAAAAAGAAAGAAAGAGAAAGGAAGAAGGAGAAAGGAAGAAAGAGATAGAAAGATAGAGAAACGGCGAATCTGCCTGGCCTCGGCGGGCGCATGGACAGTGACTCTTCTGGTGAGGCGGGAGGCCACCAGTGGAAGGATGGCCGATGGCGCTCAGCCAATAATGAAAGCGGACGTGTGTCACACGCAGTGAAATGAGTTATGCCCAACACTGCTCCATGGCATCTCCATATATGCAGGGCTTGGGCCATGATGGGTGCACTGAAAGACAGTCGTTAATCCCAAGTCCGCTGCAATTCATCTCTTCTTTTCGATTGATATATAGGCCTGTCCAGCTGCGTGCCAGCAATCAATTCTTACACTACCCATGCCGGTATTAGAGCACAGGTATACAAGCGAGCTTCTTACTTCCAGCTACCGCATCAATTGAATTCCGTGTTAAGCGCCGGCCACCCCACCAGAAATTTACATACATACAATTACAAATTCCCGCAGGGCATTCAGCCTCTGCAAAAAAGAGCTGTAAGTACTATTCTGTCTGTCCATATCCACGCAATCTCTTGCAAAAAAGAAGCAACAAAGAAGCAAAAAAAAAAAAAAAAAAAAAAAAAAAAAAAAAAAAATTGGAACCTGGACCAACCCGCGCTCACTAAGCGTACCATTCTCTACTAGCATTGAGCTTTCCTTGCTCCCGCAGACCGTCGAAGCGCTACCACGGCCGGTCCCTAGTACCTCTAGGTAGAGATCTGATAAACGGCAGCTTTGGCGGAGAGCTTTAAAGCTAGCCTCAATCTTCGTCGCCACCGACAACCTCGAGCTGTCATCAATTGGAAGCAGCTCCAGCTCTGGCAGCCGGGCAACCATCCATTGCTGCATGTGCCTTTATTCATACTTCCCTTACTAGCCACGACTTCCTGCTTTGACGCTTTGCTGCTCTTTGTTGGTCAAGCATAGCCCTTGGATATTCTTTTGTCTCTTTGTCTTACTGTCTCTTCAGCACGGCCCTTTTGGTTCTCATTTTCTCTTCACCATTGTCGTCTCTCTCTCGGCCGAAAGCATCTGTTTCTTGGGCCCTTCGCTTGAATCGTTCTTCTCTCACTTTTGCTTATTACGTCTCAATATCAAATTTCTAGTAGTCTTACTTTAGCGCCATCTTTTCCGGTTTCTTGGAATCTGTCGTCTAGCACTCATCGGTATATCTACATCTACACACTGCTCCAGTCTTCATCATGGCGGATAGAGGCCGGGGTAACCGTGGTGGCTTCCGGGGCGGCGATCGTGGAGGTGACGGCCGTGGAAGAGGCGGCGGTGATCGAGGCGATTACGGCGGTGGTCGTGGACGAGGAGGCGGTGGACGAGGCGGCGATCGTGGAGACTATGGCGGTCGTGGACGAGGAAGTGATCGAGGAGATTATGGCGGCGGCCGCGGTCGAGGTGGCGGTGACCGCGGAGGCCATAGGGGCAGCTTCAGCGGCTTTCGAGGAGACGGACGAGGCCGCGGACGTGGAGGCGGTGGTTTTACTCGTCGTGATGAGTCTCCCGGCAAATCAAAGGCTTTCAAGTAAGACTCGATCTCTTCATGCCTAGAACGGCGTCCATCGGTGTGAACTCGCATTTAACGTGCATCACAGCTACGACGGCATGGTACCTGAACCCGATGCTGAAATTACAAAGCTGGAGAATCAGATTATTGCAGCCCAATCCTCGTCACTTACAGCTCTCACTTCCCAGATGGGCAAGATGAGTGTCAAGGGGAAAGGAGGCAAAGGAGGCAATGCTGCTCCACCATCTGATATGCTCACCCACTTTCCTCCCAGGCCAGCCTATGGCTCAAATGGCAAACCTGTTGTTCTCTGGACCAACTATTTCAAGGTCAACCTCAAAGTCGATACCTTTTACAAGTATACGATGAATACTAAAAGGGTTGGCGTTTCAAAGCCAGAGTCGAAAAAAGGCGCCAAGGCTGGTGCAGGCGAGAAGGAGGTCAAGGGAAGAGAACTCTTACTCGTCATTAAGGCTGTTCTGGCCAAGCTTTTGGAGCAAGACAAAACTATTGTCGTCGCCACCGAGTTCAAGGACGCGCTCATCACGCTGAAGCACATTAATCTCGTCGCGAACCCCATGACCGTTCAAGTTCCCAGATCCGAGGGGAGCGATGAAATGGTTTCGTACACTGTCGATTTCCATGGCCCGAACGAGATTCGAGTGGATGATATGAAAAATTATCTGACATCCATGGCAGATGGACCGGCTGGTGCTGACGCCATCTCGTTCCCACGCTTTCCGGATGTTGTTGATGCCATCAATATCATTCTGGGCCACAAGCCCAGGAGCGATCCCATCAAGACCGCAGCAGTTGGCTCGTCTCGATTCTTTCCTTTCGGAAAGGATAAGATAATTGAGACTCTCAATCAGAATTGGCGTGCTCTGGCCGCTGCCCGCGGCTACTTCCAATCTGCCCGCTTGGCAACTGGTCGGGTGCTGCTAAACGCCAATGTCACTCATGGTGTTTTCAGAATCTCGGGTCAAATGACTCAGATTTTTGACGGCCTAGAGATCAAAGCCGCTTCAAAGGCCGATAACTTTGCCATGAAAAAGCTCAGAGCATTCGGTAAATTCCTACCCAAGACTCGTGTCTGGTACAACTTCAAGACTATTGAAGGCAAAACTGTTCGTCGAGGCAAGGCTATACGAGGCCTTGCCAATTGGTCAGACGTAGTCAAAAAAGGCAAGACCATGGCGCATCCACCCAAGTTTGATCCTAACTGGGAATTTGGCGGTCCAAAGAACATCCAGTTCTGGGAAAATAGTGACAAAGGAGGCCGTTATGTTACAATCTATGACTATTACAAAAAAAGTAAGTTTCCATCTTGCTTTCTTCTTTTTTTTTTTTTTTTTTTTTTTTGAACTTCTTCTCATCTTTCACTCTTTTTCAATGTCATCAATCTGGCAAAGCACCAAGCTAACAGCATCTTAGAGTATAACTTGACCCTCAAGGATTATCCGGTGTTCGACCTGGGCACTGACCAAAAGCCTTTTACATATGTACCGGCTGAGATGATTGAAATCCAGCCAGGCCAGGTAATCAAAGCTTCTCTTAGTATGGAAGAGACCACAGTTATGCTAGATTTTGCCTGTCGGTCACCCTACTCGAACGCTCTCTCCATTAGCACCGCCAGCCGCCAAGTGCTCGAACTTGACGATCCATCGCTGGACAAATTTGGTGTCTCCGTCGAGAAGCACATGTTGACTGTGCAGGGAAGAATCCTCAATGCCCCAACGGTAGTCTATTTAAACAACTCAAGAAAGAACACCGACGTGAGACCGTTAGGTGGCGCCTGGAATATGAGATCGGTAAAAGTTTACAAGCCAGGTAAAAAGATTGAGCGCTGGACCTGGGTCAATCTCTCATTAAGGCCAGGTGCGCAGACAATTGCAAAAGATGTCGTCTTAGCATACGGAAAATTCTTGGCCGGTATGGGCATCGCCATCAACGAAACTCCCCTTGCCCCGGTACAGGAGGTGATCAACTACAATGCAAACCTGGACACAATCTTTGCATGGTTACAGAAAACCGGAATTCAACTTTTTGTTATCATTTTGTCTGAAAAGGATACGTCAGGCGTGTATGCCAAGATCAAGCAGTTGGGGGATTGCACATATGGAATTCATACGAACTGTGTGGTGGCACGCTCGTTTGGAAAAGGGAGCCCGGGGTATTTCGCCAACGTCGGGCTCAAGGTCAATCTAAAAGCTGGTGGCGTCAACCACAGGCTGAAAGAAGAGTTTAGTATTCTCAAGGACGGTAAAGCGATGATTGTTGGCTACGATGTCACCCACCCGACCAATATGGCCCTGAAGAAGGGCGCTCCTGAGCCCCCTAGCCTGGTCGGATTTGTGTCGAGCATCGATAGCGATCTCGGCCAATGGCCTGCACTGTCTTGGGAGCAAATCTCTAGACAGGAAATGCTCAGCAGTAAGCTCACCGATGCATTTATGCTTCGACTAGACACCTGGAGCAAGCACAATGGAGGTCGGTACCCAGACAACATAATCATATACCGAGATGGCGTCTCCGAGGGCCAATTCTCTCTCGTCCTTAATAAGGAGCTGCCATCCATCCGCGAGGCGTGCCGCAAGAAATATCCGCCCCAGGTTCAACCAAAGATTACGCTGGTGGTGTCGGTGAAACGACACCAAACCCGGTTCTACCCTTCATCGACAGATGAGATGTCCAAATCCGGTAATATCATCAACGGAACGGTAGTGGACCGAGGAGTAACTCAGACCCGATACTGGGACTTTTTCCTAACAGCCCATGACGCTCTCCAAGGGACCGCTCGGCCGGCGCACTATACTGTTCTTCTGGACGAGATTTTCCGCCCGAGATTCGGCACCAAGGCGAGCGACGAACTGGAGCGCCTGACACACGAACTGTGCTATCTCTACGGCCGCGCCACCAAGGCCGTCAGCATTTGCCCTCCAGCGTACTATGCTGATATTGTCTGCGAGCGCGCTCGCGCACATCGACCCGAGTGGTTTGAACAAAAAGACTCGGAGAGTCAAACCGAAACAACTGGAGGCGCTCCTAGCACCGTGGGCCGACAGGTGCATGTCAACCTCAGGGACAGCATGTACTATATCTAAGTGATGCTATCCTCTCTTTCGTCTTTTTTCTTTCATCTTTTGTCTAACCAAATAGCCCCAAGAATACGGCCCAGCGATTATGGAAATACAGCGATGGTATAATTTTATAGCTTGAATGTGTATGCCAGGTGGACGCAAGACTCAGATTGGTACCTTGTTAGGATTGTATTACATTTGGTAGGTCATGATGTACACTCTTTAAGCTCAAAGCGAACCAACAAATCTTGTTTCTTACAGTAAAGCCATTTTAAAAGGATAGTTTGGTGTACCAATTATTTGCGTGACCTGGTTAAGAGTAATTATTTCGTATTGCCATGACTTCTAATGCTAAATCAGAGCTGCTTGTTGTGCTCCCTGTCTATGCCAATGTATATCGTAGAAGAGAAAGAAAGTAAAAACAAACAATGTATCCTAAACTCTATAATGGGCCAAAAGGGCGAATGAGAGATGTCATTTCTACAAGTTCGCTTTCGCCTTGCTGTTCTTCTTACCGCTGGCTGATTCAACGCGCCTCCTCAGCTCGTCATCTATTGTCGACTTCTCCTCAAGTGACTTTTTTGTCCACTCTTCATACGCTTTTTCTTCCTCCCACCATCTATCAATCTCCACCTTTGTCCATTCAGCGGCAGCCTTTGCACAGAACAGCGGTTTCTCCATGGGCACGAGGTGGCCACTTTCCGGGTGAATGACGTGCTTGACGCGACCTGCTTTCGTGCCGCCGCTGCCGCCGACGCCGACGCCCGTTGTGTCGAGTTTCTCTTTGACAAGACGGGGAGGTGAGACGGTGCTCTTGCCGCCAAAGATGTAGAGGACTGGGGGCCGGAGATGGGGAAGGCGGAGGAAGGTGTTGTTTTGTTCGGGGCGGTAGACCGGGGTGTTGATGAGGGTTTGGAGGTCGAAGTCGTGGTCTGGGATGAGGGATGGATTGGTGATGGTGTTGGTGGCGGGGTCGACGGCGGGCCAGAGGGGACGGATGAAAGTAAAGACTTCTTGGTGTTTGGTTGTGGTGAGACGGACGGGGGGTGGTCCATCTTGGCTTTTGCTTTGCTTGTCCTTTGGTGTAGGTGAAACAGCATCATCACGGAGGCCATACTGGACAAAACGATCCAAGACTCGAGGGTCCCAGTCCCGGTAGAATGGCCTGCAGAGGAATGCTTCGCGGGCGGCGGCGCGAGAAGGCCAGGTATCTCGTCGGGTGATGCTGAGCGAAGCTGGATTGGGGAAAGTCTCGGGAGAGGGAGAGACAGAGACAGGAACAGAGGGGTTGGAAGAAGGCGGCGGCGCACCAGCGAAGCGGGCGATGACGGGGTCGAGCATGATGAAGCCGGTGAAAAGACGCGGGTGCATGAGGGCGACGTTTGTGAGGGCGTTTGCGCCAAAGGAGTGGCCCATGGCGATAAGGGGGCGAGGGGGGCGGATGGTGTTGATGAGATGGGCGATGTCGCGGGCGTAGTCGAGCCAGGAGGCTGATTTCATACGTAAGTTTTGATATGGTATTTTGAGAGTTATGAAGATGCAGATGCGTAAAGAGAGATATTACATACGGTCATTGCCTAGGTTGGCGGCGTTGAGGATGCCGCTCTGGCCTTGGTGAGCTGCGTCGGCGATCCAGATGGCGCGGAGGCGGAGGCCTTGCTTTTCTAGCTCTTTGAGAAGTTCTTCATAGAGAGGTTCATATAGTTCCTGATGATATGTTTAAAATCAGCTAAATCGGTCTCTCATGGGTGATTCACTGATCCAACAGTAAGAGGAAGTACTTACCTTTGGGAAGCCATTCGCATGAGCGCCAATGATGGTAATGTCGCCTTTGCGCGAAGGGCCGCCGTGCTTGGGAGTATATTGCTTGACATGCAACAAGAGGGCGTCATCTTGAGAAGTTGCTGTTGCGCGAGGGTATTCGCGGATGTGCGATGCCTGGATGGTGTGTTCGTGGATGTCGAAGACGGAAGATGAGGGTGGTGATGGCGATGAATTGGAGGCCATGGTGTCTATGTGCCTTGATTGTGGTTTTCTGTACAAAATAGTGTTTCTACTTTGTACCGGTTTGAATTTCGCTATATAGGTAACATGAAGAGAGAGAGAGAATATCGTGCCTCGGCTTGTGATTACATGAGGTTGTGCTATGTCGACACGCCCGGTCGTTTGCAGAGGCTAAGAAACCCGGGGTTGTGGTTGGCTGCCTCGCAAGAAACTCCGAATCTTATCTTAGCGAGAAAGCATTAATCCGGGGTAGAATGTCACAGATTTGAGAAAGCACACGGATAAAACGGAGAGCTGCGATTTAATGTGTTCTCTTTTGCTGGGGATGGTGAGTGGAGATGAGCCTCGGTAAGAGGTGGAAGGCAGAAATAGCCGAATAGCTAGCAGCTGTTTTGAGATTCGGCAGTGGTGTAAGGCAGTTAGTTGACTTCAGTTGGCTATAGGCCCTGGCTGGCCATAGCTTGGAGCGTGTTTTGTTTGTAGTTGTCGCTTTCGTTAACACTTTTGTTTGCATTTTTGTATTTTCAACAAATTGGTATTTTATGAAATAAGAGCATTCACATGAGCAAAAGAGACAATTTGCAAACGAAAACAATTAACTGCAGAACATACTGCCTCACGCAGGTATGTAATTTCAATACTTGATGGCACTGTGCTCTATGCGCCCTTAATCGGACCAAGACTATCTCTTCAGATCAGAGTCTCTGAGATAGGAGTCTATCAAAGCCAAGAGTCTGAATATACTGGTTCACAACTAGTAACAGCATCCAGCTCTATTCCATCAGAGCGTGAAAGTCTAAAGTGCCGCAATCGCAATACATAGGCCAAGAGACAAATACAGTGTGCGTATTACAGATACACTATCCTTTATCCCCTTGTACACAATTTTTGGCTTTGCTCTTTCATCATCGCTAACGCTTCAGAGTACAGCGAGGTATCAAGATCCCCTCACCAGAATCAGCAATTCCAATTGCCCATGAATTCACTTGGGTTATAAACTCTTAGACATCAAATCTGGGGCATGGCAGGAATCACGAGTGGCAGCGGTTGGCTTTGACAAACAGCCTACGCGCCGTGTCGCGGCAAAAGTTAGTTGTGCAACTACAGCTGAGATCAAGTCTCGATTTGATGCTTGTTTAGTACATGTATATATACTCTCATCATCAAGACTAACTCAGTCTCATAAACTAAGATGCCAGCGCCGGCTTCAACGCCACCTCCACGCGTTATTCTCTTCGCTGGAGCTCCATCTCCAATCTCGGTGAACCTCGACTCCTGCACTGTGGACGGTTTCGATGAGACATTTCAGAGGTTCTTTGGGCGTCTTGACAGCAAATATCAGGAACAACGACACACAGACCTAGCTTCAGGCATCGAAACTACATCTCAGCCACCAACAACACATGCTGTCTGGAGGTCTGTGCCATTGAAACGTCGGCCCCTCCACACAGGTCTGAGCCAGAACCACGGCATCTTGAGCGGCTCCTTTCAAGGTCATCGCGACTTCTTCACCACGGCTGATGCTCTCTCTGTAGACGGCACTCAGTCTTTTGAAGGTGGTGAAGATGGAGGAGCAATACTCACGCAGTTCTGCGAAGAGTCTCTGGCGGCTCACACTCTCATGCCGTCCAGTCAGATTGGCAGCTTCAGCATGGAAAATACAGAGGATGGAACAATTTCATTTATGACAAACGATACAGACGACATCTCCTTGCAAGATCGTACAAATCCGTTGCCACCGCCTATACCATTACATCTGTCAGACTTGGAAGACGTTCCCTCTGCCCGTCGGATTCTCGCTCTGAGCCCCCAGACTGTGACGCTCAACTTAATCGTTGCCGTCATATCCATAGCCCAGCCTCGAACGGTCACGACGCGCTGGGGCACCACTCTGTCGCTAGTCGAGATTCTTGTGGGCGATGACACTAAATCAGGCTTTGGTGTTACTTTTTGGCTCTCCAGCGATCAGGCTACAACCGGCCAAATCAGCAAGTTGAGGCGGCAAGACGTCGTTTTGATGGAGAACGTGGCACTGCATGTCTTCCGAGGCAAGGTCTATGGTCAAAGTCTGCGCAAAAATCTTACTCGGGTCAACCTCCTCTGGCGAAGCGAAGGAGGCGGATATTATCAGAGTAGAGATCTCACCCAGCGAGCCGCAGCGAAGCATCCCCAGCAGGAAAAGACGAGGCTCGTCAAGGATTGGGTGCTTCACTTTGTAGGGCGAGATTCGGGAGCAGTCACGAGAAAGAGGGCCAGTCGACTGTCATGGGATCAACCTCCTGACGATACGCAGTGATAGATTATTACACACAAAGAATCTTTTGTATTCTTCTATTAGATTATGCCAAGGGATCTATTCCAAAGGTCATATACGCTATACAATTCAAAATATGCATTGCACCAACGCCATAAATGTCCAAGACGATGTGGGTATGATTAAAATACAAGGCTCGAAAAGACAATTCAAGCAAGAGTGGAGTGGTGACTTGGGCTTTCCCAGTCTATGCCATACCCACGGATATCTCAGGCTTCCTACCGTTGGCGCCCTTCTTCACCGACCGCCACTCAAAGAAGAGACTGCACACAAACGCAAGCGCCGCACATGCCACGGAAATGTAGTAAGTGTGGCGCAAGCCAAGATTGTACGCCTCAAGAACAGTCTCCAAGGCATCCAAGCGACCGATGCCTTCAAGCACAGACTTTATCTCAGAAGCACCGCTGTTAATGAAGAGCTGGGGGTCGATGCCAGTGTTGTCCTTGGCAAGCTGGTCGATGAGTCCGTTCTGGAAGAGCGTCTGGGCAACGGCGACAAATACTGCGCCTCCCAGGATCTGGAAAAACTGCACGCAAGCAGTGCCGACGGGAACCCATTCCTGGGTGAGGACGGTCTGCACAACCAAGACGCTGGTCTGGAATCCAGCTCCGATGCCCAAGCCGGCGAGGACCTGGTATCCGAACCACTCCTTCAGCGGGGTGTGGACAGCGAAAGTCGTAATCATACCGCACCCGATGGCGTACAGAATCGTGGATGGGAGGACAAGGTAATTGTAATAGCCAATGACGGGGATGAGGCCACCCGTAACGATGGACATGAAGACGCTGGAGAGGAGGAGAGGCAAGATTTTAATACCGGCTGTGACGGCACTTACACCTTGGATGGCTTGGAAGTAGATGGCTGTTCGGACAGTTAGCAAAAACGCTCAGTTGGGAAGATTGAAATAGAATGCCCACTCACAAAGATAAAAGATGAGGGGGAAGAAGCCAGCGCCGAAGAAGAGACTGAACATCATGGCGGCAAGAACGTTGCGGTCCTTGAACATTCGGGGTGGCAATGTTCCCTTGTCTCCCTTCCAGAACTGAATACCGACAAAGACGAGGATCATGAGGCCAAAGCCAACGAACAGGCCAATAATCTTAGAATCGTTCCAAGCATACTCCGCGCCACCCCACTGCAGAGCCAGGATGAGGCACACAATAGCAGGGATGAAGATGGCCGTGCCGAGAAGATCGATTTCGAGGATGCGCTCCAGGATGGTCATGCCCAGAGTGTCGTCTGAGTTGCGGTTGACGTGAAGCAGGAGAATGACGATGAACATGGCAAGGCCGCCGATGGGGAGGTTGATGTAGAAGCACCATCTCCAGGAGACTTTCTCGGTGAAGGCACCGCCAAGGAGAGGACCAGCGACGGAGGCGATTCCCCACATACCACCGATGAGACCAAAGGCAATGGGTCGCTTTTCGAGGGGCACTATCGCAGCAATTAGCAAACTACTAGTTTTGATTCAAGTTTCAAAGCAACGTACTTGATAGAGAGATGATGACAATGGATCCAGAGAATAAACCAGCGGTTCCAACCTAAAAATCCCATCTCAGTCAGCGTTCAAAGTCCAAAAAGCGTGAAGACAAAAGAAAAAAAGCGAATAGGGGGTCGTACTCCCGCAACGGCTCGCCCAACAATCAGCGCCTTTGATGACGGCGCCACGGCCGAGAGCAGACTTCCGACCTCAAAGATGAAGATGGCAGTGAGATAGCACCACTTTACGTTGAAGTACTTGTAGAGAGCACCGTACATTGGCTGCAGGGCTGTGGCGGTAAGCAGATAGGCGGAACCATACCAGCCCTGTTGATTGACGGTTAGTTGAATCAGATGTCTCATAGTTTCCATCAAACCAAAACGTCATGATGTATTTCTCAAAACTCACAATATCCTTCACACTCTGGAATCGTGCCGTAATCGTGCCCAGCGCAGGGGCAATAATCGTCTGATCCAGCGCAACCAGGAAAATCGCCATACACAGCGCGATAATAATAGAAACCAGCTTCACGCCCTTGGGGTAGTTTGCAGTGGCATTGGTCGCCACCGTATCAGTCTTGGTGACCTCTTCCAGCACTCCTCCGTCCTTGTTCGTCTCGTCGGCGCCCGCCACGGCGAGTTCCTTTTCATTGTCAATGTCACGACTCAGGGGCGGCGGGATGGAGTCGCGCTCAGTCTTGTCTGATGACAGACGGGGCGTTGGCGTGGAAGACATTTTTGTTCCTGTCTTGTCCCTCCCAGTTGTGGCGTTGAAGTGCTCCAACGAAGAAAGGAAGAAGGAAAAGGGACGAGAGGCGCCCTGTTCTATTTGTTAGTTCATTATATATTAATTAAAGTTGGCCGTCTCGATATCAGCCGGACCCAGCGATGGATCTAGTCAGGAAAAAAAAAATTGGCATCGGCCATAATAATGCACCAAGTTTTACGTACTAGCGTCGCGAGTTGGTTGCCTTTTCCGCACCTTTTAGTTTCTTTTTTCGTTGTTTTTCTCCCCTTTTCTTCGGACCTCGTTTCCGACTAATACGATATCAGAAAGAAACTAAAGTATTAGGCTTAGAGACCTTGAAAGGGAATACTTGTCGAAGGGGCAACAAATGTGGTACACCTTTTCAGCCTTATATCTTGCTCATCTGTCTGACCGAAGTCGATCTATGATAACACTCAACAGGCTCACATGCAAGGTTTCGGCATTCAGCAATGTGTATTCCTAATCATTCCTAATCACGTACTGCATACTGCACCAAGGCGGTCAAATCAAAAGTCCTTGTTATAAATACTACTAGGATCAAAAACTCGATGCACAAAAGCCCGCTGCCGCCAACCATCGAGTTTGCGGCCTGGCATCAACTAGAGCGAAACTCCACCTTGCGTGGCGAAACTCGCCCTTCGCGATTGCTTCGCTCCCTAGCTCTTTAGCGGCAGCTAATGGACGATAGCACAATCCAGGCAGCTGACAAAAACAACAAGAATCTAGGCCTCCATAACAAAACTACCCAGGGACAAGATCATCATGCTTTATGCGGAGATTAGGTTGAGAAACCCGAGCTTGAAGCCCTTTGACTAACACCGGGATTGCTCCGTCCACGTATCGTACTTAGCGCCAAAATCAGAAAAAAAAAAGAGAAAGGGGATTTAAACAAAAATGATAAAACAAATAAATAATAAGGGAACCAATAGACGCCGGTAGTTGCTCCCCAGAGGCAGATCCTGCATGAGATGATACCTGTGAGTCGACCTGCAAAGCGAAAAGGTATGACTCAAAGGGTGTTAGTCACCTGATACGGTTTAGTGGGCGAGCAAGTTGCGGGTAAAATGGCGGGCTTGAAAGATGCCCGATGTCCGAGGGGGCTCTTTTGGTAGGATTTTTGTGGGAGCAGCTAACTAGATAGCATGTAGTTTGCTTATACGATGCGGTTTGAAGATGAAGAGAGACTTAGCTGTTACTAGTACTTTATTACTGCCAATACGAGTAAGGACACGTAAGACTCAATTTATTCATTCCTGTGAACTCCTTGTGCTTTGTCTGTCAGGCATCAAAAGTTGAAAGGATGCAGGAGATTATATTTGGCGAACATCAGATAAGATCAAGCCTCACATGTACATAAGCCAGGTTCATCCCTCTCTGCACGCTCAAAAGAATACACGTACTCGTACTTCGTATACAGAACATAAGCTTTCATGGCGAACTCACGCAAGTCAGGGGGGGTGGGCGAGTGGATTCATTCCCACTTATTTACCAATCCCGAGAAGCTTAGCCCAACTTCATCCATAGTACGGGATCGAATCCCTTGAAGCTACAAAAAGGGCTCAAGCACGTCCTTGTTTTTTTTTTTTTTTTCCTTCTGGCTGTTCTCGGGGTTGCCTCCACAGCGAAGCCCGGCCAAAATCCGCAACAATAACTCCATATGAATGAGCCACGGCGCAGCTAACTCCGCAACTAACAAACCCCTAAATTCACAGCTGTCGTGAAGAGCAGCTGAGTTATAGTCAACAAGCGCACGTATGGACAGCTTCCAATAATAGTAAAAGGCCATGCTACTGTAGTATATCGTCCCATTCCCTGTGTTAGACCCAATCATGCCACGTCTGCGCTGCGTCACGACTACCCCGTGGTCTATCAAGTCGAACGCATTACGGAGTACTAGGAAATTAAAGGCAAAACTTGTAAAATGATATTCCTCTATCAAAGTCTAGATGAACCAAATAGTATCATGCTTATTTACGTATTCCTCGGGTTACGATTCCCCCGGGCGCCTAGCTTGGCTTGTCTTCAGCCTCTTGCACCGGAGGGATCCAAATCAGCAAGCCGTCTTTGTCAATCTTCATTCCCTCTGTCGGTATGACTCTAAGCACCTTCTGGAAGTACTTGTCTCTTACCACCAGTCCTGGCCGTACATACACATCTCGTACAAGTGGCATTAGGCGGTAAGTCTGGGTGCGTCTCGACATCGGTAGCAGATGCATTGTCGTCTGTTTGGATCCGGAGAAAGCAAACACATCACTTGGTTCCATCGCCAAACCAAATGTCAAGAAATGGCTGGATGGATTTTCAATCGTAATGTCAAGCCGCACCAGGCCTGCCTTCTCCTGTGAGCTGTGAAGCACTGATGCCAGCACTCTGGGCTCCGTCCCAAGCACCATGTACTGCCCAACAATCATCGTCGTGACGTTAACTGGGCTAGCTTCACCATCCACAGATCTCCGTCGTCGCCAGCGGACAACGAGTGCCAAATCTATTGCGACTGGATGTCTGTCGTCCAGCGTGACCTTTTCTGCTACCAGATCGAACCGAGCTTCATACATCGTCTTGGGGGCCACAATCATGCCATCTGCAGAGAATTCGGGCTTGCTGGCAACACGACACCGTCCGCCGGGTGTCACCGACGTAACCTGCATGTCGAGGCCGATTACGTCTAAATCTTCGGTCGCGAACGATGCATAGTGACAAACAAGGCACCATTGCTGCGTGAGCCCCTTGGCTGGAACAGCATCGCCTTCAGACACGTCTTGTAGGTCTTCGTAGTCGAAAAGGCTCGGCCAAGGATCTGGATGCAGTCGCGGCATTAAGTCGTAATTGGCTTCAAACGCGTTCACGATATTGAGGTGGATAGGCAACACCTGAACAATTGGTGTGGCAGCGTCTGACTCCAAATGATAATCTGCTCGGATCTGCAATTCGTATACCGTAGGCGCTGGTGCAGGGTCGAGATGAATTGACGCCTCCAACGAGGAAGAGCTGGCTATATGGCCAAGAGTCAGGTCTGTGACTTGAGACTCTTCCTCGGTAGCATCCACTTCCCGCTTGTGTTCTCCAGCTTGCACCTGGAACCGAGGAATTCCCTTTCCAATGATCCGAACGTCCAATTTGACGTTGGCAGAATCGTCCTCTTCATTATATAAGCCAATCCGCAGTGCAATCGGTTCATTTGCATAGTACTGCTCAAGAGGCTCTATCAACCTCAGCTTCATTTTAGGAGGTCGTGGCTGTATATGTAGAATATGTCCGTTGGGTCTGGACAATCGTGGTTTCACCGAGCCTTGAACGAACCACCCTGTGACTTTGCCCAGTTCCGACAATGATAGCTTGTAATCCAGTTCAAAAGTATCGACTTTATAAGACAAAATTAGCGTAGAAGCCGACGCCTCCCCTGGCTCTCGTAACGGTATGCTCATTTCATACACCTGTCGGTGGCCCGGTCTCAGTGTTAGATCGCATCTACCCGTCAATTGATCTTCTTTCTCGTCCTTCTTGTCTTTATCTGCGTCCTCTTTCTCGTCTTCTCCTTCGTCTTGGCTCTCTTCTTCGGCTTCATTTTCGCTTCCATCTTTGGCCTTCTTTTCATCGCCTCCAAGCTGTTCGGTCAGTGGCACAGCCGCCAAGGATACAAGCCCTTCCGCAGAATCCATCTGCAGGGCTGAGTCATGCACGAGCATGATAGGCTTGAGATGTCCTTCAAATTCAACTCGAATCGAAGATAAAGTAACCGGAGCGGCCCCGCTAAGCGCTTCAGAGTTGAGAGACAGCTGAGCCAAGCACGTTTCACCAGCCCGGCCCTCTTTGGCGCGGAAAACAAACGATGCTGATAAAAACGATGAAGCCAAATCGTCAGATATACTGATAGATGGCTTCGAGTCCAAGTTTACCCCATCTAGAGACTTGCTTAGATCGTAATGCCAGTTTTCTCTTCGTCTAAAGCCTAAATATCAAAGTCAGTATCAGGGCACAAAAGTGTGAAAACCTTGGATAGACCACCTACGTTTATCCATTAGTTCCCAATCAGTAGCAACCACAACATCCGCCCGCCCAGTCTCGGCCGCTGCTCGTCTTACAAGCCATAGGATTTCTTCAGAGATGTCGAGCCACCATTCAGAGCGAAAAGATTTGTCTTCCCAAAGAGGTCTGAGCATTCCAAGTACTTCATTCCATGCTGCAATTGTGGCCATCTCTCTTGCACACTCTAAAGATATCTCTGCCGCAATTCGGTGCTGCTTTCTGGCTTGAAATTGACCCCTCGCGTTGAGGAGGCAGTCTATTATGAGCTGTGCATGATTGACTCCCTTTCCGTTCAATGGATATTCTTCGTGAGGCGGAGGGCACATATATGTATCATAACGATATGCTTTGCTCGCCACCCTCGACGCGGGCGAAGCGTCTGGCGCTCCTCTATCATCGTCGGGGATCCTATGGGCCAATGCTTTGCGAGCTCCGAGATGGCGCGCAGCAATTCGATACCAATAACCAGTATGATGCAATAGCTCCCACGGATGTAGTCGCTCTCCAAGAAGATTTTTTTCTGGCTGAAGAAAGATGGTCATAGTCGAAGGGCCCAGGCCAGGAACCTCAGTCTTCTCAATAAGAGCAGCCATCACCATTGCCCACCGAGCTTCCCAAGCTTGCCAGCCATAGTTGTTTGTACCCCTTCCTCGGGCATCAACAAATTCGCTGATGCGGTCGCGATGAGCCTGCCATCTCCTAACCGCCATGCTCGTTTGCCCCATCCATAGGTGCATTCGCAAACAGCGGATAGAGATGATATCTGCTAAAAGCCGTGCCTCGTTCCAGCGAGGGCTCCAACTGGGGATGATATCAAGAACGTCTTGACCTAGCAAAATCTCGTATGCCTGCTCGAAAGATCGGATTGCCGCGTCAATTTCTTGGCGGAACTCAGCAAAAATGGCCAACTTGAAGTCATAGCGAAAGTTCCAGTCGGACAGTGATAACGTTTGCGACGTTCCAGAAGTTGGCGGCACTGTTGGCTGAGGAACGATTCCTCGGGATCGCTTTTTCCTAGCATGCCTCCCAAGATCTCGATAATACTCAATGGACGTGGTGTACAGCAAGGAGAGGACACTGTCCATCACTCTTTTCAAATCTGACGGCGACTCCTGAGGCGTAACGTAGAAGATTGATTTGGGATCTAATCCAGTTCCCCTTCGAATATTCTCCAGCCGATCTTGTATTATATCAGCAGTCAATTTCCTGGCATCTTCATCGCCCAGAATTATCACAACTAAGCGCGTTTTATAGCCTGATTCCACCAAGGTCGCCCGTATGTGATTAAGATCTCCCTTTAGCTTGTTGTCTCCCAGCGTAGCAATATTTGGGTCGCTGATCAGTGTTTGGAAGCACACGAATATGCTAGGGATCGCTTCCTGGTGCTTCTTGATCCATTGCGCATTAATCAGCCCGTCTGGATACAGAGCCGATGAAGGGCTGAGGGGCGAAAAAGGTGAATGCAGTATCGGGGCCGTGGTCATCGGTTCGATCGTCTCAGGGAGCCGCGCTCGTCGAGATGGTAGTATATATGACTATATTCGATCAGAATCGCGCTGCGCAACCTCTTTCGCGTTGACTCGGATTTCATCATACCCTACCGACGGTCTTGATGCGAACCCTGAAGGGCTCGTCCCTCGTGATTGCAGTCCATGAGGTCCCACGTTCGTCCACCTCTTGAAAATATGACTGTAAAAAGTTCGCCTCTCTGCTCTCTAAAGGCGGCAGATCGGATCGAAGGAGGATTCCCGGGCCATTGGCCTTGGGAGGTTGCTCTGGTGGATCTGAATTCAGCCCCGACACCACGATAAGCGGTACATTATGATCGAGGCTTCCCAAGGGGTAGCCATCCATGATGATTGGCTCGGCGTCGAGAATACATAAGCCAGGCGTTTACTATCGTGTCAAGGAGCTTCGCATCCAGATGCGCAACTGCTCAAGTCTCTTGCTAGAGCTGGCGAAGCAACGTTGGCTTCCCTAGCAAGGCTGCCCCTCCGTTATAGCGCAAAGCAGCCCACCTGGCCAGCTTCTCTCAAGACGAAGGATATTGCAGTGATTCTCCAGCCAAAATACCAGGAATCTCAAGACGTCGAGTTTCGATAAGAGCAGCTAAACCGTCAAGCAAAGGTGCATTTTGACTGTGTGGCTCTTCACCAAAATAGGCGCTAGCTCATAAGCACGGAAGATGATGTTCGCCAGCTCTCCACGCTGTGGGCGATGATGCTGCAGCAGCAATTGCGGGACACTTGTAGCTGTCACCAGCCGGCGTCGGAAGAACGCCGGGTACCGAACAAGCGCATCTCCAAAAATTCAATGCGCAAACCACCGTAGTAAACATCTACGCCTTTACTCCCTCCAAAACCACGATTTTCAACCCGAAGCCCGCTGAGCGGCGCAAATTGAACTTTCCCTTTCGGCTTCTGATATTCTGCGATAAACCGATTTTGCGACCATGAGACCCACACAAATCCTCAGCGTTGGCAAATACCGCCACCTCAAGCTCACAACCAAGGATGTTGGCCGCGGCTTCTACAAGGGAAACCGAACTGGATCCATGGGTCGACACACAAAATACGGTGGCTATATCATTGAATGGAGCAAGGTCCGCACCTATGTCGTTCCCCAGAACCTCAGCGAATCCAAGGTATGACTGCCCGGTCCTTGCTACGATCTCCCAAGCGAGCTTCACATATGAAGATGAAGAAGCAGACGAGGAATAAGCAGAAGAATAGCAGCTGACCCTACATTCGTGTAGCTCACTCCCTTCGTGAGCCGAGAAGTGCGATCCGAGCCCGGTGACTACAAGGGTCTGGCCAAAGGTCCTCAAGATCCTTACTTTTACGTCGAGCAATGGAAGCGATACAACGGCGTCGACTAAAACTCGAAATCACCCCTCATGAATTAAAATACCCCACCAAATCTACAAACGGAAAACGGACGTATAAACGCAACGTCTCCAGAAATGACCCTTTATGGGGCTCTACGAATGAAACTGATAGCGGAAGTCAAGGGTATTCTGCTGGAGTTGTATATAACACACCCTGCGAACATTGTATCACTACCATGTATGATGAAGTTGGATAGAAGGGAACAAAGGAAAAAGCGGGATTACATGACCGATATTGTGCAACTAGCCCACAGTATCTATCAATCAATTCAGAAAGAAATAAAAAATTCAAATTCATATTAAAAGGCGCCACTATATACGTGGATTGGATATCGCTAGTCACACGCTTGCTTGCTATCTTTCCTTTCCTCTGAAATCTTTCCAACTCTTTAACGAAATATTAGACGTCCATCTCTTCTATGACTCACGTCTCTATTTTGAGCTGCGGCAAGTCTTCTGGGGCTGTAACAAAAGTCTCCATCCCAGGACGCTGCAACTCAGCCTTCTCATTCTCATTCTCGCTAACCAACCCATTAATAGTAGCTGGAGGTTTTTCATCAACCAAGTCTTCCTTTGGGCCTGAGATGCTAGCAAACTCTATTGCTGGCTCTGGGCTCATAGCTCGCGAGCCAGGGGTCATTGCCGAGTTTAGTGTAATCATGCTCGCTGTTTCCGCATCATTCTTTATGCTGAACGGCAAAGCAATCCCGTCGAGGAACGGTCTCTTGCCAGCCACGCCAGTTTCGGGGGAGTAGTCCGGGCTAAGAAGGCCATCATGAGCGGCCTCCTGTTCTCGGCGCTTAGCGATCAGCTGCGCTACAGGGGTTTCCTCGTTGATCTCTTCATTGCTAGTTTGATGCTCATCTCGTACAATCCGCTGACGAGAAGGTCTTCGGCTATGTCCCGGTTTCTCAGAATGCGACGCGCCATTGGTCTCATTGGGAGTAACAGCTACCATCTCAGGCTCATGGTTGGCTTTCTGCTCTCTTTCCACTGTCTGCTCATCGTGTTTTGATCCCCAAAGCGACCATATCGCCAGGCCAAAGCTTTTCCTTCTCTTGCCTGTTGGAAGCTCAGCATCTTTAGGTATCCGCCCAGCCAAGGCACTTGGAGGCGGATGTTCATCTACGCCAAAGTCTTTGTATCCAGCAATCATCTCTTTGATGAGCTTTTTGTGTACTTTGGCTTTTGCACTGGCGTATCTGTTATCGTACAAGTGTTTAGTTTCTAACCACTTTTTAACGGGGCCCTGTTTAATAACTCCAATCTCACTAGGCTTCATCGTGCAGCCAGGGAGCTCTTCTTCGAGTGGGAAAGGCAGGATAGTGCCATTGCGAGCAATTCGCTGCCGAATCATGTGATTCTTAAACGGCGGAAGCGGGTCTCCTGCTCTTCCAACTTCAGCAGGCATGGTGTCTTTCTTTGGCTGCCTTTCTTGGCTTCCTTCTTGCTCGTCTCGCCCAGCCTCCGTATCAGAGCCAGAGCTTGTAATAACGGAAATATCATCATCATCCATTATCTCGATATCTCTGTTCTGTGCACGTGCCAAGGCCCAAGCACCGAACTGCGCAATTGATCTATACATGTACTTGGCAGGGCTAGTAAAGCTCAGAGTCGGGGCAACGTGGCACAGGTCGTCCCAAACCTGAAGCTGTACATATGTGGGCTTGTATTTAGCAAGTAATCTTCTTCCGTGTTCCGTCAAGACCTCGTCCGCGGGTGCATATTTGGTCGGGTTGGCACACTTATGAGCCAGATAGATCTGCTCATCGCGGAGGATCTCGCCGCCACCAACTGTAATCAGCAGAGGCGGTAGCCCGCCCAGCGTCGGTTGCATGACGGGGCTCACCAGCGGATGTGCCAGAAGGGAATTTTTTGTGTACATCTGGCACAGCGTCAGACAAATATCAATCCCATCACAATTACTCAAGTAGCCAACTCACCTGAATCTGGTCCTTCATGGTCACCAATTCTCCATCAATTGTAACAGTCAGAAACTTTTCCGTCTCAGCATAGATACCACCGCTGTCAATCTGAACATTAACATCTCCATCACTCAGCGGGGCCACGGGGGCCTGTTGTTTCTGCTCTAGCTCAGCAGTAGGCGGCGCATTTTTCTTTGTATTGCTCTTCTTTCGCTTTTCTACCTCCGCTCTAATCATTTTCTCGTCGTCATCGTTTGGTGGTGGCCAAGCCTTTGATGGCTTGTGGTGGAAGCCCGATTGCGGTATGTAGTCTAACGGCGCATCACCAGCGACACTGGGGAATGAGTGAGTCAAATCACCCCATGGACTGATAAGGATGCCTCCAGCAGGCAACGGAATGCCTTGATCTCGAAGAACGCACAACATAGTCAAAACCATGCCTCCGCCTGCCGAGTCTCCAGCCAGTACGATCGTGGTGGGGTCTTGGATCGACAGGAGATATAGATAAGTCGCTATACAATCTTGAAGGCCACACGGGAATGGATATTGAGGAGCCAGCCTGTAACGTGGAGCAAGGACTCTAGCCTTTAGCTTCCTCGCGTGGCGTTGCATTTGATATCGGTGCTCGTCGACGCTCCCAAAGTAATAGGCACCTCCATGCACGTAAAGCATCACACGCCGCAGCGGTTCGTTATTCTTCTTCCGCTCATTAGCGTCTGATCGCATCTCAATCCACTCGGCCTCCATGGGGCCTTTCGGCCCTCGCCAGTGCCACCATTTCCTGCCGCCTACTTGACGGATACCATCGGGCCCCAGCTCTTCCTCGATCAATTCTGCTGCTCGGCCGAGATGTTCGTCGGGAATTGTGACTGTCTCAAGCTTGACCCATTGCGGATGCGGAACCCATTGTCCCGTGAATCCCTGGATCTCTTCGACGGTGTGGTGAGAGGCGTATTCGAGGAACGACCGAATTAGATGGAGTCCCTCATCGTACGACAGATGCGTGGTAGGGTGTTCTTTCAAGCTCTTTTTGTTGATGTACTACAAGCTCCCAATAAGTAATAGTTAGCAAATCACACAAACACAGAATCAGCGCAATCTGTCGAATCTCTGAGGCAGAACGTCTCATCGGAGCCAGATCCGGTGCCACTAAGCTTCACCTACGTGTGCAAATAAAGTCGACACTACTGTTGGCGTCACAGCCAATGACACGGAGGTCGTGTTGAGCCTGTTCATATCGATGTTGTTTGCCCGTCAGGCCGGCCCATCGATATGTTCAGACTGTGAGTTTATGAGGAACCTCCTGAGAACGAGGCCGCCACGCAAGCATTATCGGGCACCATGGCCAAGAAATAACATTGCCATCAGGGGCCCCATGATGTCATGCCATATGGCAAGGAACAGGCTTGGCCCACGATCCGCGAATATCGGCTAGGGAAAAGCACTGCCATATTAGTACTAGTTGCACATCTTACCTAGCTTTAGGTTAGTGGTCCGTGCGTAGCTAATCTAGCACAGAGGCACAGTGGATGAGATTGAAAAGAAAAAAAAAACACCAAAAAATTTTATGCAGCCTCATAGTCATTTGGAGCCCCTCCATATCCCCGCTAAATACATTCATTATCAAGAATCATGGCATCTACAGACACGATAGAGCTGCCGCCGGCTGGTGAGTAAGATCTATAATATTATCAGACTATGGAGTATCCTTTTATTGACACTGAATAATCGCAGCCACCCGCCAGTCCAACTTCGAGCAAGCCGTTGCATGCGCACTACACCTATGGCCGGCCCTGACCCTCTCGGTACAGAATAACTGGGGGGGACCCGACTCTTCAGACAAGCGAGATTGGTTTGCTGGTGCCGTCGTCGACCTCTTTTCTGAGTTTACCGATGCGCAGCCCGGAGAGACCGCCAAGGCCACCAACGCCGCTGACGAACCGGACATGGAAGACGTCGAGACAGTGCTGCTGCAAGTGATGATCGACGAGTTCGAGGTCAACATCGATGACGATTCTGCTCTGGAGGTTGCTAGATCCATTGTCAAGGCGAGATCACAGTGCGCCATCGGCGACTTCAGCGATGAGGTCAAGACTCTGAACGAACGATTCGCGAATCGGACGGCCAACAAAGTGGATCAAATGTTTAAGAAAGCTGAGGATCAGGATCAAGATACAGACTGGGAGTCTGGAGACAGCGACGAGGACGATGGAGACAACGGAGGCGATGTGGATATGGACGAGGCACCACCACTGGTATCTGTCCGTAAGGAAAAGCCTGCCCCGGAAGTCGACGAGGATGGCTTTACCATGGTCACCAAGAAGAAGAGGTAGACCTAGGATAGCAGAACACCTAGGCGAGGAAGCTATCGCCACGGGAGAATATCCCAATCGACATGATCCACAAACAATAGGTACACCACACAATGCTGTGCTGACTCGACATTCCGAATAAGCGATAGCAAAGCCAAACGCCAAATTGCCCAAGTGCTAGGAAACAAACTATGCACACAGATATATCGAGTAGACGCGGCGCAGAGTTACTCCCAGTCTTCGTCGCTGTCTTCGCCCTCGCTATCCTCGCTATCATCCTCCTCATCGCTATCACCATTTTTCCCCTTTTTCTTGGGGTCTTTGGGGCTATTTGGCGTCTGGGTCGGTAGCTGGCTCGTCTTTCCTGAGGCTGCGCCAACGACATCATAGCTGGCATCGGTTTCAGCTTCGGATTTTTCATCGTTGGATTTCCTAGACTCATCAGGTTTCGGCGGCTGGATTGTGGTTGATGAAGCAATAGACTCGGCCTTCTTTCCCTTGGTATCGGCAATCGATTTTTTGGTGGGAGCGGGCTTCTCGGAATCTTCATCCTCCTCTTCGGAATCATCTTCCTCTTCCTCCGAGTCGTCATCATCCCAGCCTACTTCATCTTCGGCGGATGCAGCTAATAAAAGGTCAGCAATTATGAGCGAATAAATAGATGCTATAGTATAGCAAATATAAAGCATGATTTCGTAGCACTTTACCTTTCAGGAGATCCCTGCGTCTAGATTCAGCTGTCTCAATGCCGTGACGCAGGAAGTAGTATCTCTTCCAAAAGTCGGCGTAAGGAATCTGGTCAGGCACAAGCTTCTCCATAGTTGCTCGCAGCTCGGGGTATTTTGCCAGGTCGCTACTGATATCCTCCGTCTTCTTATCAATATCAAAGCCCTCAGTCCATTGTTCATATTCCTCAGCAGATGGATCTTTGGTAAAGCTCTCTGTCGATGTGTGGATAACGTGAAGCTGTGCGTCAAATCTCGAAGTGTGAATCACCCGTTTTCCCTGGGCATCCTTGCTCTCAAACATGACTTGGCTGTTTTCGGCCGACTCATCTGGAGGTGCAACGCTAATCGCATCTCGCAAAAAATCTCGGATGTTGCTTCCAAATTTAAGCAGCGCCTCGTCTGCGGCATCCTCAGCGCGCTGAAGATCCTTCAAGCGCTTTCCGGCCTCGGCTCTTAGTCGCGTGAGCACAGTCTCGGACTCTTCCCCAGTCGCCGGGGCCGTTGCGTTGGTTGGCGTCCTCTGGCTTTCTTCGGCATCATTGCTAGCAGACATGTCGGGGATGATGGTGGTTAGGGAAAGCGAGCGGGTCCGATTGACGATAGTTTCTCGCAGACTAGTAAATCCTTTTTGCGCATCTTCGCCGACCTCTGCGAACTCCTTTGAAGCTTGGGTGTAAACCGATTCGCCCTGCAGCCACATCAGTATCAACCACACAAAGCGGTGGTGCAGCGGCGCTCTAGCTGTCATGGTTGTCATACCTGTTTGATCACATTTCCAAAGAAGCCTCCAATCTTGGCACCCCATGGGCTTGCGGATATGGCCTTGTAAGCTTCCTGGATATCATTGTTCAAAGAATTCTGCGACTGCTCCTGCTTCGAGCTTTCCCCCGACTCTTCGGTATTCTTAGTATAGGCTTCCTCCTGGATGTGGTCGTATGCGAGATCCATGATGTGAGCAATCCGGTTCCGGTGACGACGCGGGAGTCTGGACAGAAATTTTGAGCTCTCTGCCCCCTTAGTGAGGTGCCAGTATGTGTTTTGGAGCTTGCTGAGCGGTGGATATGGAGGTCAGCACAGCTGCATCGGCGTTGGTTCATGAGGCTAACTGATCTCCTCTCCTGCGTTAGAGGTGGGTGGGCGGGGATGCCAGTATCACGTGATTCTGCAGCCAAGCCGCCAGGCCTCGTGGAGTAGAACTACCCTGTAAAAGTTCAAGCAGAGTTTCATATCGAGTGCTTTGCAGCATTCCTCTATGGAATTACCAGGTTTTATCAAAAAAAAAAAAATGTATATGTTCGAGCTAGATAAATGAATAGCATGTACTTGGGCCGTGAAAGGGTAGCGGCGGAGGGCCCCAGGGGGGCATTAGATTCAGCAGCTGTTCTGTTATGGAACTATGTGTATAAGTGTGGAACAACAACAAGACCAGGGCGATTGGGCCACTGAAGGGTTGTTTCCTGTACACATACGCTGTATATTTGTATACAATATTCCATCGAGCACTTCTTAATATAGGCCGGCATGGAAAGATGAGAACGCCCTTTTCACATCATCGACAGCCAAGTGATTGCAGTTGGTCTAGTAACCACATGCACTTAGCCATGCGTAGGAGACATATAAAGCTATCCCCATGAAATACAGCATCATGCCGATATGGTTGTTTTATTGTATCGTACGCAGTATCATATATCTCCTTCTCGTTACTCGCTCTCAACTTATCTTCTCTTTCCTCTCTTTCAGTAAAGGGTGTATTATGTCGCGACCTTTTTATCCCGAATCTTGGGATCAATGTGCACAGATACTACCTACCTAGGCAGGTAGCACTGGCAACCACACATTGCAACATTGCCGCCCAGAGCTCGCATCTCTTATTTTACGATTAGTATAAAGAATTTCGTGGCGCATAGGCTCATATCGCGGGCCCCGTGACCAAATGGTTGGTTAGGCTTATGGTAAGCTATAAGGCGATGCTATCCGGCTCAATCCAGGGATCCATAGCCGAAGACGACACTTAGGGAATCGCGAGGCTTCATAAGCCTGCTGTACGACTGCCTTGGCATATACCCAGATGCCCTACTCCGTACCAAGTTTTGGACTAACCCTAGATGACTGCGGTACGCTAAGCCGGCCGCTGCATGTGAGAGCTTCGATGCTTAGACCAATCTCGGCCCAGTGGGATCGGGTATGATAAATTGCAGCTTATGCGTAAGTATCTAACGAAGTGTAGGTGTAACGAGATCGGAAGATCAGCAGTGTTTATCTTGCCAAACGCATAGAATATGTCTAATAATAGCGCCGTTCAGTAGCCAAAACAACCCACGAATTTTGATTTCTGGCATCATACTTGGCGATAACTTCATAGAAGTCCATGTTGCCTACCTATCGTTAACTGCGCGACTACCCCTCAGGGTCCTGTAGGATCCCTTTGACATGACAAGTCTATGCCGTCATAATGCAGTTTAGGATGGTTTACTCCAATAAACCAAGATTTACGCCGCTCCAGGCCTTGAGCTATGACCCCTTTTACCCCGTGTTCAATATAGCCTCACAGGGCGACCCGGTTGCTGTGCAAGCCATCATCTTCGATCTCCTTCAAAAACCAAGATGCAGCAACGATTTTCTTGCGTCATCGCTCCTAGAGTGGAAATTGTGGAGTTGGATGGATTTAAGCTTTGGCTACCGGATCGTAGATATGACGTATGGAAACAACTTTCATTGGCCAAAAGCGTCCCTTGACCCACTTATCCTCCAGATTCGCTGCCAATTGCATCGCCAGTGTCCCTGAAAGCGACTACCAACGGCCACAGGGACCTGTTTTCGTGGCATGGAAGATGTCCAGAATGAATCGTAAAGTAGATTTACTGGTGAGATGTCGTGGCTTGGAAAGACCCTGCCCTCTTCTATTTAAACCACGAGATTTCCTCTGAGAACCAGCATTTTTTTCATCATCATCACAACTACAATCACAATCTCACACTAAACCAACAAATCAACCACCTCACCTTTACGGTTTAATACCAACCACAACATTCACAATGGAGACCGCCAAGCAAGCTTTCAACTACGTCTCTGAGTCCGTTCAGGGCGCTGTCTCTGGTGCTAGCAAGGAGACCAACAAGGAGATTGCCAAGAACGACAATGTCAGCGTTGGCTCTCGGTAAGTCGGAGCAAATATTCCGAGATCCTGAGTGCAGCGCAGTCCGCTAACAGCTTACAGCCTGACCGCCGCCAAGGATGCCGTCGGTGACAAGATCGACGAGTCCGCACACAATGGCAAGGCCGAGGCTCACAAGGAGCTGGCTCAGAACCAGTAGATTGGAACGAAGGACCTCGAGGCCTTCAATGGCGTTCGGAATGGATCATAGCGATAGGGGCCTATAGTGTACTAGGCATGAATTGATGAATTTGTTTTTTTTTACACACCACATATTTCGCTCTCTTTCCAAATTTCATAGACAAGTGTCCTTTAATCTGCTTCGTGATTCGTGGGGGTTTCCAGATTTTGCAGTTGCTTGGCAGGGCAAACTTGGGTCTCCATTGGAGAAAATCAAATGCAGCAACTTCAGCACTGCCAAGAGAAAGCTCGACGCATTCCAGCCAAGGCAGTTCGTGATTGTCGTATCTTGCATGTTATGTAACGATAATAACCGCCAGCGTGTCTTTTTATCATGTGGTTCGTCGCTGGGTCTATCGTCGCCCGGTTTCTTCGTATCCTGTGGTTAGAAAGTTAATTGCGCATATGCTAGCGGCAATAGGCAAATGCTCAACTGCTGATAACAGGCAGTGAGGACAAGAGTCCGTATGGATAGGAAGAAATAGCCTTATTCAGCTAGCCATTTGCCAATCCTCGGCTGGCATCGCAGCGGGGTAGCTGTTGGCAGCGACAGTGGCGGTTTTGCGTGTAGCCTGGCCTAGACAGTAGTGGCAATGGAACGTGAAGCTTATTGCTGCCCGATGCTTTACCCAAGACCTGCAGCTGCGCATCTTGTGATCGCCGCTCACCGTTCACTTTGAATCAATATACCGATCGTTTGCGAAGGATCTGAAAATCTCATTAGCAGCGCATGCAGCGTATAGGCTGAAAAGATTTAAAGCTCGTTAAACGTGTCGCCGAAGGAGATCCACTTTTCGGCGTTATGTTCGGGTCAGGGTCTTTTTTTTCCGGAATGGAGGACTTACACCAGCTGCTCCCTTATCTCCACCCAACGTGTCTCTCACGTTAAGGCGGAGATTGCAGCAAGCGCCGCAACGCCGTAACCTGGGTGAGCCGTCTTTGACAGGCAAGCAGCTAACAAAGCGGGCGTGGTTAAACCCTTGCCGAGGTGCTCCTTTCCTGTATAGGGCTTAGCCTGCCGTAAGGGCGCTGCTGCGATCCCCTGCGGTCTGACCAGAGTTGCGAGCGAAGAAAAAGGGTCCCGCGTATAAGTGGCAATCGGGTACTTGAACACCAGACTTAGCGTGCGTGCACTGCGGTAAATCAACTCATGGGGGCGACGGGCCGCTGTCTTTTGTGCGTGCAGATTGCTGACGATGGTGTGTATATCGCTGGGTGCTCATAGCTCGAGCAGATGAGGGGTGATACAGCCTAACTGTCGAGCGCGGACAGGACACAGTGGCAGTGAGCACTGGGCTATTCGGCACTCTTCTTAGAGGGTTCCGGGTCGGACAACGCGCAAATGCCGAAACGAAGGACAAGCTGACACGGCTGGATTAGCACTGTATCTCGCAGTTAACGGATAATTCACATATACACGCCGGATACGGAGGCGCAAGACGCTGCCATGCCTGGTGAGCAGGTAGCAGACATGTATGCCGGAGTCGTATGCGCATGTATCCCTGGCCGCCCGGTGTCTTGGATGTAAAAGTGCGTAATCCGCAGCATTGGCTGTATGCAGCAGCAGAGGTAGGTACTTATCAGGGAAGGGCGGTCTTGGGGTCTCGAAAGATATGCAGAGCTCTATCAGGACGTGACAGAGCCCGGAGATGCAAACGGAAGACGAGAAGCCGTCCGAGTCGACCCGGGGATGGGAGCAGCAGGCCCATCTATCTATGTATCTGTTCCTGGTGTTGCTCGTCCATCTCCATCGCAGCAACTGCCGTCCGGTCGTCTCCCAGCTGCGCATCTCGTAAGCAAGATGCGGACGAGACAGGTGCTAGCGAACGAGGCCATCCAGGCACAGCACAGTGCGCGCAGCACGGCGCACGACAAAGTCCGGCAGGGCCTCTGGACCGACACCGTGCCGTCGGGGCAGCGCGGCGAGCGGTCAGGCCGAGGGGGCCCTCTAGAACGGTCCAATGGCTGGCTTAGGAGGGCGCTAGCCAAACCCCCCATTGGTGGTACGCCAAACGGGCTGAGGAGCCGGAGCCAGCCTCTGTAGTGCTCCCCGCCCTCTGGCCGCTTACAAATGCAGCAAGATTCCTCATGAACGAGCAAATACGCTGGTGATGCGGCCATTTTGTCTGCCCATTCATCCCCTCACATTGCTTGCACGAGGCCACAGTGCGCAGAGCCCCTCGCGCCGACGTTACAGCCTGTGTCTGCCAGCGCACGGAAGCGCCTAGAAGACTTTTTCTGACTCAGGCAGCAAAAAAAGTCGTCTGTCTTCCCACGCATCCGCGGGGCTCCACACGTGCTGCTAATGCCAGGGTAGAGCGATTGATTACCTGACCGTACGGGGAGCGCTACCAGCAAGTTTCTCGCATTCGCCTCCCAGCCATCACCTTCCGCCAACCAGCAACCATCATCAGCACGACATCTGGCCTGGCCGCATCTCCTGCGACGTACATTCCAGGAAGACGTTTTGCCATCCATCTGCGGTTTTGTCCATCTGATATCTATTCGTGTTTATCCCCTTCTGCTGCGCTGCTCTTGAGACTCCCTTCTTTCCTTGGATTTGGATCTCTGGCGCCTAGCGTCTAAGCATTTCAAATCACATCCCCGCCACCCGCGGCTACCGACTTGGAACCGAGCGAGAGTGCGTTGAAGGCCTGAGAGATTGGCGCTCTGGTCTGCGATCCTCGTGGCAGCAATATCATCTAATCTGGATTCTATTTTGCTTCTTTTCCCCTTCGATCTTTGTGCTGCACCATTGTCGAAATGGCCACAACCGGTACTGGAGCTGGCTCATCATTGCCACCAAATTTCTTCCTGACCCCGCAGCAACAGAATCTACTGTTTACGGCTCTCAATGCGAATAAGCAGCAGCAATCGAATATCAAGACTGGACTTTCGCTGTCTCCCACTTCTTTCAAGCAAAACCCGCTTCAGAGCCTTGACAGCGCCGGATTCCAGGAGAGCCCCTTCCTCGACAACTACGACTACGATTTTGACGACTCTGGGTTTGATTTTTCCTTTGCCAATGACACGGCCCAGGCCAACATGAATGGCGATGTGCCTGATAGCGCCATGAGCGCCAAATCTGATTCTACTGAGACTGAGAGCCCGGAAAAGAGAAGCCATCCGGATGACGAAGATGACGACGCCAGTCCTGGCAATGAGTCAAAGAGACACGAGGGCTCTGACAAGGTCCCCAAGAAGCCTGGCCGCAAGCCGCTTACTTCGGAACCAACTTCAGTACGCTCAATCCATGCTCGTTGTTTTTATGATGCTATTAAGAATGCTGTTGACTAACAAAAACTCCACTTGTAGAAGCGTAAGGCTCAGAACCGGGCCGCTCAGCGTGCTTTCAGGGAGAGGAAGGAGAAGCATCTCAAGGATCTTGAGACCAAGGTTGAGGAATTAGAAAAGGCCTCAGAGGCTGCCAACCACGAGAACAGCATGCTTCGCGCTCAAGTCGAGCGCATCACTGCTGAGCTGAGCCATTACAAGCAGAGGATGTCGCTTGTGAACAAGACATCTACTACACAGCAAGCTCGCGCTCAGCCCTTTGGTTCTGCGGCCGTCAACAACATCAATGATGTGAGCTTCCAGTTTGAGTTTCCCAAGTTTGGAACCCTTCCCGGACCGCCTGCCAAATCCCATCAGAAATCCATGTCACAGCCCATTAGTCCCAGTTCCCAAAAGACAGCCAGCCCGGCTGCTAGCCAGAATAACATAGACCGTGTCGCACAATTCTCCCAGCAGGCCGCAAGGAATGCGCAGTTCAAGGAAGATCTCGCCAAGTTTAGCAGTGGAGGACCATTCAGCCTGCACACTCCCTCAATGAGCAGCTCTACTGCCACTGGATCAAGAGCCAGCGTGGACTCTGTCAACTACAGTGGAAATAACACCACAAGTTCGCCGTCGGCCTCCTCTCACTCCAACGTTGGGGCAAGCTCATCGTGCGGCACATCTCCTGAGCCTTTTACCCAGTCTCCTATGGGCTTCAAGCCTGTTGATACCCTGACTACCATTGGCGAGGAGCACCCGTCCATGTCTACTGCAGATGCACCATTCTCTCAATTTACTGGCCTTGACTTCAGCAGCAACAGCTTTGACTGGCTTGTTCAGCAGAACAATGGTGGCCAGTTTGATCCCCAGCTGTTTGGCGATTATCGCGAACCCCAAGAGAACGTCATGACTCACTCCACATTTGACGACCTGTTCAATGATTCACTTGAGGCCGATTTCTTCACTCCTTACAACATGGCCAACAGCCCGAACCAAAACCACAAGAAGCTGAATCTCATCGACGAGATTGATGCCAAGCAAAATGCGATTGACGATGAACCGAGAAAGGAGAATATGAGTTGTAATCAACTCTGGTATGTTATAAGTCATGCGGTTAGGAAAAGGTCATCATATACTAACATCATTTGTTTCAGGGAAAGGCTACAAGCATGCCCCAAGGCGCAGAGTGGCGAGTTTGATCTAGATGGCTTGTGCTCAGAACTGACCAAGAAGGCCAAATGTTCTGGAAGCGGGCCCGTTGTTGCCGAAACGGATTTCGACTCCATCCTCAGGAAGTACATGGGCAAAGAGGCAGCTGACTGCTCGGCTGAAAGCCTGGGCATATCTCTAGAGAAGTCCAAGCCTGAGACACTCGTGATGCCATAGTTTATCAGGAGTTTACATGGCATTTCACTGGGCGCATACTTGTACGTTTAAAAACCGCTTTTCGGTTGAATAAAGAGGACACAAAGCTTCTCTGGATTTTGGCGTTTTGAGCAATCAGAAGGGCGTAGCTAAGGCAACGACCCTAGGCTTTTCAAGCATATGGATGGATATAAGACGAAAGGACAAATCGTCGATTTTTGAAGCATTAATCTTTTGGTGCATTTACAACTTTAGTTTTTTATCTTTTTTGACATTTACGATTATGGGCAGGTTGTTTTTATCTCTCTACTATGAATGATTACGCTTTTTTATATTTCCTTCTATCGTGCATTTTAAACTCTTGATATTTGGCTTTGCTGGTTCAGTATGCAAATTGTCTCAATTTTGAGGATCAAATCTTTCATTTACGCCGGGCCATTGGCTCTGGGATCACCGTAGCAGCAGTTTCTTTGCTTCTTTTTGAGAAGTATACATACGCCGTATATATTTAGGAAGAATAACAGCTAATTTGATTGTGAAATTATTGGACATTTCAGTTCTTTACGCACATGACACATGCAAATCAAGCCCAAGAATCACGGCAGTTGTGAAACTCGGTTAAACCACGAGTCGCTGCGTTTGCGAAAGCTACCTATGCTGCTTTGCAAGAGGCAATTGAAATAACTGCTATCATCCATTACGCAAGAAAACAAAACACCAATTTCTGTATCGTCACCATTCTCAATCTCTTCATGCGTTCCTGTGACTTGTATCCTTTTTTTTTCCAAGAACAATCAGCATCACCCAATACGCACAATGCCGAAAATGAAAATTCCGTAATTCCCCAACACGGGCAAAACGCATTCTCACCATTCAGTGCATGCACGCATTGTGGCGAATTTGTAATGGAAAAAGTTCCCTTTCCTCCTCCTTCCCGCCATTAATCCGAACTCAGCCGTCTAGACTCGTTCCAGGCATCGGGCTGAAAACACAGTACTCTCTTTTCTTTTCAGTGAGTGGTGCCATTTTGCTTTGATAATCGGTTTTTTTTTTTTAACGCGCGGGATTAGCGGCGTGGCAGTGGCAGTGGCCATGACTTTTAAAACTAGCATCAGGCCTTTCTTACCCCGGAATTTTCCTTTGCTCGGGATTGATATTTTGCTTATGCATGATTGTATGATCATTAGTCTCCCATATGGAGTTGAGTCATGGGATCTCATGAGTTCATTGCCTGTCGAGCATAACAAGCCACCTCGTCACCACCACATGTCGCCCTCGTGGGATGTCATTGATTGGGAATCACATTTGACACCACACATCTGCGCATGCGTTACGATAATAATTTTGTTTGAATCACCTCGGCAGACATGTGTCATCACCAGCTGTACTACGTTGCGCTAGTGTGAATTGTTGGTTTGTTTCTTTGTTTGTTATGCATATATGTTATTTGTTTCATAAATTATGGCCAGCTTTATGAGACTGCACTCCTGCCTGTCTATGTAATATGAGAGCGAGTGAGTCCAAAAAATAGCAACGTTTGTTCATGTTGTGTACAACTACTGGATGATGCAGATAAACCACTTGATGTTTCCCGCTAAAAACCGCCTGCTTGTTTCTTCCCTGTTCCACGTCTAAAGATTTGCCAACGCCAAAAAAGAGCTCGAAGCGATGAAATGAAATCAAAACGAGAGCAAAACAGTTTGCTCTATCCAAAAACAAAAGAGAATAGGTAAAAAAAAAGAAAGATGGAAGATGAAAAGGGCGTGAGGACGTGCGTATGTAATTTCCCCTCAGAATGGAGAGTATATAGTACAATGAGATAGGTATCGACGATCGGTAAGGCATGCTGGGCGTCAGATTTAAAGTTGTTAAGAGAGGCGATATAGCATGCCCTCCGGACGTTTCATATCAGAGTCGGAAATGGAGATGCACGTTCCGCTTGTGTATCATGGCTTGAGTGATTCATTCTCATCCGGTGTCCTAAGCCCGATACCACAAGCTGGCCGTATAGAATTCGAAATGCCAGTCTTCCGTAAACTCCGTGTAGAACCCGTTAGCCCGTATCGCGTACTCGTTTTCATCGTGGGTATCGCATCCGATTCGTTGTCCTAGATAGAAGCTGTCGTGTCGTCGCAATTACGCCGCAGTCTCGACCCTTCAGCTAATGACGACTCTGGCGCCTTCTTTGCCCAAAACTCCCCGTTCCTTGGGCCTAGGGCTGTTGTTTCTTCCCTTCTTGCTCTTCAAGAACCCAAACATACCGCCGGAACTTTCGCTCTTGGATTCTGCCGCGTTGTTGGCATCCTTGGGAAGTGTGGCGTCTTGACGAGCGAGCTCAGACCAGCTGCCTCCGCCGTCTAGTGTTAGCTGTACCCCGCCGGTAGGGCTGGTTACTCGCTTGCTCATTTGCGGGGATCGAGGAACGTATTGGATTTGGCCGGGATAGGCAGAGGACTGTGCTTGATTTGAATTTCCTCGCATATCGTTGCTGACTGTTGGTTCCACGGGAGGGAGGGGGTATGTCACTGGCGGCTCATTTACCGAAGGCATCTGCGTGACTTCGTCTGTGGTAATGGCCTGCGGCTCCATTGAGGATGGATCTCCGTCTTCGCCCTGTGAAGCCGTAATCCTGTTTCAGTTTGTTAGTATGAGATTGGCTAGTTTGGATGATGGAAGCAATTGCGGGCTTACTTCTTGTAGGCCGCAACGGTATAGTCGAACGGGCGGAAATCTGTCTCAATCATTCTATACAGCTCATCCTCGCGAATCTCTTGGTCCGTAGCGTCCTCCTTTAGCCGCTCCCTGGGTTTTTGTCGCCTTGCGCGAGCCTCAAGCGGCGCCTCTTCGAGCAGCAGCTCTTCCAAGTCATAAGTCGCATCAAAGTTGGTCTTGTCCGATGAGGGAACAAAAATAGGCTCGATGCGTTTCTGCTCGAGCAAATCGAAGTTGATCGTCTTGAAGAAATCGTTGTAGATGAAGCTCTCCCACGTAGAACCAAGTCGGGCGTTGGGATTGGGCTCAAGCGCGGCACGGATAGCGTAAAGACATGTCAACGAGACGGGAGGTTGTGTGACTGGATACTTTGGCTGAGAAAATTGAACCTGTTGGCTGAGCGAAGATTCGCTGTTGCCCTCAAAAGGTCGCTGGAGGAAAGTTTAGCTGCATCGCACTTTTTTTTTCTTCTATTCGCGGGGAGGGATGGGCGAAGCATGAGCATACCTTGTTGTAGATACACTCATAGAACAGGACACCTAATGACCACCAATCGGCGCGGATATCGTATCCTTTGCCAGAATAGACTTCTGGGGCAAGGTAGGCTAAGGTTCCGGACTTGCTAGTCATGATGCGCCCGGGAACAATGTCAGAGGCCACGTTCTAAGCAAAGGGTCAGTCAGCTTATGCCGCTTTATTGATCTCACGTTTAGGTATGACCTACGAAATCGGTCAAATGGACATGTCCCTCGGCGTCGAGAAGGACATTGTCCGGCTTGACGTCTCTGTGTATGATATTCTGACTGTGGACATAGCGCAAGGCACAGCCCAGTTCGGCTATCCAGAATCGGACGGCTTCTTCGGTGAAGGTCTTTCTGGAGATGTGAAATCGCAGGTCGCCACCGCTCATGAGATCGACCACGAGGTACCTTGTGGAAATGCTATTAGTTTATGTCGGGGATTTGGGCAGCGTAGCAGCTTGGCGGGAAAAGCTCACATGTATTCGATATCCTGAAAGCTGTAGCGCAAGTTACAGATGAAGGGATGGTTGACATGCTCGAGCATTCGTCGCTCGCGGATAATATTCCGAACGCTTTCAGATTTGACAACTAATCGAAGGGGCTATTAGTTAGCTATGCCATTCCCATTCCGCTGCCAGCTTGTGCAGATTCGAGGGACAGGTGGGTTGTTGTGCCCAGCAGCACTGTAGAGCGCTTAGGGGTTGTTCTTCATTTGCGCACCTTCATCTTTGCGGATATATTTAAGCGCAAATGTCAGGTTGGTGTCTTTGCGCTCGACGATGCGGACCTTGCCAAAGGCGCCTCGGCCGACAACTCGTAGCAGGCGAAAGTGGTTGAGGTTGGCTATTTACAAGTTGCTCGGTCAGCTCGGTCGGTCAAAGGAATGGAAATGGAAATTCAGCAGCCGTCTCTTGGCCCTCTTGGGGGCGGCCAGCGACCTTTGCACCACGCGCCAGACACGTGGGAGCGGGCAAAAGGAGGGAGGGACGCTGTAGGCCGCGATTCGCCCGGGGGATTCATTCGACGTACCTTCGCCTGTCAGGTCGACGGGCTTTCCCTGGCCGTTGCCCATGATGAGGATCGAGGGGGGATTGGAGGGCGAGAAAGTGCAGCTGGAATCGTCAACGATGGCGCGAGGTCATGCTGTTCGTTTGCGGTTTGCGGGAGATGGCAGTCCAATGCTTGGTTCGCAGTCCTTTTTTCAGCGGTGGCCGAGGAATAGGCTGGCCAGTGGGGGGCGTTTTGGAGCACGCAGAGTCGTAAATGGGCGGACTAGCAGGAGTGGGTAGGCGGCGAATTGACCGGATTCTGATAGTGAAGTTTGGCTGGAGGTCAGCTCTGGGGCCCCAACGCCGGCTTGTTTCGCTGCGGCGTGCGTGCGGGCTCTCGAGGCGCAACGGCGATGGAGCTGATGATGAGGACGATGATGCAGTTGAAAAGTAGCAGCAGCAGCAGCAGCAGCAGCTGAGATGAAGAAGGAAGAGGATTGAAAGGCGGACGCTGCGTGGGCGAGGATGCGTGAGCATGAGAAAAGAACAAGCCCGGTCTAGCCTAGGAGAAGGCCCATGCAAGGATACAGGCAGAGGCCGATGATCAATGCTCGCCCCAGACTAGCCAGCGAGGCCGAAAAGATGCGGGAGATTTGATGGAACGGGGGTAGAAGGTTAGTGGGCGAGGGGCGCCCTGTAGAGTGGAGCTGCGCCGGCAGTGGAGGCAGCACAGAGCGCGGCCGAGGCGGCAATGGCCAGCGAAGGGCGCTGGAGCCTCAGCAGGCGAGCGCTGTGGCAGCTGCAGCATGCCCTGGTGCAGTGGTGCAGTGGTGTGGTGCAGGGACCCGTCCCCCCCCAAAAGGTACCCGATAGGTCTCCATGAAGTGGGCTCAATTCAATGCTGCTGCGTCTGGGCGGGTTTCAGGGAACATGAAGAAGGCAGCCTGAAGATTACATGTGCGTGTGCCATCAATATCGGCGCTGCTATAATAGGCCTCGGGGTTCTAGATGGTGTGTTTCTTGAGCTTGGGTAAGGTATACAAGATGGGGATACTGTTCCTATCCAGCTTGCGGGTGCCGCGGCAATTATTATTGGCACAGAAACACTGACCCTGGGGCAGGCTCTTCTTTGTGCCCAGCGATAACCTGTGGATCCTCGAGCACGGAGAATGTATCTGCATCCCGCCTGTAACACCTCGAGGTGGACATTCGCAGGGAGACTTGACGAGTCAATAAACTGGAGCAAAGACCGGAGGGTTCTGCTTGATAGCACCAGCAGAGCAGAGTCGATGCTATGCCCAGATATCATTAGCACCTCCATACTTGTACCTGATAGTCTCAGTAGAACATGCATGGGTTCCGAGATGACGCAAGGGAGATGAGTTGCAAAGCCACTGTCTTATCCTTTTTCCTTGTTGAAGCGAGTGAGATGGATGAATGAATGGTAACTGCAGATACGGGGCTGCAGGGAATCATACGGATCGAATTAACAAGTAGAATAGCACAGACGGAATGGAAGCATTCACTACAGTAACATGTTGCCAGAACAAGCAGCACATGCAAGAGTAATAGTGGCGGTGTGTCGCATCCAGGGCCTGCTTTGGACGATACAGAGACCGCGGACACGGCAAGGGGAGACTACAAAACAGCAGCTGCGAGAACAAGCGAGGCATACGATTGGCAGCGGGGAGCGCCAGTGGGTGAGATTCCTTTTGGTGCTGGCCATTTACATGTACCTGTAGTAGTAGTAGTAGTAGTAGTAGTAGTAGTAGTAGTAGTAGTAGTAGTAGTAGTATTTGATGGACCATCCCAAGCTGGCTTGCTCACTTGCATACATGTAGCATGATACGGATGACGGCAGCACTGGGCAAATCCATCCGACGGCGTGGACGCACATTGTTGGCCACGATGGCCAGAAAGATGGGGGAGAGGGGGACGGAATCTGCTCGTGCTGTTGCTTGTACTGATCGAGTATAGGATCGTGAGTTGAATCCTTTATGCCAAGAACGATATAGTGAAATTTGTAACTGCATGCTCCAAAGAAGCTGCGCATAGCATGTGCGCCGGTGGCGGATAGCTTGGACACTATTGAGGTGAAATGCATTTAGACCGACCTCAGCTCGGCCATCCATCCGGGCCAAGCTTCTTAGCTTTATCAGGGCCATCAAGTGACATGCTGATAAGGTCGTCGAGCTGGATCGTGTTTCGCTGCAGGTTTGAGCGGCAATTGATACATTACCTACATGGCGTGCATGTGAAAGCAGATGCAGCATTTGAGGTGCTCCAAGCGCTGTAGCCATTGAATAGCAACTAAAGGCAAATATCGATGCTTACTGCATCCATGTATACTATATCCCTTTATTGCCTATCTTTTTTGTTGGTGTTCTACCCTGCTCATACCGTTTCTCTACTGTATGGACCATCGAATGCGTGCATCTCAGTGATGGATGGCTGATGCAGGGCTGGTGGAGACAAGCTACTGCGCGTACCACGTTGCCAAGTTTGCCAATGGACGTGCGGCTTCTCGCCTCGACCCGCGAGTTCTGGAACGGCGTTGGAAGCTGCGCTCTAGAATCTCTGTGCACACCTTTTCGCCCTTTTATTGTTCACTCTCCCGTGGCCATGTCTCAGTTTGCGATGAATTAAGAGCTTGCCACCCGCCAACGGTTTGCACAGCGAAAACTGTTCCACGACTCGATGCCTCTTCCGTCTTTCTCATCCCTACCTCATCCGCATCGAAGACGAGGGACGACTCGCGGTGCACTGTGGAGAGCCAAGCATGGGGCGCCGGTGAAGAAGCGCCTGGGGTCTGGTCGGCGAGTCCGGCGGATTCAGCGAGCTGACCAACGCTGAACTGCCACTGAACCTTCAATATTCTCCCCCATCCATACTACAAGTATTAGCGATGGAACCTGGGGCCTCTGGCTAGTCGTTTGGAGTGGGCTGGCCCCGGCGACCGGCTAGCAGCAGCAAGCTCTCGGAGGAGAGTTACTCAGAGCATCCTAGTGCGGTTCTCTGCCCATTGTTTCAAGAAGACTTGGGATTACCTACCTATACGTGCCGTTGCTACAAAGACCTACCGTCTTGACACTGATTGCTGACCATTGGCCTGGGATACAGAGTATGCGCGAGCGCAGTCATCAACGTGAAACACATGGGTGGGCAGCGGCTGAAGGGCTGAAGGGAGGGGCCGAAAGCCTTGGCTCTTTTGACGCCGGTTCCAGGCTTTGACGAGCAGATAGCCTTGATGGTTAGAGATGCAAGCTGCTAAAAATTCGGTCAGCTCAATGGCTGGGGCAGAATGACTGCCGTTACGGCACGACAGGGGAGCCGCATCTGGATAATTATTTCGCCACATCTGGAGTGGATGGAAGCGCGGTCTGTGCAATGAACAAGATGCTAGTCGTTTGCCATGTACAAAGTAGCCCAAATCCATCTGGACATGGTGATAGAAACACAATGTCTTGATCATGCCACCATAAATCAAGGACAAAGTGCCGCTAGCAATACAACGTTCAAATGTATCGCGCCCCTGGAGCAGCACCTCCGGACAGCTGCCAACTTGTGGCCAATCATGTCTTGATGCTGCTTCCTCTATTTCCTTCCTGGGGGCAAAGTAGCTCTCCCTTGCGCGCGCTGGACGACGCGGTCGACGGGGCTTGCCAGAAGATGTGTGGACTCTAACTTAATCTAGGTAAATGAATATGCTTGCCAGAGGGCTTGGAGCGATTGTAGCTATGAAGCGTATCACATCTTCCGAAACCCTTTCGTCTTCCGAATCATTTTCCAATGCTTGCAGCTCAGGTCGATTGGCTAACCATTGCTTTGCGCAGGCAAATAAGTAGATATTTACGACAACTTATCAGTCAAACAGCAATCTATTCCCTTGTACTCTGCTCTGTCTGTGGTACATGCAATCTGCTACACATATCATCGATCCATCATCCAAAAAGAGACACAAGAGGCATGCAGCAGCCATATGTTCTATCAGACTAGGCCGCTCAATCCAAGCCATACGGCAGCTCGCGTGTTGTTGCTAGCACTGATGCAAACGCCTCCGCCGCTTCGTCCGGACTATTTCCTGGCCTCGGCAACGACATCCTTACAAGTATATGCACCACATTCCGTCTCCAGACACACTAATACTCCATATCCGTGTGTATGGACTCGAGGGCTCTATGGGCAAATATCAAACTCCCATTAGCTGGCATTTGGTTCCCATCCCGGCTAGCCCACGTGTCGTGCCGATCCCCGTCACAAACACGCCGCTACTTGGAGCGTCTGAGCGTCACGGGACGTTTTCCCAAGCCCAGGGCGCACTAACATCAGCTCTCTGGCGTTGATTTGCGCCTGCAAATGTTAACCAGAGACGAGTCACAAAGACCTATGTACATGGTAACAGGTCCTCTATCTGCCCCGTAAACGCCCCCCTGGCAGGGCTGATACTCCGTATTTTTCCTTAACAGTACCATGGATGATATTTGGCTGAATTTTTCTTCGCAGCTAGGCATATTGTTGTGGTTCCGGATTACTACTCTCACGCATATCGATGCCGATAACCTCGCTTTCTCTGGAGCTTCGAGTTGTGATTACTTTACCTTTTTTGTCGCTCAGACCTTCAATTTTTTCCTTGATTATTCAGTTGTGCGTGATGTTTCGACTGGGCTTGCTGAGGCGAAACTATGCGTCAACTCACGCAGCCGTCGCTTCGTCGCATCCGCGTTACGGGCTTCTGAGCCTCGTAGCGCATATCCCCAGCGCGGCTGAGGAAGCTGACTCGGAGAAGAACATAGGCAAAATATAGGATCAGTCACTATCACAAATGACCAATTGACATAGTCGCCCCTTGTCTACGTCTTACTAACTTGTTCCTGTACAAATCTGGGAAGGGCGAGGTCAAGAATGCTACCTTTTTGGTAAAGATGCCGGCACCAAGAAGCGGCAGACTCCATACTTTGGACGTATTCGACGGCCTCGCTAGCGGCGTTGATCAAGATGGGCTTGTCTTCAACGACGGTAAAGAGTGCATCTTCAATCCATCGAGACATGAATGCGTATTCTGTTTAGCATTAGGTCTCTGAACGGCACCAACACGAGCGTTGTTATGTCTTAGATCGCCTAGTTTCACGGCGCTGTTTGCACTCTGCCCCTATCTCCCCGTACAAAGTTTACGGAGTAATTGTGAAGTGCACCGCTATCAAGGTGCCACTAATTGGCATGACTCGTATATCGCAATCTGTGGGGAGGGCATAGCATTGATATGCCGAAGTCATTTAAAACTGCCGTGTTTACACAATGCTGACCTATTCACATGGGATCTCGATAGGTATGTGATTTTTACAAGGCTCACCGCTGAAACGGGGACATTAGCCGACGACTTGGCAGAAGGAAAGCTCAGAGGAGATGTATCCGCATACGCGTGGGCAAATCGGAAAGGCACGCGGTTAAGAGTAGAAGCGAAAGAGATAAGATGCTTACTAGAGGGGACTTGAAGAGTTGAACTGTCATAATCACTTGCTCGAGCGCTTCAGAAAGGCTTTCTCCTCAACAGATCCTATGACTTGTTGAAGTGACATTGCTAATAATTACCACTGGTTACTTGTTGATTCTTGCCCTTATCTAAGTTGCTCTATTAACCAATATCAGGATGCAATTTAGTCTTTTTACGTTAACACTCGTGAAGCAAGTTACAACTTGAATATATTGAAGCATTTACCAAAATGAAATATTGTGAAAGCTTATTACGTGGGATTCTTCCAAGCTTGGTTTTACGCTTACTGAGCTATGCTCCTCTCACACAACTCTGAGATTGTTAGATTGGCCAGCAAATATTAATCAATGTTGAAATTAAATGTTCTGGAATATTTCTTACTGTTTGCTCTTCAAGAAGGGAAATACGTCACCCCTGATCATCTCCCTGACTGATAAAAAAGGGCCTTTGTCTCCAGTTTCAAGTCCGAGCTCGCCTACAGACTCACCTTTGCTGCTTCGCATATTGTACGTGTGTCAGCTCACGCTTGGGGCACCCATTGTCGAATTCGCTCGGATAACTCAGTGGTCTGTTCGTCTACAGCTTGTATTACCGTCGGTGCTATAGCTTCCTCCCGGCCATCTGCAGGGTCCGTCCGTATGCGACGCACACACGCGCGCACCGAGAAAAAGTTGTTTGTCTGTGCTTGGCGGCACCTCCGAAGCCCCCTATTGCCTATTAAAGGAGCTCCAGTACGACGGAACGGTGAGGGTTTTTCCTGTCTGTCTATTTGCTTGAAGGGCTGTACTGCAGATGCCCTAGTGAATTGCTGAACTCGGTACCGTTAACGGAAGCAACATATAGTGGTACGAGCTATCGCGAAAGCTACTTAAATCTATGATCCGTAGATGATTGTATAATATTGAACAATCTCAATAACTGCTGGCCTACGTCATGTCGTAAAGTTTTCTTTGTTACCTTGGTTTATGCGAGAGAGTGCGAATATACCAGGGTAGAATAGCACCTCTTACAATTTAGGAACCCATTAGTTGCGGTTGAGGACTGAAGGTTTTTAACAGCTTGCTACAAATTCTTCTTGTGTTAACTCAGGGCAAGATGCGGACAGATGTCTTCTATGCGTCTGTTAAGAAGGATCATTTAAGCCAATGACTTGGTTAACTATAGCTCAATTTGGCATCTGTTTGCGACGAGTCCATACACCAACCCTGTTCTCATATCTCAAATGTGGTACAGTAGGTTGTAACCTACTATGACAGTTAGAGAAGTATAGTTGTCGATCACCAGTCGTTCCCAAGCATCTTGCAGTGCATGCGCTAAACGTCAGCGGAAGGTCAATCCAAAAGATCGGATGAGGAAATAGAGTCGTAGATACAGTTTATGTTGGATAATCCCGGTCATATTGTTGGATCCTTATCCAGCTATTTTGCTGCAGGTTATGTTATTTGAATTTGCCCAAGCCGTATAATACATCATGACGTCAACATCAGCGCGAGCGCGAATCGTCACCATGACCTCAAGCATTAACCGAAGCGAAAACAGATAAATATGAATTGTAAAGAAGTCAATTGAATTCTGATTTGTACTTTAAAATCAATTGAACACACAATTGCAGCTACCATGGCATCTACAGTTCGTCACATCACACAAATCTCACGTCGTTGCACAGCGGGCATCACTCCCCGCCTGTATCACACCTCCGCCGCTCTTCGGTTTCCCTACAAGGACTCTCAAGACCGCGAATCCCTCAAGCCGAGATCCAACAACGGCACGAGGTCGGCTCGAGACGACGATGTCACCGACCAGAAGGACGCCGCGTTCAATCCTCGCAAGACAGATCCGGATGAGGAGCTCGAGACGGCTGGCCGGGGGAATGAGACGAACCCGCTGCACGCGAGCGGCGCGAACCAAGAGTTCAACAAGCCCATGGGAGATGAAAAGGAAGCGCACGATACGGGCCCGGGGAAGGAAACTAGGAAAGGAGGGAGAAGTGGAGGAGGGAGCGCGCCGAAGAAGGGGAAGCCGCCGAAAGGAGGCTTGTAATGATTTGAGAGGGAGTTTAGAGCATCACGGTGAATTGTGTTTGATATGGTCTCGCAATACATTGGCTGAGCTTGAATGAGGCGAATCCATGGCTGCAGAGGGGAATCACACTTACAGATTCAAAGTCATGCACGGAGCATCGCCGAATATAAGTTCCGAGTTCGGTATCACTGTTTCTTATTAGCATCATCTACGTAACAGAAAAGGGCAACTCCGCAGAAAAGGATCATCGTTAGCTACAATCATCATGGAAACTCCTTGAACTTTATAAGTCAAAAGTCACATCTGATAAAATGCCGGTAACAACGTTACAATCGCCTAGTCTCGGATAAAAGCATAGCTGAGAGGGGAGAAGGCGGGGTACTGCGGTAATCGAGCGATCGACATGCTATATAAGCCCATCATCTTGTCCGATCCCGGATATAAATACGAGGTTGAATGTTAAAAGCGAATTTGTTAAAACAAAGGCTCTTGAATGTCGAATTACTAGTAAAATAGAAGAGGAGAAAAGATAATAGCCACAAAAAGTCTCATCAAGCATCATGGCGGAAAGCCAAGCCAAGTTCGCGATATATCCTAGCCTTGCCGACCGCACAGTCGTCATCACAGGCGGCGCGCAGGGAATCGGAGCTCAGATGGTTGAGCTATTCTGCCTGCAAGGCTCCCAAGTCATCTTCCTAGACGTGGTGGATGACCGTGCTGCAGCCGTGGTCCAAAGAATGCTCGAGTTGAAAGTCAAGCACAAGCCCGTCTACCACCACTGCGATGTCATCAAAATTGACGAAGAGCTCAAGCCTACGGCGGCCAAGATCCTGGCAGAGTTCCCAAAGATTGACGGACTGGTGAACAGTGCTGCGAGGGCCATGATGAAGCCGACAATGGATATCACGACGCAGTGGTGGGACGAGAGCGTCGCGGTGAATCTGCGGCACCAGTTCTTCTTGACGCAGGCCCTGATGCCGGGACTGCTTCTTGCTTCGGGTCATGCCTCCATCATTAACTTTGGAAGCATCAATTGGGCCGTGCCGGGACTGGGTCAGGTGCCTTATACGACGAGCAAGGCCGCGGTGGTGGGACTGACGCGGACGCTGGCGCATGAGTTTGGTCCGCAGGGCATCAGGATAAACAGCATTATGCCGGGATCGATTGCAACGGAGAGGGAGATTAAGGAAGTTTTGACGCCGGAGTATAAGGAGAACCTCTTCAAGAGTCAAGCGATTCAGAGACTGATCCAGCCGGTGGAAGTTGCGAGATTGGCGCTGTGGTTGATTGCGGATGATAGTGCAGCGGTGGTGAGCCAGAGTATCAGAATCGATGCTGGATGGACATAGGAAAATTCGATTATAGAGTACATGAAGATGTTGGATGGCTAATGACTACAAGCAGAGCGATATGTATAAAAGATGTTTATGAGAGCCATGAGGCGGAGGAATAAGATGTCATTTAGTGTGCGGTATTGTTGTACGTTCGATGTATTCGCTTTCATAACTCATTATGATGTACCATCCGTCATTAGAAAAAAAAAAGGGAAAATTAAACTGGCTACGCCTTTCCACTGGAGCCAACCGCGTCCATTTGCCTTGCCAAAGCTTCTGCTACTTTTTCCACCGCCTCGTCAACTACCTGTGTAAATGGAATCTTATTCACCTTTTGCTCCAAATGCGCATAGTATCCCGCAAGGATATCCTTATTAACGTTAATTTTCCGCACACTAGCCGCGATCAGCTGTTGTAGAAGAGCGTCAGAGTAACCCGTCACGCCATGCAAGGCAATGAGGACGTTGTTGGCTTTCGTGACTTTGTCGACTTGTTCGAGCTTAGCAGAGGTAGTAGTCATGTAAGTGTTGATTACCTGGAAAATATGTTAGGTAATAGGAGAAGCATACCTTTCGAAATCTAGAACAATGCCTCGTGGGCCATACTCCCCCATGAACGTTCCCAAATGCCGGGGCAAGCAAGTCCACTCCCACATCCACAAACTGCTGCGCCTCTTCAGCGCTCGTCATGAGGCCAGCCAGGTCAAGCGTATCTGAGACGCCGTCTTCTCCACCTTCAATCCTTCCTGGCTCTGCTTCCGTTGCCTTGCCCTGTGCATGACAGTAAGCAACCAGCTCTATTGTCTTGGCGAGGTTTTCCTCCTTGGAGTGGTGAGATATGTCTACCATGACGGAGTCGAACGGCAGTAGACACGCCTCTTTGACCATTTCTTTATCTTGGCAATGGTCGAGGATGCACCGCCACGGAGACAGACGCTTGGCGGGCGGCCTGGGCGGTGGCGTGGACTAGGATGCCGTTGAAGGATGTGATGACCCAGGGGAAGAGCTGGACGATGAGAGGAGATTTTCGCCTCTCTGCTGCTTTGACGAAGCCTAGCACTTGTTCTAGGTTGTATCTATTAACAAGGCAAATGAGAATGTTATCTCACATAATGGAAATAGTAGCAACGTCTCATGACATCTTACCCAACAGCGGCGAGGACACCATACCGGCCTTGGTCAGCCGCTCGCAAAATGCGTAGTGTTGCGTTATCTTCTGGCCTGGCCAGCCCCATCTTAGCAGTATTTTAGAAGCCAAAATTGTAAATTTCCTTTTTTTTTTGTTTCCTCTTCCATCAAGGTAAATGTAAATCTATATAAATGCTGTAATCGCAGTTCATTATTGTGTCTCATGCAGCCTAACCTTCCCCTCGCCATCCAGCCGTATCGGCGGAGCTCAGAGTCTCCGCAAATCCGGTCGGGTCCGGATCCGGTTTCCTAAACAGGAAGTCGAGGACGCAATTCGGAAACACAAAAGACTTTCGCTTGTGATGCATACAGGTATAGAAATGTCAACTATCATTCTCATCGAGCATATTTGTTATAATATAGAATGCAAAATTGTTGAATCGATCAAGACAACCCCCTGTATCTTTGAGCTGAGGTGCGCCGCCCTTGGCAGACGCGATGCTTCTGTAGCTGACCCACTTGCTCATCCTGGTCTCTATGCAATGCTGGCCTTGCGATTAGTAAATGACTGCCCCTTAAGTGTCTAGAGAATGATTCCTTTGGAATGTCTAGAGCGCAATTCGAGAGGTTAAGTCTGCTAACCAATGAATGAGGCGGGCCAGCTTTTCCTAGGTGTCTTCGTCTTTAGCATCTGCCGCCGTTCTACAATAGTGAGCCATGCGTGACGAGCAATACGAAGATTGGATTATGACAAAAGTCTCGGAGCCGAGATATCCGAGGCTGTAGCTCCGAGATGCAGCTGAAGATGGGGAGATGGAAATAGCATGTATTGATGAACGTCTGGTTTCACAATCACGTCAACGGGGATCTCGTGATCCGACAAGCGTGGTTGGACATCGGCTGTTATTTAGCCGATACTAATGAAATACATGGTTAGATAAGGAGAAGGCGTCAATTTGATAGCTTTAAAGATGTAAGAAGTAGTACTATTGTATTTACGAGGGAACCGTGCTTTGGAGCTAGTTACTGGTCCATCAACATCTAGACAGATGCTAAATTAGAGAGCAAACAATCGCCAACAATATTGCTCCATAGTAGCTCTATTATTCTTAGGCAATACGATAATACTCTAGGTTTCGTCAAACCTGAGAGAAAATAAAAATTGGCCGCAGCCGTTGTCGATTTGTAGGCGGCTTCAGACGAAGAGTAAGTTACCTCTTCAAGTAGTCTTATACCGGAGCATTCACACATCTTTCTATATCTAAGGGCCGTAATTAATTGTTCTCAAAGCCTCACTTCTATTGCCCATGCATTATTTGCATTTCATTTTATGATTACTGAAACAAATTGTTCGATGTAACGCAACTAAGCCCCAAGATCGAGACGATTTCAGCACCTGGACTAATTCTAAAGTCCGAAGCCACTACTATTTTATTGACATTACGCCCTAAAATCAACAAGCAAGTCAAAAAAATGAAGCTATCGATATGAAGCCATCTTCCTTGTTCCAGAGTCAAAAGCCATCACATACATACTAGTAGATACAAACCAATCACCTAGAGGCCACCATAAACGTGGCGCCATGTTCATCGGTAACATCCGCTGCTGACCAAGAGCCAAAAGCCACCCGACGGTTTGCGAACCTGCACCAAACAAGCACGATCAGCACGAATTCTGGAGACTGGCGGAATCAAGTTCCGGCCTCTAAACTATGGCAAGCATCGGCAATCTTGGAGAAATGAAGAGTTTACGAAGGACCTGCTTTTGGTGCCCGCCTTGACGAGCGGAGTCTGGGGCATGTCGGGGAAGCGGGCCAACCTTCTTTTGGAGAGGTTGGGGGCGTTCTTGGAGACATGACTCGCGACAAGGATTTTAAAGCGGGTAACGGTTCTTGGCCTTTCTTACTTTTCTTTTTGGCTTCTAGCGAGGGGAGAGGAACAACTTTAATCAAGCCATTTTTACTTGGCTTTTCTTTTTTGCCTCGTAAATCCTTTGGAGCGGTAACCTGCAGCTGCATATAGGATTTGGATGATGGTTTTGTGGCTCTGATGGGGCCAAGACTGGGCGCATGCGGCTCAACTTTTGCTTGCCTTTTTCTTTCCGTATACGGTCATTGTAAAGCATTTGACTCACTGAAGATGTCGCTAGCTTTTCGTCTATACAGTTTTACATTGAGCAATAATAACGAGAACGCCTTGAGAGCTTGAATTGAAACCCAATCTCTGGTGCAAACCTCAACCCGGACGCAAGATCCGGGGTAAGCCTGCCAAGAGACTGCATCCCGTTCTTCTCAAAGATATTACGTTTTTCTTTCATTTTTTTACTCATAGATTCAGGTTCCCCGCGAAGTATCATCTGAGGAGTTCCCTGTCCTTCATAAAAGCCCCCCATGGCAAAAAAAATAAAGCCATCACCATACCAAGTGGGGAGAGGGCATAAGAGTCAGAAAAAAGAGAACCCACCAAAACTCCAGTCCCCTTTCCACCACCAATACAAAGCCTGCTTTTTGGAAATACAAGCGCCGTCCTGTATTAGAAAACTTGTCTCCAGCATCTCGGCAACCCTGTCCTGAGCATAGCAATTACCTAAAAGCAGCCCACGGGCTGGACCAGCCACACAACTAATAGTGGGCTCTGTACATGACATGTAGTTTGCGCCCTACACAAATCCCGGGATTAGCTACGGTCCATCTGGGTCCTGGATGGGGACCCTCGCCATGGAGCCTCGCGCGGACTGTGCCTTGGCGGGCCAACGAACCTTCGTGAATGGTGGATACGGAGAGGCTTGATCTTCTCATACGAACAAGAACTGCCTCAGAAACTAAGACGGGCGCCTTGGCTAGCGGCAAGTACATGGCTCGACGCTGTGGTTTATACTGCTTTTGTATGTTACGAGGAGAAGTCGCTCCATGCTCTTGGCCCCATAACCCGGCGCAGGGTCTCACGAAATGGAATCACTCTTCGCACAAGACGTGCCTTGCTGGCTCTTGCTCTCCGGTCCCGGCTATCGCAAATCTCTTTTTTCTGTGCCCACTGACTCAAGGTATCCGCTTTGCCTGAGTTTATCAAGCTGTTGGGCCAGGATGTTGCGTAACATCGGAGAGGGCTGCTATTAGTGTTGCAGCATCACCACAGAGTTATAAAGTGGTGTTGGGCTCCCGGTTCCCTTTATCTTACCACCCCTTCGTTTTGCTTCCCCTTTGCTTTTTTAGGCTGTATATCTTCCAAGGCTTCTAGAAATCTTCTAGGCCTGACCAACCAACCCACCCTTGCGCAAACGTACATAACCTTAGTATTAGTACGGGAAAGGCTGTTTGCGGCGCCGAAAGATCCAAGTGCCGCCGCCGCCGATTGCAGCCCGCGCTACGGAACTTTTTGGTGCTTATACCCCAAATTCTCCAACCAAAGAAAAGAACAGAAAAAGCAGATACAAAAAAAATGTCCCGGCGTGCCAGCTCGGGCGACTCACCACCCTCGGTGGGTGCAGAGGAAAAGGGCAACTATGGCCAGGACTCCAAGGCCGTGCAGGACTCGGCTGTGGTGCGTCAGTCAGACTATGTGAATTCCTACGATGAGGAGGATTTCTGGACCAGAAATGGCCTGAACGCAAAGTCGTTCCAGAAGAAGCACTATGGCCTAGGGTTGGTGGAGCTGGACCGGGCGATGAAGACTCGACACTTGCAAATGATTGCTATCGGAGGCTCTATCGGTGCCGGTTTCTTTGTTGGTTCTGGTGGTGCGCTGTCTAAAGGTGTAAGTGATAGTTCAATCATAGGAAAAAGAGAAATTGGAGTCGCTAACATTTCATTTAGGGTCCCGCTTCGGTTCTTATCTGCTTCCTCGTCGTCGGCTTCATGGTCTTCAATGTCGGTAAGTCTTATACCAGCATACCACCATCCCACAACAATAATTTTACGATGATCATACTAATAGATGCGAAACAGTATATGCTCTTGGTGAACTTGCCATCATGTATCCCGTTTCCGGAGGTTTCTACACTTATGCCACCCGCTTCATCGACCCCTCATTCGGTTTCGCCGTTGGTTGGAATTACTTCTTCCTCTGGTTCGTCGTCTTACCGCTCGAATTAACAGTCTGCTCCCTCGTCATACAATATTGGAACCAGGATATCAGCGTCGGCGTCTGGATCACCATCTTCTGGGTCGCCATTATCCTCATCAACGTCTTTGGAAGCATTGGTTATGCCGAGGAAGAATTCTGGTCCTCTGTCATCAAGCTCGCCGCTACTGTCGTCTTCATGATCATCTGCTTTGTTCTCGTGCTCGGCGGCGGTCCTTCGCGCGGCAAATACAGCGAATATGTAGGAGCGCATTATTGGCACGACCCTGGTGCGTTTCGCAATGGCTTCCGCGGCTTCTGCTCCGTCTTTGTCACGGCGGCTTTCTCCTTTACTGGCACTGAGCTCGTTGGTCTCGCCGCAGCTGAGAGTCGCAACCCAGTAAAGTCACTTCCCAGCTCCATCAAGCAAGTATTTTGGCGAATCACCTTGTTCTACGTGCTTGGCCTCTTCTTTGTTGGTCTTTTGATTCCTTCGGACGACCCCAGGCTGCTCTCCAGTGCTGCTTATACCGATGTCAAGGCATCGCCTTTCGTCCTCGTTGGACTCTATGCTGGTCTTAGCGGCTTTGATCACTTCATGAACGCAGTCATCCTCATTTCCGTCATTTCCATTGGCGTTTCCAGCGTGTACGGCGGTTCTCGTACTCTAACCGCCATGGCGCAGCAAGGCTACGCTCCTAAGATCTTCACCTACATTGATCGCTCCGGCCGCTGTCTCCCGTCTACCATCGTCATGCTCCTTACTGGAGCCCTCGCCTACATCAACCTCAACGCCTCGGGGCCTACTGTTTTCAACTGGCTGCAAGCACTTTCCGGACTTGCTGTTCTCTTCGCTTGGGCCGCCATCTGCCTGGCTCATATTCGTTTCCGCGCCGCATGGAAATATCACGGACACTCTCTCGACGAAATCCCGTTCCGAGCAATTTTTGGTGTCGCCGGATCCTGGATTGGGCTGTTCATCTGCTTCATCGTCTTTGCTGCTCAGGTATGTTTCAGCCGTTTTCTAGTATTCATTTCATTGAAGCTGACCAATATTTTAGTTCTTCACTGCTATTGCTCCTCCTGGAAAGCACGGTCTCAACGATGCCGAGGGCTTCTTCCAATCATATCTTGCTCTTCCCATCGTCCTTGCTTTCTGGCTAGCTGGATACATCTGGAAACGCACTGGTTGGTTAAAGATTGAGCAGATTGATGTTGATACTGGCCGTCGTGACCTGAACTGGGATGAGATCCGCGCGTATCGCGAGCACGTCGCTTCTCTGCCTTCATGGAAACGCGTCTATTATCATCTTTTCCAGTAATAATGCCGTAATAGCTACGTCTGGAACAAGTAGCTGTAGCATGCCTATCAGTTTACGTTTGATTTAAGTATATTAATTTTGAAGTATATATATATATACATTATGATAATTATGATATCTCGAGCTCTAAATTGTCCATTCGCTTCTACATTGAGTCAGGTCCTCCGCTTATAAACACGAAATGCCACACAGCCAGGCCACTACTACTTCACAAGCATCAAAAAGACTCAAAAAATATAAACCACCCAGAGAAACTCTTGAAGAGCGGGTCTGGCCGGGGATTGAACCCGGGACCTCTCGCAAACAAGCTGTAGGGTTGTCCCTAAGCGAGAATCATACCACTAGACCACCAGACCGATGATGATGCGAGGACCGTGCAGATGTAATCGGCTCATCAAGATTTGCAGCTCAGAGACGAGGCAAAAAAGAGAATAGAAGCAAGATCGAGGAAAAAGAAGGGTCTGGCCGGGGATTGAACCCGGGACCTCTCGCATATAAGCTGTAGGGTTTTCCCTAAGCGAGAATCATACCACTAGACCACCAGACCAAATAGAACGACGATGATTCGCTGTTGAAAATCGCGGTTTGTAACTCACTCATGAATGCTGCAAGAAATCTGCCGCAATGTGGACGGTGGATCGTGGATCTTGATAGTGGATTGAGAGCTCGAGTCAAGCATCGAGAAAAAATTTCAAAGAATAGCAACAAGAGCTTTGAAGCGGTATCGGAGCAAGACCGTGGTGGGGACCGTGCTCGGAGCACATGCATCACGGCGTCATCCGTATCGGAAGCTGGTTTGGTTACATTGCTCCGTATTATGCTCCGAGAGTGGATGGAACATTTCATTGCCAAAAATCTCTGCCGAATACGACCTTAGAAGCAGGGAATCAGTATTTGCTGGATATTACGATAATGAGGAACGAGATTTAGGTACATGGGAAATCTGTAATAGCTTCGGCAAGTGTGCTCCTAAGCTATCTTACCTGTATATCAGCTGGTAGTGCGAGTTTTGATGCGATTCTCAACAATTAATGGAATTCATGCCCTTGTTCAATCCAATTCACTAAGCAAGCCACTAAATTAGCTGCATGACACATGCTAGCTTCTTGTCTTGTATTTTTAGGAGCCGTTGAAATAGGTCCCTGCCTCGTCCAATTTCCACATGTCGCTTATATCGTCTCCATCGTTGTGCTAGCTACAAGCCGCAGCCGCCTTCGTCTGATACGCTACCCTAGCATCATGACAGTTCCATCAGGCCATTACATCAAACGAAACTAGTACGTATATACTAGGCTCAGCACTATCCCTTGCGTTTTGACCAGCTTCTTCCCATAGCTTTCATATAGCACGGGCGTGGGGGTCTTTCGGAAGACGCCGCCATAGATCCCTGCCAGGGTGACGATCATGTCTTCGGGTATAGTAGCCTCATGCAGCGCGGATAACCTAGATGGCTGTCTCCAAAGACGTAGACAGTTCTATTCTTCTTGACAGAATAGTATCAACCTTTAGTATATTGTACCGAGTCTAGGTTTATGACTAGTCGCGCCCTTATCGAGGACGCTATTTCATGGATGAGAATATCGATCACTTCTTTCGGTAAAGTTTGTGTTCTCTTCTCATCATTTTGGTCTCATACGATGCAGTAATTTGGGACTTCACGATTGAATTAGTCATTTCAACTTCATTATTATTATTGCGATAAGTAGCATAACAATATGGTTTCGTATAAGAAAATTGCATACGTTTGATAGGAGTAACCTTTGCTTTACTTTATCGAGGCGCGATAGTTAAGCACGAGTTGACACTTGAAGAGGTTCATGCATAGTTGTATCAAGGTTTACAAAGCCATCACAACCTTGAAAGAATCTACAGTTAAGACGTAATAAAGTGATGGGATAATCACACAGGCTCAACTATCATGCATTGCGGCAAAGTGAGATCATACTCAATAACAGACCAATATGTCCAAAACCACTGTCTAGTTCACAATCCCAATCAAGATACCCTTGTCAAAGATAGCTGCTTTGTCGTCACCACCACCTCTTTTAATGATGGATGTATCAGATATTGCAAACATATGATGTAAGCCACTTCTCCGCTCGCAGCGACGCATGATCTCTTTCCTAGGTTGATCTTATTGAACATTATAAAGACTATCGGCCGCATCCTAAAAGTAATAAGCGTGTAAAGATAATTCAAGGGATGGGCGAAAGGCAATTCACCAAATATACTTCAATGGATGAGCCGCATTCTACAGCGTTGAGTATAGTTACCATCATCGCTGCAAACTAGACGAATTGACTCGAGGAAAAATAGATTAAATGCAGCAAGCTGCATCAGGCGTCCAATGTCTATTGTCGCATGTTCTCCAAGATCACTATGATAGTATGATAAAATAACATGAAACATTCCTAACTGTTAGTCCAATTCATTTTGGCGCAATTAAAGCTGTTCCATCTTTCTTTAACACAGCACCGAAGAGAGGGATCAAAGAAAAGGTACATGTAGCCATCGGTTGCCAATTGGCGCGGCAAGAGGCTTTATTCTCATTATCTTTCAAAGTTTATAGAATAATGTTTTAAGTTCGTAATTAATTTTAAGGGAATATTTGATAATGTGCCAAACTTCAGAAACTTCAAAAATCTCATCTATGCATGCAACATGAACACTTTGTAGAGCGCATGCTCTCCGCTGAACACAAATATGGCCCAGACTTGCGATTACACAATTTGGTATTTTAATTCTCATTCCAATTGACTAATTTTCTAAAGCCGCATCTCAATTATAGTAACATGAATTTTTTGTGCTCGATCTTGGTGGTTGTTTTTAAGCGCGAGATCGGAAGATGCGGGGCGGACAAAAGTTTCTTATGGTCCGTGACTCACTACAGCTATTGAAGCTTGACTTCACATATTTCAATCGTCATTCCTGGCTCTAAAACGCTCATTAACCAAAAGCCAGCCAAGCTTAAACGACAATTGGCAGATTGCCATCCATTATCAGAGACATGGCGTCCCCAGATCCGACAATTGATCTCCACTGGGGAGATTATCGTGGTGGTAGGATATTGCCATGCGCTCCATTTTCCTCGTGTACAACATGTTCTTACTCTGATTTTTATAGCAATCCATGAGATATTTGCAAAGAATGCCAAAGCCTTCCCAGACAGAGAGTGTGTTGTTGAAACTAAGAGCTCACAGAAAAATGAGCGCTCTTTTACATATCGCCAAATTCATGAGGCGTCTAACCTACTAGCTCATCACTTTCTAAGTCATGGATGCAAGGTTGGAGATGTTGTCATGATATACGCTTACCGAGGGTTGGTATTCTCTGGCTATCCTTCATTTGCGATTAGTTACTAACTGAGCTTTATGATAGCGTTGAACTCGTGGTAGCCTATATGGGTGCGCTCAAAGCTGGCGCGACTGTCAGTGTGATTGATCCACAGTACCCTGCTGAGCGCCAGACGGTACTATTAGACGTCGCCAAGCCTAGATTCCTTGTCTGCATTGAAAAGGCAAACGAGGAATTCGGTCCACCTTCTGACCTCGTCCTCAAATTTGCCTCGGACAACTTGAGCCTCAAGTCTACTATTCCAGCGCTCGAGCTGTTAGACAACGGCGAGCTGAGAGGAGGTTCTATCAACGGCAAAGATACTCTCGATCCCTCAGTATACAGCCGAGAGGACCCTGCCAATGTTCTCATTGGACCTGACTCCATTCCTACTCTGAGTTTCACTAGTGGTTCGGAAGGAAGACCCAAGGTGAGACTCCTCAGAAATTCAGGGGCATTATTCTGTCGAAATGCTGGCGCCCACTGGATCAGCAGATTAACCTTGTAGGAGCATGCTAATAGCTCAAATAGGGTGTTCAAGGTCGCCATTTTTCTTTGACTCACTATTTTCCTTGGATGGCAGAAAGATTTGGCCTCTCAGATCAAGACCGGTTCACAATGCTTTCTGGAATTGCCCACGACCCTATCCAGGTAAGTTGCTGTTCGGTCTTTTGAACTAGATATAATTCAAACAAACTAAATGATGCACTATGTTTAGAGAGACATTTTCACGCCACTATTTCTTGGAGCCAAAATCATCATCCCACCGGTAGATGCGATTGCTTACGAGCTCCTGGCCGAATGGATGAAGGAGAACAAGGTCACAGTTACCCACCTGACCCCCGCGATGGGCCAGATTCTCGTTGGAGGCGCTACCGCTCAGATACCCTCTCTTCGAAATGCCTTCTTTGTGGGCGATTTGTTAACGAAGAAGGACACAAACAAGCTGCGCAATCTTGCACCAAACACCAGTGTCATCAATCTGTATGGATCGACAGAATCGCAACGGGCCGTATCCTACTTTGAGATTCCAAGCAGTGCACGAGAGCCCCTATTCCTGGATACCCTACCAGATATTATCCCAGTTGGCCAGGGCATGCAAAATGTTCAGCTATTGGTTGTAGACCGCGACGATCGGTCTCGACTATGTCAAGTTGGCGAGCAAGGAGAGCTCTTTATTCGAGCAGCCGGTCTTTCAGAGGGATACCTGGGAGACGACGAAAAAACTGCGTCTCTCAACAGCTCCAAGTTCCTTCTCAACTGGTTTGTCGACCCGACCATCTGGGCTCAGCAGGAAAATGGTACGAGTGCCGCCGAGGCTTACAAGCCATGGGGCTACAAGGGACCGCGAGATCGCCTGTATAGAACTGGTGACCTTGGACGGCGTCGTGAAGATGGAAGTGTAGAGTGCACAGGAAGAATTGATTCTCAGGTCAAGATCCGCGGTTTCCGAATCGAGCTGGGAGAAATTGATACACACCTTTCACAGCATCCATTCGTTCGCGAAAACGTCACTTTAGTTCGGAGAGACAAGGACGAAGAGCATACACTCGTCACATATTTTGTCCCGGAGACAAAGCGCTGGTTCCAGCACGTTCAAAAGGAAAGTGGTCAACTGGAGCCGGAGTCACAAGATGAGTCGATGGGTCAAATGCTTCGAAAGTTCAAGTCGCTTTCTGAGGACTGCAAGAAGTATCTCGCTACCAAGGTCCCCAAATATGCCGTTCCTAGTCTCTTTATTCCTCTAGCGCGGATGCCATTGAGTAAGTCCTCTCCTACTTTCTTTTCCTCAGTAGAAAAGAATGATGCTCTAGTTCATCACTAACATACCTTTTTTTTCTAAGATCCCAATGGAAAGATAGATAGACCTGCACTGCCGTTTCCCGACGCTGCAGATCTCAGCTTCCTAGCGAAGCGACGAGCCTCGTCCGTATCTGTCAACTTGACACCTACGCAGACTCGCCTAGCTTCAATCTGGGCCTCTGTGCTTCCAAACACCTCAGCAAGAATGTTTAGACCGAGCTCCAACTTTTTTGATGAAGGAGGACACTCTATTCTTGCACAGCAAATGTTTTTCAGCCTTACCAAGGAATGGAAGGACATCAATCTGCCGATCAAGGTGATTTTCCAATCTCAGACTCTTGAGGCTCTTGCTGCAGAGATCGACCGTGCTCAGGATCCCATCGGCCTGCGCCTGGATGCTTTGCCCCTTGATGGAGACAAGAATGTCGAGGACGAAGCGTATGCCACCGACGCAAGAGACCTTACAAGCAAAATCCCCAAGTCTATCCCCACAGCAGGTGCAGTCACCTCACCTCGTGTTCTTCTAACCGGCGCCACTGGTTTCCTAGGCTCATATATTGTGCGCGAGCTCCTCGAGGGCCCTACCAAGGCCAATGTCATTGCTCTCGTACGAGCCAAGGATCAGGCTGATGGTCTTGCTCGACTAGAAAAGGTAATGAAGGCCTACGGCTTATGGTCTCAAGACTGGGTAACTTCGTCCAGGCTTGAAGTCGTGGTGGGAGATTTTGGCAAGCCGCAGCTTGGCCTTTCCCAGGACGTTTGGGCTCGCCTTTCTGCAGAGGTCGATGCTGTCATCCACAACGGCGCCCAGGTCAACTGGATGTTGCCATACTCAAGTCTTCGATCAGCCAACGTGCTTAGCACACTGGCCTGCATTCAGCTTTGTGCCACTGGAAAGGCTAAGAGGTTGGCATTTGTTAGCTCAACCTCAACACTGGATAATGACCATTACGTGGAGCTCTCCAAGAAGGCTGGTGCCGTGATGGAAGCAGACGATCTTGAGGGAAGCCGCAAGGGTCTTGCCACCGGATATGGACAGTCCAAGTGGGCAAGTGAGCTCCTGGTTCGTGAGGCCGGCCTTCGTGGCCTGGCTGGTGCTGTCATCCGTCCTGGCTATATCACGGCTGATCCAGCATCCGGAATTTCCGTCACAGACGATTTCCTCGTTCGATTATGGAAGGGATCATTGCAAGTTGGTGGACGCCCAGACATTACCAATACGCTCAATGCCGTGCCCGTCACGCAGGTCAGTCGCATTGTGGTCTCATCTGCGTTCCATCTCTCTGCGGCGACCGGACAGTCTGTAGCCGTGGCCCAAGTCACCAGCCACCCGCGGTTGACGCTCAACGACTGGATTGGCGCCCTTGAGGTCTATGGCTATGAAGCACCCATTCTGCCATACCCAGAGTGGTCTGCAAGGGTCAAGGAGTATGTCAGCGACGATACCAAGGAGGAACCTCACGCTCTGCTGCCTCTCTTCCATTTCGTCGTGGGAGACTTGCCCGGCAACTCCATTGCGCCAGAGCTAGACGACGCCAATGCCCTGGCAGCGTTGAAGCTCTACGAGGAGGAGTCGAATGTATCTCACGCTGTGGATGTACAGTCGCTAGGCACGTATTTGGCGTATCTAGTTGCTATCGGATTCCTACCTCCCCCCACTGGGAGCGGCAAGACGCCATTGCCAAAGCTTGACCTGGCTGCATCACAGATCTCGGCTGCTAGTAGCTTTGGCGGCAGATCTGCCAAGCCGTAAAAGTAACATAAAAAGAAAACGAATGAAGAGAGAGTGTATGGATAAAAGCATTGTATAGTAGTATTCTTGGAGACTGCCATAGAGCAGGTATCCGTATATGTAGCTAAGGTATCTTTAATGATTTGAGGTATCTTCTATGACCAAGGTGTGATCTATATCGGAAGATTTCGCGAATTTTAAGCGATAAATTGAAGCTAAAATATCCTTTTTTTTGAGAGAGAGAGAGAGAGAGATCTTGTGTTTTTTTTTTTATTATCGTCATGACAACTGCAGTAGTGCTTTTGTAAGTGGCCAAGATGTTTATTTTAGTGATATCGATAATACAATTTCCCTTTAACAGTCTTTACATCATAATATTGACTTGCACCCATCTTGCCGGATCAGTGTTGAATCTGAATGATTTACTGGAATGTATAATTCATTTTTCATAATGATTATCGATTTTATAACTAAGAATTGAATATTCAAGATGGTTTTGAGACGCTTGTTGCATACCAAATGTTTCTTATCTAGCAACTGATATCGCTTAATTATCGGCTAAACTTTCAATCTTACGTCACACCTCCAAAAACGGCACCCAAAAACAGCACCCACAGCGCGGCATCGGCAAAAGTGAGCTTCCGGGTCTCGGGCTTTCATTGGCCCATGTCGCTCTTGCAGCGCCAGCAGCAGAAGCTCAGGAAAAAAAGTGGGCAGAGCCAGAGCAGAGCAGCCTTGCCCGGCGCCTCTGCGCTTCTGCCGGTTCTCCTCGTCGTGGGCCAATTTGCTCCTCCTCCAAACCCGGTTCTGGCGCATGACACAAGCCTCGAAGTTTGCTGTGCGAGGCCCATCTCTATGAGGCCGCATCCTGTGCGCTAGACGACGAACCAGCCGCTACCACGAATAGATCTGCTCCGCCAGATTCTCGTCTCGTCGAATCTTGTGCTCGCCGTCGGCCTTCTCTTTCTCTACGCAGCTCTGCGCTCGTCAGCGGTCGGTCGGTCTCGGAATCTACTCATCATGGCTTCGCAGCAGGTGCTCTTCGCCGAGACCATCGCTGGCATGAAGAAGGCTTTTAAACGGAGGGCTTATGGTGAGCTCCCTACAGAGCGTTGGACACTGATTGTCGCCAGCTGAATCACGCTAACCCGGTCGCCTCGCCCACAGAATCCGATTCTGACTCCGAGATCGAAAGCTTCACCAACCGCGGCAACAAACTTAAAAAGAGGGCGCGTTTCGCACATAAGGGACAATTGATGCCTACAGCAGGGCCCGGCGCTTACAAAGAGGTAACCACCTACTGAATCTCAGCTGGGCGAGGCGCGATGGCTAATCTGACACAGTCCGTGGAGTACGCCGGTGTGCGAAGGTCCATCATCCATCGCAATTCTCCCTTGGTCGACGACGACGGCTACGAATTCGATAGTGACGATGACGACACCCGCGTTGAAGAGGCCATGCTATCAGCCGCCGAGCTAGATCCGTATGCAAACATTCGCCTAGAACGTACGATTCGCGAAAAATCCGCTGGGACAGGGCCGCGCTAACTTTGACAGACATCCTTGCGCCGCTTACTGCGTCAACCGACCTGCCAATCCACCCCGTCCTTTCCAAGCCGTTCACCTCCAATACCCTCACAGAGCTAGTTAAGCAAAGTTCTCGCATAATGCAAAAGGAAAACCGGTCGCTGTGGCAGGTTCGACACTTGTGGACCTCTCTGTGTGGCGACTCCACTTGGGTGCCGTGTTCAACCATGGTCGGCACGAACGATATCGATTTCTATACTGAAAAAAGCACTGCTCACCAGTCTCAAGATTCCACAAAGACAGGCGAGGGGGCATCTTCACCTGCCAATCTCAATGGTGAAACCAGCAAAAACGATACATCAGGAGCTCGGGCGACAAACGAATCAAAAGCATCGAGTGAACACGGTGCTGCCATCTCGGCAGACGCCGATGTGTCCATGGACGATGCCAATGCACCAGAGAAGAGGAAGACGCCCCCCAGGCAAGATGTGGAGATGATGGAAACAGACAACGTAGCTTCCAAAGAGCAACCCAGCGCAACGGATGTGAAGAAAGAAAACGGCAAAGACGCAGCCAACGGAGAGACAGCTAAACTTACTAATGGCGGAGAGTCATCGACTGAATCCGCAAGTCAAGGTCGTAAGAAGGGAAGCCGTCTGGCCAGCGAAGACGTGCATATGCAAGATGGTGGTGAAACAGCAAACGAAGCCTCCCATAATGGCGTAGAGGCCAACCAGTCCTATATCCACCCAATGTTCCTACCTCCCCCAAAGGCCGCGCTCGACCGAAACCTTGGCTTACCCGACAACGAAGCCGAAGACATGAGGAAGCTTCTATCCCTATACGTGCAGAAGCAAGAAGAGGTCTGTCGAGGGGCTGCCAGGCTCCATCTAGGCTTACTGAGAGCTCAAAGACTTCGCAAAGACGTGCTGCATTGGTCGAAAGCAGAGGCACACTCTGGACCAAACCGAGACATGTCAGATGGCGAAGACTGGTACGACAAAGAAGAATGGGGCCTAACAGAGGACCTCAAGAAGGGCCAAGACGAAGAAGAGGAAGATACTACCACTACAGGGAAGAAGACGAGAAACAGGCGATAAACATGTCACTACGGGCGGCGTTTTTCAAGGCGTTTATGGGAGAAGGGAAGGGGTAATACTACCAAACCAGCCACAAACAGTGGATGAGCTGATGATGACGATTTCTATATGGTGAGGGAACCTGAATGGATTTATAGATACCACACACTGGCCCAGTGTACCGACTGGATGAATATAGGGCCTCGTCCTCGATGCTGGGAGCGCGAGAGAGGGGCGAAGGGCAATGGACATTTTGTTGGATGTTTGGGCACGCGAGCTATTTTTTGTTTTCCTATTCTGCTATTATCCAGCCAGTCTCATACATACATACCTGTAGCCCGTGTATTTTTAGGATTAGCGGCTGCATTCCCCTTGGCTTTCTCATAGGTTAGTTCTCATACGGAGTAGCGGGATTCTCCTAAACGATTTTTTTTTTCTTAGCCAGCCCTATCATTTTCCCGTTGGCAGACGCGGCTGTTGTCGGGGGCTTAGTTGGAGTTGACAATTTGCTTGTGACAGACGCCAATTTTGTTGAGGCCCCATCTAAGAGACCGCGCATGAACCAATCCCCGCATCCGAAGGGCTCAAACAGCTGCCAGCCATCCCGGAGCAGGGCAATGACGCTATGAGCTTGCAGCTTTCTAATTCCTGGAATTGGATGGATGCGGAATTCGGAGCAATAGACGCCACGTTTCCATCTTGTCTCGCGTTTGATTGAGCACAAGTTTTCTACGTTCTTTTTCTTTCTGTTTTCCTTCTTTCCTCCCTTCTCCACCTGTAGTTGTTTACTTTCCCAAAGCCACCTACACACCTAATTTCGCAATGGCGTCATCATTCAGCATCGCAGACCTAGTCGACTATGTCGATCTGGACAAGAAGAGTCTGTTGAGTACGTGAACAGAGCTTTACCGGCGGGTGAATGATTTTGTCTAATACGATGATTTGCGCATCAAAATAGTCTCGGCAGGGTCCATCATCTTTAATCCGCTATTCTGGAAGTAAGAAGCGACATTCCCATTTCTCTTTTACATGCAATTGGAAGGACTTTTGTTTACTGACGTATTCTGTGTTGCAGCATTGTTGCCCGTCAAGGTTCGAAATAAGAATCTCGCGTTCCGTGAACCGCATGAGCAAACTAACGATGTAAACCAATTCCCACAGAGTATCACAACAAGATCCTAACACGGCTATTCGGCGGCAACAAGTACACCGCCTGCTATGCCCTCGCAATCACAATCTTCTCGCTCGGCCTCGTCCGCGACTCGCTGTTCAAGGCCGCCCTGGAGGACCAGCCGTCGCATCCGTTGCTGACGACGCTCTTCTCGCAAGTGGCCGGATACGCGCTCTTCGCCACGGGCATGATCCTCGTCGTTTCCTCGACGTGGCGGCTGGGCATTACGGGAACGTTCCTGGGCGACTACTGCGGCATCCTGATGGACGAGATGGTGACAGGCTTTCCCTTCAACGTGACCTCGGCGCCAATGTACTGGGGCTCGACGATGAGCTTTCTGGGCACTTCGCTTGCATACGGAAAACCGGCTGGTATTGCCTTGACGGGTCTTGTGCTGGTTGTATACATTGTTGCACTCCGATATGAGGATCCGTTTACGGCTGGAATTTATGCTAAGCGTGAACGCGAGCGGGCTGCCGCCAAGGAGGGTAAGAAGCAGAAGTGATTTCGGCACTGTTATCCGTTCGGATCTAGATTTGACTGCCGGTGTATTCACTTGTACGAGTAGTATTGGGCTGCTGAGGGTTGGGTTGTATTAGAGAGGAGCTAGGACGACGGGACGGTGGAGAGCGGATTTATCGGCAGTGGTATCTGACATTTTAGCATGGCGTTTTGGGCGACTGCTGAGAAAGAGGTAACCAAACAAGTCTTTCAACAGACTCAAATGCGGTTTGTTAGAAGGAGGAGAAAGGGGGGGGGGGGATTTACACCACTTAGAGGATCGAAAAGGTTGGGAATTCCACATATACCACTAGATGGATGAGCTGTCAAGGCTTAGGCTTAAGGGACAAATCTTTTTCTTAGGCATGTTTCTTATAACTGATTAATTTATTCGTTCTATACTGGCATAAAGAAACTTCATTTGATCAGCTATTCATGACATTGGTGTTACGAGGCTGTGTTAAGAGCCGCGTGAATTGGCGGACGGATCCCAGAGTTATTTATATTTTCAATGTTTACTTCACAGCGATTTTAGCTCCCACTCAGGCACGGCATTAGAACCTTACTAGAGGATAGAAAAACGACGCCCACTTACATGTCGCTTCACAGAAATCTTAACGCTCTCCAAGAGCGCAACGTACTGCTGTTACAAGTCATAGAGTGAAAGATAACACAGGAACACTCTCAATGTTTTATAGCATAATGCTAAATACAACATTTCAATACTCCCCGTCGAAATATGTGCAATTGACAGCCATTTTTCCAGCAATAGAATCCAGGTTGCCTTAACTACACGTTTTGTGCGGCCTACCATCATTCCGAACCGAACACCGGGATAAGCCCGATGAGCTCATTCATTCACTGACAAAAATTGAGTCATTTTCAATGTAGCACTGTCTAAGTATAGAATCCTTGAATAGCAATGCACAACTTCTTTTGCAAGCATTCACGCATTTTTTGTTTATTGTGCTTGGCAATGGCTGTTATGATGTAACGATCGCCAAATAAAGGCATCTCGGCTTAGCGAAACTAACCGGCCAGACGCGGGAACGAGCAAGTCTGGGGAACCGAGACGCCAAAAACGCAAGCTCATCTGACCTGCACCGCAAAAAAAGAATTAAGCTAGAGGACCCGGATGGCCTCCACCCGCAAAATAGAGCAGATAAACCTTCCGGGGAAACCCGGTGTAAGAGGAGGCGGGGGAGGGCCAGAATTGGGTTCAGATGGTTAACCATGCTATTTCGTTTAGCAGGCAGGGGCTGGGAAGAGTTTGTGTCGTTTATGCGGAGGATATGCGTCATGATTCATTGGAAGGCAGTCATTGGTGCCTTTGGTCCGTGATTATATGTATGCTGTTCGGCATCATTCACGAAGAAAACTGGGCTGCCCAGCCTGAACAGTCCTCTATCTGCAACCTGTGCCTAATTGACACATTAATAGGTAGTCAGTCAGCTGCAGCACGAAAAAGAAAATAAGCTCTTGGCTCGCCTTTGGATCCTTGGCAGGGCTTCTGTTTTCCGGACCATTTCATGTGAAGCACGGGCTGGAAGCCACTTTACCAGCATTCCTTACATCACCGAGGCGGATCATACCGGCCGGGAGCATTTCCATCCATTTCGCACGAAAATTCCTTTGCATGCTCAGAGTTGGACTCGAAATATACCTGCATCCGCACGAAGAAGAAGAGGACCAAATGAAAAAAGAAACATCGGATGACATTCTTGTCTGTCAAAGTTGTCGTGGGTGTTTTACCAAATCAGCACTCGGGCCGCGCACCGGATCCAGGTCTTTCCGGGCAGATTCGGGGGCTTGGAGAACCGATGCCGTAACTGATTTTGTGGCTCTTCCCGAACAGACGGGCCTCCTTGGATTGGTTTTGCTAGTTTCATGAAACTGCTTATAGATCGCCACACATCTCTCTCAATCTCACTCTCTCCACATCCAAAACAGAAGACGATAGAAACAAGACGAACAGCAAAAAATTGGTTTCAAAGAAGGACATGTCTGGGCCACATCAAGCAAACAACACAAACACGAGCCATCTGTCCCTATCCGGCCAACTTTTGATCTCCGAAAACGCCAAGTCAGCTCAGCCGGGCTCCACTTCTGTCCTTCGAAGAAAAAACTTCCAGGGAGTTTGTTTGAGGCAGTGAGGCAGTGACCTCTCAATAGAAATAAAACTAAATTCCGTCGACTCCGAATCCTGGGTTTCGTATCTTCTTTGTTGCTGTTTTCCTCTGGGGTTATGCCGGGACGCTGCATTGGCGCTGCGCGACTTCGTCACCGCTGTCGTTTAGCTGTCTGATTCATAGGGGGGCAGGACAGGTGGAAGGCGTTTATTCAAAGAAAAAGGAAAAAAAAAAAAGAAAGAAGCTTCAAAGGGCACATCAGCTGAATATTGGTCGAAAACTTGGCGCTGTTTTTTTTTTTTTTTTCGCATTTTGTACTTGTTTATTTTGGTTCATTCACGCTTCTTTCTTTCTTTCTTTCAGCTTGCCTTTAGAGGGCTGGTGAGTGGGTGGTGACGATAGCGAAATACCGACCGGCCAAGTAAGAGCCATGGACAGGATACCGAACACCCCAGGCGGCGACGCCAGCGCCGCAGACGACTCAATTGGCGCTCAAGCATCGCCGCCAACAGTTTCGGTCCAAGGAAAGGCCGCCGACAGCAAAGACCAGAGCGCGCACATCGCCGCAGGCATCATGCTTGCGTCTGTTGGCGGCGATCAGGATCGCAACTCTGTCGCGACTTCGAACGGGCGCAGTTCGAGAATCAGAGACGGGACGCGGCTCGCGAAGCTGAGGCATATCTTGATCACGTTTGGCAGATTCGTGGGGCCTGGATTCATGGTTTCTGTTGCGTACAGTAAGTTTTGTCTCTTCTTTCTCTCTCTCTGTGCCTGTAATGGATGACTCAGACGTCCCCCTACGATATCCTTGATGCGAGAACTGCAAGTTGATTTGCTGACTTCAATTCCTTTTAGTCGACCCTGGAAACTACTCCACCGACATCGCTGCAGGTTCCTCCTACCGCTTCAAGCTCCTGTTCGTCGTTCTGCTCAGCAACCTCTTTGCCATCCTTCTACAAAGCCTCGCCATCCAGCTTGGTACTGTCACTGGTCTGGATCTCGCAGAAGCATGTCGCGCCTATCTGCCGCGATGGCTCAACTACTTCCTCTACCTGTTGGCAGAAGTAGCCATCATCGCTACTGACATTGCTGAGGTATGAAATACTGAATAGATGATTGATAAATCCTAGGCACTCGTATGCTTACACTGCTTTACTCTAGGTCATTGGAACGGCCATTGCGCTGAACCTCCTCATCCCCAAACTTCCCCTTGTTGCGGGCTGTGCCCTCTCCATCCTCGACGTCATGGCCATTCTCATCTTCTACCGCCCAGACGGCTCCATGAAAGGTCTCCGCATTTTTGAATTCTTCGTCCTCTTTTTGGTCTTGGGCGTCGTCGTCTGCTTTTGCATCCAGCTCTCGCTGATCAAGCACACCAGCGTCGGGGAGGTCTTCAAGGGCTATCTTCCCTCCAGCGCCATTGTCCAATCCAATGGCTTGTACCAGGCCTGTGGTATTCTCGGGGCTACTGTGATGCCTCACAGCTTATACCTTGGGTCAGGCATCGTCAAGCCCCGGCTAAGGGAATATGACAACAAACATGGCCTCATGCCGCAGGATCCCGTGTCGGCAGCGTCGTCGACCATTGATGAGAGCTACGATAAGGTCGTGTACATTCCGTCTCTCGCAGCCATCAAGCACTCGCTCAAATATTCCATTGCTGAGCTCTCGCTGTCGCTTTTCACCTTTGCGCTCTTCGTAAACTCGGCTATCCTCATCGTTGCCGGCGCTTCATTGTATGGGAATCCCGACGCCCTCACCGCAGACATTTTCGGCATTCATCGCCTGCTCTCCAACAGCATCTCATCTGGGGCCGGAACCATATTCGCCCTAGCGCTTTTACTCTCAGGTGTCTCGGCTGGCATCGTGTGCACCATTGCGGGCCAGATGGTCAGCGAGGGCGCTCTGCGATGGAAGATAAAGCCATGGCTGCGACGCCTGGTGACGAGGTCTATCAGCATCACCCCTTCCATCATCATCGCCGGAGCAGTTGGCCAGGTGGGCCTAGACAAAGCCCTCAACGCCTCGCAAGTGGTTCTCAGCACGGTACTACCCTTTGTCACATTTCCACTCATCTACTTCACTGCGCGGTCCCGGTATATGACAGTTCAGCCGGGTCGAGCTCGGCTTCAGATTGAATCAAGAGAAGACGGGGAGGCGATTCGCGAGCCTGGGATAGACATGTCCAATGGATGGTTTCTTATTATTGTGAGCGCCCTTGTTTGGTTGCTGATTGCGGTAATGAATGTCGCAAATCTGGTACTGCTAGGCCTGGGCGATTCATAAAGAATTCGCCGCAGCTGAGAATTGTTTGCTTTTCTTTTTATTTGTCTTTTGAGAGCACATTGCATAGCGAATTAGAGCTAGACCACGACACTGCAAGAGCTCTGTGGCTCTTAGCAAGATACTTTGTTTATATAGCAAGCAGATGACCTGTATTTACGGATGATAACATGGCATGGTGGAGGCGGGCTCTCAGCATTCATCAACATAGAGTAGATATTTATGCATGACAAAGGGAGCTTGGCTGTTATTTGTACATTCAATATACATCATCAGTTGATCTCGCCATTGATAGAAACAAATTGGGCTAGAAAAGTACCTGCATATTCAGTAAATGCTGACCGCTCACACGCGCTATTACAACCATTACAGCTACTCGGGGCACCGCTATCGCAGCTACTGGAGACTTTGCCTTCCAAATCAAGACAATGATCCGCTGCGAAATTGCAAATTATGGAAACACGAACCATACTACAATTAAAATCGGCCGACTCAAAGACAAAGAAAAAAAGATCCCCTAAGAAAAAAAAGCGACGTCACTTATGCCCCCACCGCGCCTATGGCGAAACAGCAGCAGCCCCGCGTTTGTCCAAAGCGAGCCCAGCAAAAGGGTCGCTTTCTGCATTTCCGTGCTACCAAAAGGCGCAGCAGCAACGAAAGACCGTCTTCGGCTTGTGCCCCTCGATTCGGCGATTGAATCAGTAGAATTTGGATATCGCAAGAAACCGAGAGGCACTGTTTGATTGCGTTGCGCAAGACATCAGGCGCTGGGAAAGCTTGCCTTATCAGCTGAGCTTCATTGCGAACGTGGCGCTCTCAAGATTGGAGCTATCGAAGCTGAACTGTGGTGCCGAGCGAGCTTGTTCAGCCTCGTACACCGTATTCTCGATCGGCAAATATTCGTTCTAGAAGCAGCATCTTCAGACCCAAGGCACGGCAAGCTGCGAACTTGCCCATCCCTACTTGCGCGGCCAACTGAGCTTCATCTCTGCCGCCCAGCATGTTCCAACCAGTACGACAGACATATCCGCCGCGAGAGCTCTCCCTCGCCCAGCTCCTTCGGCCTTTCCAAGATCCTCTGCTAATGCCCATTCCAGAAGAAGCCCTACTCCGCCGTCACGGTCACCATCGAGACGCTCACGTCCGAGGCCTACCAAGAGGACGACGTCGGCGGCATCCCCGACCTCGTCGAAGTCATCACCATCCAGGCCTCTGGCCCCACGGAGGCCGCGCGCGCCATCCGCAAGAAGCTCAAGTACGGCAACGTGCACCGCCAGATCCGTGCCCTGGTCCTGCTCGACGGCCTGATCCAGAATGCCGGCCCGCGCTTCCAGCGAACCTTTGCGGACGAGCCTCTGCTAGAGCGTCTGCGTGTCTGCGGCACGTCTGACCTGTCCGACCCAGAGGTGAGGAAGAAGTGCAGGGAACTGTTTAGCAGCTGGTCCCAGTACTCGAACAAGCCTGGTCTGGAGAGGATCGCCCGCCTGCACAAGGAGCTGCCGAAGCGCAAGGTTGGCGTCACACAGGAGAGATCAAAGGTCTTGAAGGAGACGGAGAACCCCTTTGGCGACGAAGAGGACGACGAGCCGACTTCGCCCAAGCCTTCCAACGCCGCTGGGCCGTCGTCGTCGTCCCATAACCGTTCGGCGCATAGCCGCGAAGGATCGGTGGTCAACTCGCTCAAACACCAACAGACGTCTTCGCTGTCCCTGTCCAGCGGCGGATCCATATTCGGCGGCAGCTCTTCTAGCTCTGATAAGAAGAAGAAGAGCAGCGGCAGCGGCAAGTCCAAGGGCAAAAAGAAGCCGTTTAATCTAGAAGCAGAAAAGGAGCAGATGAAGTCTGTTATCGCCGAATCGTCGCTGGCAGCTACAAACTTGGGCAACGTGCTGCAGACCATCAACCGTGAAAAGGAGCGCATTTCCGAAAACAACCTGGCTGTGGAGCGATTTGAATCTTGCAAGCTGCTCCGTAGGAAGGTGTTGCGCTACGTATGTTGTCACCAGATATCCAACCTTCTGCTTAAAATCTCATTTCTTGCTGGGGAGAAGATTATACTCTTCAGATTGTCTGCTTGCTAACTTTACCCATGGGCAATAGATTCATCATGTCGATCACGAACAGTGGCTTGGCCCTCTCCTGCACGCCAATGACGAGCTGGTCCACGCTCTCATGACCTTTGAGCAGCTAGACCAGTCTGTCGACGCTGACAGCGACTCTGACGACGAACTCGCCGAACAAGCTCACTTATACCGAAGTAAGAGCTGATTTTTCCACCTAACACAACATATCTTCCCTTCATTTCGTTATGTCTAAATTTTTACTAACCAGCATGCCTTGTTAAACAGTGGCCGCCTTGAAAGGAAAAGAAGAACAGGCCGCCAAGGACGGCACCACCTCCCCAACCCGGGCCGAGCACCCTGACATCGCCGGCCTAAGCATCAACTCCTCACCAAGACAGACTCCCCCGCCCCGGCCATCTGCCAAGCCGGCCTTTTCAGCACCCCCTATTCCACCACCGCTGCCTTCGAACCCGCGACCGACAGTGCAGGAGAGGCAGGATTCTTACCAGTCAGAGGAAGAGGACGAGGACGATCCGTTTGCAGATAGGAACGCTATGTAAACGGTTTGTACACCAAGGTGTCTCTTTGCGGGAAAAGAAAAAAAAGGGATGTGTGCACACTTTCATCTATACGTCGTTCTGATATCCCCTCTGTTGTTTGGGCCCTTTTTTGGATTTACTTTTTCCTTTTCTACGATTAACAGATTCGGGGGCTGAGACGCTGCTGATATGGAAGTCTATGGTTGGCGATTTGATTGAAGCGGGCAAATCTAATGATTCATGAGGCCATGATATCAAGTATTTGAATTGTGCGTGTCATTTGGATTCAGTTGGAAATAATATGAAAATTAGTTGGAAATAATATGAAATACGCTCAACTTCTCTCTTTCTCTCTCTTCTTTCATGAATATGATTCACGGCTTGTGCATTCCATAAAAGAAAAGATGGAGAACCGATTCATCACTCAATGCGGAACTTCTCTTTTATTGAATTATACAAACTGGATTCTTTTTAAATAAGTAATCTTTCTTTATAAGTATTGTGTACTGCTTTTATTACGAGAGGTATCAGGTGTCGATGGTATAGTGACGCTATTTTGCAAGATTCTCTACATCTCGGTCAGATATCATCTCAGGTATGTAGTTTACACTTGAGTCATATACGTCCAAAGCTACAAATACGCAAACCTCATTTCAAAATCGCCCTTTTGAGAAAAAAAAAAAAACGTTAAGAAGCTTCAGGGTAACCCCGTCTACTAATGCACTCAACATGCGCTCACGAAAACCAGCTCAAGCGACAAAAGCTCATGTGATCCAGTATTTCTTTGACATCAATAAGTTTGCACCGAGTGGAACCATGTCTCAACTTTCGATTCTCTCAGAGACCAACTCAATCCTTTTGCCCCCACATCGAGAGTATAAAGAGAAACAAGAGGGGGATCTAGCCCTCAAGGTGCATGCCTCTACCTTATTTGCTAGAAAATGAGCCAATAGAAAAAGAAGAGATGGCCGAATCGCGCACGAACCAACAACCCACCTTTGTTCGGAGACTTTTTCTTATACGTAAACTCGCCATCTTAGAGAGGAGTGTCCTTTTGTTTCCCTCTTTCTCTCATCGCGTGCATGCGTGCCACGCCTTTTTCTTCCTCAATGGGCGGTCTAAATAGGCGCTCCCGGCGTTTGCTCAATGTACTCGGCGTTAGCGTGATCCGCCGCCGTTGGATCTTCCGATGGACTACATATAACTAGACACAGTCAGCAGCCATGGAGCGATCCATCCCTCATCGTGGCCGTCAGAGGGCGCTAGCCAGGTGGCTAAGTGTATATCGTACACAGAAAAGTACAGGACATCCCTGATGTCTGCTTATTTTGGAATTCTCACCGTTACGGCAGCTGGAAGATGGGAACGCCATGGCAGTCTGTCCTAGTGCTGCTGCTGCTGCCTGTATTGAGTTTGGATAGATAATTGTAGGGCATATTAGGCAGCAACCTCACATGCCTCGCCGTCAATGGCGCCCGCTGCGTGTATTGAATGAAGGGCTCCATCAGCAAACAATCAAACATTGCTATTAGGGCCGGTCGAGGGAATTCCAAAAGGCAAACTGTGTACCCCATCGAAGACGACAGTAATTCCAGCAATACGAGCTATCGTTTCAAAGACATGGAGTACCTACTTACTTGGATAGCAAGAATCGCACCAAGATCTGTCATTCGACGTTGGAAAAAGCAACGCATATCGAATCTGCAAAGTAACGGAAATATGTGCACGATCTCTGGTAATGCCACGAGGTAAGACGGGCTTTGCCGCTGCTTCCCCCGGACGGGAGATTGAAGCTCAGGACAGCGAAGGGATCAAGCAAGTGTCATCAGCATCTGGTAAATTGACTGTCCCGAGTCTTCGTTCCAGACGAAGCGCTGTGAAACATGACACCGCGGTCAACAAAGCGTCTGCTGCCACATGGTGTCGTGTGCTCTTCAGGGCAGTACCGCATCCAGGTATCCCCTTTCTGACGTTTCCGGAAGCATGGGGGCCGCACGGAGTTGCCGGGACTCATAGCTGGCTCTATTTGTTGGGTAACCCAAACTAGACGGTGCAAGGATGCGAGGATAGTCAGCACTCATCATCCCATCGGGTTCCAAGCTGCTGGATGCTTCAGGAAACAGTGAATGAGATGGCATTCAAGGCGCCACTGTCCCTATTTTGTGAGCGATAGAAGCCGTAGCGATTCGATTCTCTTCCTCCCCCCCCCCTCTTTCTGCTCCATCGACGCTACTATCTATAATGAGCGTTGATTGGGCATTCTAGTTTCATTAAGCGATCAATGCTAGCCTTTGCAGCGAATAGTGATGAGGATCTGTGTGTATACTTGGAACTAGGATAAGCCACCGAATGTACGGAGTACTCCGTGCGCCTTGGTCGAAATTCGGACCAGTTGACAATAGCAACAGCCAGTCACCGGATTGGGCCTAAAGCATTGTTAATATGGCCCTGATCTGCTGCCCCAAGCTTCTCCCCGAGAATTCTGAACGCTAAAGGCGCCTTATGAGTACAGCAAAACGTTGTGTGTCCTAGTGGTTTTGAGTGACCGGGATTCAAGGCGGTTAGTACGTATTAGCTTGCAATTCAACATGCTGCTACCAACAGCATTCTTTTGAACAAACTCAAAGGGAAGCCAAGCCAAGTAGGTATTGTTGGTGGCGCTTTTGTCAGAAATTCGGCCAGTGAGAATTTGCTTTCATTTCTGCTTGTTTATGTGCCATGTCCAGTCAAGGGGACAGAACTTTAGACTGATTGGTTCACAGACTGTCGAAATGTCAATGACGCGCTGTCGCTGCGCGCTGATGCTAATATTATCCATCCGCCGAAAAAACGGCTGCAACTTACCGTGCAGATCAGCTGTTGTAGTACTTAATATATTATCCTGGCCTCTGATTTGCGGCGACTGGGGGTAGCATGCGTGATGGCCAGTCGTTTGTTTCATCTGCGTAGTTTCAAGATTAAAAGTCTGTAGTGCGACATATTCCTTGCATGCCACCAGCCATTTTGAGCGCGCCATGCGTCCATGGCTTGCAAGGTTGTATATAGTGTTAGGAGGCTCATCGGATATCGCGATCCAAAAGCTAAGATGAGCCTTGGAGAGGGGTGTCTGCAAAGTGTGGAACATGCCGTGGTATGCAGGTATTTTTGGTTCATGATCAATTTCCTACACGCTAATGTCGAGGCTGTTGAAAGCAATTTCTCGGCGAATCGTGGTTTGCTGTACCGAGTGCCTTGAGCTAAATAGCCGGTGAGCCACAACGTCCTGACAAAAGAATGAAATGACGGCATTGCAGGCCTATTGATCATCCATCGTGCGGGTGACCTTTCGTGTAGCGATGCCTGGTGCTACGGGCAGCTGTGACGATTTTTTCCCTCACGAATGGGGTGGGTGGTCAGCCAGCTGAATTCCTTGGACCGATCAGTCACTTGTGTCTCCTTGATTGTTGATGAATCATTTCGAGTTGGTGCAACATTATTTCTCACCACACATTTCTCCACGTCGACTTCTTCGATCGTCGAAACAAGGACCATTCGACTGGATGTAGAACAACTCGAAGAAAGCCACTCTACTGCCACGTCGTGTGAATTGCTGACCAAAGAGGTAAAATACGCGCCTTAGCACAGGAGGAGGTTGTGTGGAGGTGTTAATGTTGGTTACCGCCATGTACCAAGTAGAAGGGTTATTGCTAGTAGCGTTCTTGCGACGGATCACGGAAGCCAGTAGCCGATCATGATGATCATACCCAAGCGCTCACCGGTATTGGCAGCAAGGGGTGGAGGATAATTGTACCGTACTACCTACCAAGTAGGTGTCCGGCTATTCATCCGTAATCTGCTCAGTAGCATTCGGCTCCGTCAGCCATGCGACGCTGCGGTTCATTGGCTGCGGCTCAGAGAGAACTCAAGCTTCTCGAACTCTCAGAGAACAATACCCCAGTGCTGAACCACACACGTAGCGCTGTTCAGTTGTGCATATTGCTCCATATTGGTGCGTACTTGCGTCCCGCTAGTGACGGCGGGGCTCGTTGGAAAGCTGGAGTTAGTTAGGGAGATGCACGGGGCTAGGATAAGCCTTGTCTCACTTGGACAATCCCTACAAGCCGACAGGGATGCTGCCAGGAGAGTGGAGCTGAGTCGAGGGAGACTTGAGCCGAGAGAATTTCCAGAATCCTGCCACGTACGGCTAGAGCAATTTCCGTCAGGGATGCATGGACCATCGGCCACTCCTTCGCAGCCAACCAGAGGCAGAGACGGCGTTGTCGCGAAAACAAAGCGGCACTCTCTGCAGCCCACCCCTGGCGCGCAACGGCGACAGCGGCGGCGACCAGAGAAGAGGGAGACTGAGAGGAATCGAAAGGGAACAACTGCACGGCCACGATTGCGTCTTTGCCATTACGGAGCGGTTGGTCGAAGCCAAGGGCGGTGGGTGGAGTGTTTCATGCAAGCCTTGCGAAAAGCGGTCATTCTTAGCACGCCTGTGGCCGTCTCGTCGCTGCCTGGAGAGCGGCGTGACCCATTTCTCCTGCTGCTGCTTGTATTGTCATGATGATGACGGCGTCCAACAGCACGTTTTTTTTCCCGCCTAATAAGAATTGCATGTCAAAATGTTTGCTCGAACGACTGATGGGGCCAGCACTAGAGGAACGGTCAGTCGGCTCGTGGCCTGGTGCATATACGAAACACACTTGCTTTGCTTCTCTCATGTCACGGTGGCAAGACGCCAGCGTGGTCGCCCACTCGGCGGGACATCATCTGGGTCCAACAGTTTCGATCCCGGAGCTGAATTTGTATATTGCACGGTGCGCACGCAATTATCCGCACGCGCGGGCCGCTCCATCTTATCTCATTTAGGATGAGAGATGTGATCGATTCCGTATGCCAAACGCCATGGCGGGCGGCCAAGATGAAACGTGCGCCCAGCAGCCGGCGCATGCTGTACCCTTTGGATCGCGTGAGCATCAAGAGTGCGCTGACTCTAGAACAAGCGCCCGTTCTGTAGCCCAAGTATATGCACGACAAATTCAGAATGTTGTGATGAAGCAGTCGCGAGAATGGTCAACTCCCAGATTCTCTTTTTTCCTTCTCCCTTCAAATGAGGTGGCGCCGCTAGCTCGGCCACTGTGCCTCAGGCAAAGAACTTACCCGTCCTAGTGCAGGTACTCGTATGTTTCAATCAGAGACAAGGTTGGGCACCAAGGTACTTTGTCGGTACTTCTGAGGCGTCCCTCTGCTGCGCCTCTGTCCGGCCGGCAGGATGACCTATTTGCATGAATTGCTCGTAATGAAATCACAGCAACCGAGGATCAAGTGACGCAGGCCGTATTTGCAGCTTGCTGGCTTCAATAAACAACCAGATTTTCTGTTTGTAGCGCCTATTTCGCAGCCGCGATTGCCACCGATTCGTTTCAGATGGTCTATCAAAAGAGTAGCTCGTGTATTAGCCGCAAGTACTTTTGTACTGGCGCTGGCATGTGGCACGTACCACCTCTTATTTCTATTATCATCGCGGCTAACGAAGCGTCACTCTGAATTACATCATTTCCGCAAATGTATCATGTATCCCTATTGTTGGGCCTGCGCCAACGGGTGACAATTGCATTGCTTGAAAGAGGAGACTGCTATAATTGGCATGGATGAGCCTTGGGTCCAAGAGGCGTCGTCTAGCATGTGCGTCTATTGGCTGCGCATGTCTGCCCGCCGGCCGAGGCCTTATAGAACGCGCTACTGATCGCCCGCCATGCGCACCTGAGGGAAATGAAATGCTGCAATGCAGGTTTTCTGCTGCATCTCGAACAGCTGCTAGTTACAGCTAGTAGAATTTGTGTCTAACACATTGAGGCCAGGTAACTCATGGCGGGCTACTAGACAAGCTGCCGCCTCCCTACTAAGGGAGTAGGGATCCGGAATATCATGTTAGAGCGGTAGCTTGCACCAATAGCAGTAGCATGTACTACGAAACCTTTTTGACTGTAACATGAATGAAGTCGGTCTACTGTATGTAATACATGCAGTTACTAGAGAGAAGAATCCTGTTGGAAACGCAAGGCTATTAGCCCTACGCATCCGTCGATCGAAGCTCCCAGTTGCTATCACGAAGAGCTGCATGGCTACGGAGCACTGCCTACCTGGCAACATTCCCGACCATCTGGATGGTGGCTAAAACCACCCCAAGACACACACACTCCATTCTCTCACACCACACAGCACGCACACGCACTCGTTCGGGCTTTGTCTCCGGCTCCCGTCATAAGCCTGACGATGCTCGACCGGGGAATATTGCAACGCACACGTCAATCTCAGCACTGCGCTGCCTGGGTACATACTGTGCAGGTGAGTTGCGCATATGCTTGAGCGCTTCTGCAGGCCAAATGCAACTCCTCTTGTTGAACTGAAGTCTCGCATGAAGCATGCGCTAGTTTGTACCTCATAGTATCTACATCATACTAGTTGTAATGGAAATGCAATTGTTTGCGCCCTGCAACGTCACATGCATGGATTTGCTCACCAAAAAGATGTGCAAGTGTTTATCTCAGCAGAAAACCGTACATAGGCAGTAGTAGGAGTAATACCTAATACCTACCTGTTCATGGCAGTAATATCTAGTCTACCAGGTATTCTTACCAGTCAGCATGGCCTGGGTGAGACCCAAGCTACAGCCGGAGGCGCCGCGCGCAGCGGGCTATGGATGTGGCACCCAGATGCTAAGACTTGTGCATACAAGTAAGATGACGGATGGGCTGTCAGTCTCTAGTGGCAGCCGGGGCAGGAAGCGGAGTGGAACACGGCTCGGACGACTCCTGAAAATAACCGTGTGCGAGAGCGGCGCGTATGGGCTGTTTGCTGGTTAATTTCAAGGGAGAGGGAGACTGAGAAAAGCCATATGAGCTGAGGCTTTGCATTGCATTCAGACCCATCGATATTAATTGCAGCAACTTTGTTGGTGTAGTTGACACATACATGGCCTGCTGTTTCACGGCAAACATACATATGGACACAGCAGCGGTCTGGGTATCAATCTGGCATGGCAGGCAGGCATATCTGACATGGCCTGGCTTGAGCCAGGGCCTGCAAGCGGCTCTGCCAAACAACTTTGCGTGGCAGAAGATCTCCAGATGCTGCTGCTATTAATATCGGGAACCAAACATGAGGGCACTAGCACACTAACACTCCCAAGCAGACGCACGCGAAAAGGTGCACACGCCCATGGTTCCCAACCAAGATGCGCCGTACAGGCACACACAGCGCAAGCATGCAAGAATGCATCGATTGATTCACGCAATGCCTCCCGGAGCTCTTGTGCACACCGCATGTAGCCGCAGCTCCCAGTCCTCGCTCGCCGCAGTGCCCAAAGAGGCATCAATTGGTCTCTGCCAGTCGATCCTTGCTGCGCAGTGGTCCTAGCGCTGGGCTAGCCTGCGCTAACAGGGCCTGGCGGCTCCCCACCGCAATGAATCTTTTCTGGTGTATCGGGGCACTGTGGAGTGAGACTTTGGCTCTGGCCCAAGTCCCGACGCCAGTGCCTGTGTACTCTGTACCGAGCAGGCCGCGCAGACGCAGGGCAGCTGCAGGTACTGGCTACCAGTCCGGAGGTGACTTCCACTGGCAAACCAACCTGCCGCTGCTCGTTTCTCGAGGCGAACGAAGTGATCGAGATGCTGCAGGTGTTCCAACCAACTCACTTTCGCAACAAAAGATAGACATCGTTTGCCAATCGTGCCAGCAAATACATTCATGTCTTTTTTTAAACTCCCTTTTTCTTCCTCTTTGACGTGCTGCTGCTTGGCTATAATAGACTGTGCTGCACTGCTTTGTTTCCCAAGACCTCTCTGTGGCCACAGCATCGGATTTACCATTCAACTCATTTCATCGCCAATCTGTCCACGTTCCAGCCTGCACGAGGTTTCAACGATATACACTGCCTACACGCAAAACTTGCAGATGAAACACAGCTGAACACCTGCCTTCAAACACGCACAGAGCGCAACGCGGCGCAATTTTCAGGTGCTTTTCATACTGATACGAGCTGGCAAACTACAACTGCTTCTGGGAGGCTCGAGCACAGAGGCATAATCTGCATACTGTACCTCAGGACCGCAACAGGTGTCTGCCACCAGCAAGGAAACACAAAGTAGGTGAGAAAGAGCCCGTCTTCTAATCTCTCTTCATTTCTCCTCTTTGCTGCCCTACATACTCGTATACCTGCCTGTCTATTCCGACGCCCATCCAAGTATACGATCCTCCTGCGCACACCCCCCTGTTTGCTTTTTCCTTGGCCCTAGCTAGTCGCTGGCGCGGCGCAAGGGTGAGCCGGTCCAGGAGATTTTTTGTTCCATCTTTCTATACAGGCCCTGCCCCGCCACAAGCCACCCCCCCTGCAGTCGCTGCCCTGCACGCCGCCAGAGCCTGTCATAAAGGCCTGGGCCCCTAAAAAAGTTACGTCGTTCACCAGTTCCAGAAGCCACTTGCTTTTTAGAGGACCACATTTTGGCACCGACATTCAATCTATTTTCCCACCCTTTCCGCACTTCATCCTGCAAAGCCTCGCGTGGTTGCACCGCGGCTGGATCTCTACTTCGGCTCGCCTTTCTTTTTTCCTTCTTTTCCCCTTCTTTTCTTTTTCCTCCATCCTGCATCTACCACGGCCCTCACCCTGCGCCTTGAATCAATTCTTCATCATCCCACGACGCGGCTGACCGAACAGACGACCACAGCCTTGACGACAGCCCAGCAAACAAGCACCCTCGACGAAGCGCCCGTTTGCATTGACATGCCCTGGTCTGGCTTATGATCACTCTCGCTCGCTAACTGGTCATTGCCTCCCCCGATTCGCAACCCGACTCGACTCTGAACTCATCCGCCGACGGGCTCCTTTTTCTCCCTTCGAATCCCGTGTATCAAGTTTAGCGACTCTACATCTGCAAGCTCATCGGTCTATCCGTCTCGCGTGCGAACACGTCTTACGATTTGAAGAAACCTGCCGGATCTCGTTTCTTCCCTGTCTAGATACTACTTGGCATCTCTTGCGCCTTGGTTTACCGAGTCCTATACGCTATCTCGCGGATCTTTGCATACAAATATCCTGCGACCCTGCCCCGCGCTGGCAACTCAGTCAAAGTCGTTGCAAAGCCTTCTGCGATCAAGTTTGGCTTCCGGTATCAACTCGCATAACCGTGCAGGAAACGTGACAGAAACGGTTCGCAAGCCATATTGAAACGGCCCCCATTTCAGCCATCCCAAACTGGAAGCGACGGCCCGAGTGCAACATCGAAAGACAAGGAAAGAAAGCTTTTTCTCTCCTTTTTCCGGAAAACCGATTCTATTCCCATTTCTTAACAACACACCTTAAAAAGTATGTGGCAAACGTTGCTTTTTTTTTCTCTTTGCTTTTTCTACCCCGGGTCATCATTGCCGAACAGATTGAACGCTTCCCAGGAGTCTTGGTGGGTGGCCCAAGCTTTGGGAAATATGCAACTCCTGCCCAAGTTGATCTGGTGGCGGATAAAGTCTCCGCGATGGCTTCATACGGCCGGTCGACGATGATACCATGCATTCGCATAAATAGCTACATTTGCCACTCCGATGCGCCCGTCACTAACTGAAAACATTATAGTACTTCAAGCTGGCTCTAACACAGCGCCCGTTGGCCCTCTACACGATGTTACCCCATACGCTCACTTCGTCCGGAAGGCCGAACACCGTCATGTCTTCAGCGTCGCCCGAGGTCATGGATATAACAAACATGCTGAACAACAAAGGAGGCGCCATGGCACATGGACTTGGTGGAAGCATGCCCGATCACCACCAGCAGCATCATCACCTCGGCCTCGTCAAACATGAGTCTGCGCTGGACCGGTCTGGATCACCGCACATGTCTGAGCATTCTTCTTACTCGGCGCACAGCATGTCTCGCGCTTATCCTTCGCCAACCGCCATGCAGACTCCCATGCAGATGCAAAATCATATGCATAATGCTATACAGATGGGAGGGTTTGCAGACATGTCCGGCATGGGAAGTGTACCAAGCATGGCTATGCATCACATGCCTCAGCAGCCCCAGCAACAGCAGGCTCCCACAGCACCTGTCAAAGCATACCCCTGTAGCACGTGCGGTAAAGGTTTCGCCAGAAGAAGCGATTTGGCGCGCCATGGTAAGTCTAGCCAGGATTGTAATGAAAATGTACGAGATTGTTCTTCTAACAAGGCATCTTCATAGAGCGTATTCACACCGGAGTCAGACCTCACGTTTGCGACTATCCCAAGTGCCAAAAGGGATTCATCCAAAGATCTGCTCTTACTGTTCACCAAAGAGTGCACACTGGCGAGAAGCCGCATCGTTGTGAGACTTGCGCCAAGGTAAGCTATTGACTTTATGGACTTGGTCTCAGGAGAAAGCTAACCTGTAATAATGTAGCTGTTCAGTGACAGCAGCTCCTTGGCTCGACACCGAAGAACTCACTCGGGAACTCGTCCTTACAAGTGCCCCTACGCTGATTGCCAAAAGACCTTTACAAGGCGCACCACCCTCACACGTCATCAGAACCAGCACACCGGTACTATCGAAGAGGCTGCGGCGGCTACCGCGGCAGCACTTGCAGCTTCCAGGGTTAAGAACGGAAGTCAGGCTCGCTCCGACGGCGACCACATGTCCAATCAAGGCTCTCCCCTCACAACACCATCGCCTAACCAGCACGCCATGATGTCTCCTGCCATGGACCTCTCTGGAGCCAACGGCCTCGGCCGACACCAGGCGGACTTTACTCAGTACATGACACAAGGTGGCACACTTCCTCCTCATTTGCGCGTGGGCAGCCCGACTTCGACGAACTCGGCCGCCAGCTACAACAGCGGTATCCGACCAACCTCGCACCCTACCGGCTACGGCCCTCCTCCCACTCTAGAACCCAGCTTGGAGCAACACACCGGCGCCACTGGAAGCGCGGTTGGCAGTCCTCACATGGCATCGCAACTTGGCTGGCAATCGCCTCATTCTTCTTCCCCATCTCACAATGGCGGAAGCTACGTCTATCCTGACCCTGATGGCTACCCTCCTAATCCCTCGATGAGCCAGATGTACTACGGCGCACCGCAACAGATGCGACGACCACAAAGTGCCGAGCCTGGCATGGTACACATGTAGTTGGAGCGTTACCACTAAAGGCTCGATGATCTTTGGTCTCACGCCATTCACAATCATGACATTGACACAGTCATACCTTTTTGTCTTTTTGTTGTTGTCTTCTGTCAGCTACAGGGCAGAAGAAGACTCATCTTGAAGCTCGATCGCCATTGAGAAAATATGGTGCATCTTCATTGCACATCGCCAGAACCACTTCCTTAATTTCGATATCAAACACGCGTACGACTCGTTATCTTTTCTTGACTTCTTGGAGCAGACACCAACTTTGCGCTACGCCAAGTATCTGCTCTACATAAACCTCTTGCCATACTTTCCGTCACACTTTGCATTTCCCGTTCCCCCCCTCCCCCCCTTTTTTTTCTGTTTTTTTTTTCTTTCTTTTTTTTTTTCTCCTTTTTCTTTATTCTCACATATAGACCTTGGGCGATAGACTGGCGGGCCGGAAACTTGATGATTATGGACCGAGCGTTTTCATTAACACGACGCAAAGGGAGGTTAAGGGAAGAATGGCTGGAGTTTATATAAAGGGGGGTAGGAAAGGACACCGACTCGCTCGCCCACCCCTGTTTTTTGGGACGGCATTCCAGCACTGGGCTGGGAAACGGATTAACCTATAGACGGTGGGAGGGCTCTACACCACTCCTCGATGACACACATTTTTTTTTCCTTTGGCTGTTGGCACATTATTTAGACCAGGGCGCATAACACAGGCGCACCCTTTCGCGAGAAATTGTACGAATATACATTTACGAATACGCAATTGATTCATTGTGATGATGTGTGTGTCACCTTGCTCTTTTTTTTTTATTTTGTGATCAACTGCTCCGTAGACTTTCGAGTTTGTCGTGGTGACATGCACCAGCCAAACACTGAGCAGGCCTGAGTGGGTTTGGAAGAGTGAATGACCTAGATGAATCATGATTAATAAAATGAGAGGCAAAAAAGAAGAGAGACGGATAGAGAAGATGAAAAGGAGAGAAAAGGAAACGTGAACGTGAACGGATCGTGAAAAAATCGATTTGCCGTTGAGAATTTTTGATTAGTAGTCATCACAGAGAAACTAATATGATACGACTGGGCAAAAGAATTGTGGGCAAAGAAGGGGAAGAAGAGGAAAAGACGCTTTCCCAAGGCTGGACTATTCGGGCGATGTGAAGTGGATAAGAAGCTTTCCTATTTGATGAAAAGACTTTTCTCTCGAGTGTATTTATCCTTGAAGCTATTTTGTAATCATTGTTCTATCTGCTGGAAGATGATGTATTATCCGGTCTCTTTAATCTTTCTTCAAATTGGCAGCATTTTTTGGCCTGGGTGCCCCGTTCTAGGGAGGCAGATAATGCCACTTTTCTAAGGGGGCATGTACACAGACGTTGAAGTTTCCCTTCCATGGCATACATAAACGGCACTGGCATCATTTGCCGTTACAATAACGAACACGGAAAAGAGGCTCGGTACCGACTTCCGAAGAACTGTTTTGGCCAAGTATTGATTACTACTTCGTACGCACTCTAATTTTATTAGTGGCGGAGATCGGGGAGTGTCGCGGGTGGATTACAACATTAGATGGTGAGATGGCCTTTTTTTCAATAACAGCAAAAGGGTTTGGTAATTTTTCCGTAAATCAGATGAGCTAAATTGTGATTACGTCAAATATCCGGGCTGAAGATTCTGGGCACTTCTTTTTTGAACTTGGAAAACCTTTAATAGGTAGGTGAACAGGTTTCTATAAACGCGAGCGCATAAATACTGCAAATGGCCCAAAGTAAAAAGTGCTCTTGTTATTGTTGTGTGTATATGTGTAGGTATTCCATTTGGGGTCATTGTTCTTTTGGTATCCGCTTGGTACTTGGCTATCTACAATCAGAACAAGGTGATAGGCTATGCTTGGACAAGGAAAGGCGAGAGTAAGCATCTCTTCAGGTCCGCCCCCAGATCGCATCAAAGACTAGGGCCACAGTCCAGCCCTTCTCTATTGTTATTCTTAATTTTTTCCCATTTTTGATTTGTCTGTCCCTGGCAAACTACGTGCATTGCCCAGGTAGCATCGCCTAGCTGCATGCATTGGTCGATGACAGCTGGACAAGGGGGTAAAGGGTTTCAACCACAAACAGATGAAAATGGTAAGTAGTTGAGTAGATTCAATGCCAGGTCTAAGGTACTTAGTATGCAAAGGAAAAAAGTTACCGAGAATTATGTAAGCTTATCATATAGTAACAAACCTTTTCTATACTGACTGAAAAGATTGAAAACATGTATCCCATTGTAGTAATTTTGATTACCATGATTACAATACGTATGCGGAAATGCCTGGGGTGCGGAACCTCCCGTCAAACACCGGGGCCGGGGAACTTACAAAGTCGATCTGTAACATTGTAACTATCAAAACAACATACCAGTATAGGTACCTACGGTGCGAATCAACGACGACTCGGAGCCCATAAAAAGCCAAAAGATTCCCACTGGGCCACCTAATGCCCGTTTCGGCCGTATCACGCACTGATTTGTGCGAATAGGAATGGCTAGCACTGAAACAGAAAATGGCGGCGATCCGATCAGTAATCCAGGATTACTATTCAGAAGGCGTAGTTTGCTTTTGCTGCTTCCCAAACTCCGCAACGTTCACGTCCCTTATTGTTCATTTTCTTTTCTCCCTATCCGTCGTCGCTTCGATGCAGATGAAGGAGATTTTGCTATCGCGCTGGTCTATTGGCGCGGATATCCCAATATACGGCTGCCTAGAGCAAGTAATCCGAGCCCCGAGGTGACATTCGGCAATCTGGTCCCCCTTTCCCGGCTTATCATGGGCTTAAGAGAGGGCCGATGAAACAAGATTGAAATAGATGGAGCCCTGTAAAATGCAAAGTTACGGCGGGCTGCTAGGTCTTTTGTAGGAATACGCATAGTCTCGCTGTCAAAAAGTCACCGCAGGCCTCTGTTTGGGCGGAGAGATTCTAATCAATTAATCAAATCAAGGCTAGTGCCGCGATTCAGCTGGAATAGAGCAACGCTCGGCCAAATCCCTCCCGGCCTGGGGGGCCCGAGTTGCGCTTTCCTCGTCCTCTCTTCTTTTTAATTGACATATCGTCTCTTCTATTCTTTTCATCCTTTTCTTAATTTTCCTCTTGAATTCGCTGTTGTGCTCTTTCTGCCATCTACGCCCTTTGATCGAAAGGCTGGCTACCTGCTTACAGCGTCTCTTCGGCTATTTCGCCGAATACGCCAATAATATTCTCCGCGCGCTTCGCCTTACTTTATACGAGGGGGAAAGCGTATAAGCAGTGCCTCCAGCTTAATGCGCCGTCCTCCCAGTACTACTGTTTAGGCTTGGTCTCATTTCCTTATTTAGGAATCCTAGTTAAGGAATCCAATCCTTTGGACCACCCGCAGGGAGCCTCGCTTCCACTGCTACTCGGGGCTATTTGAAATCTTTTTTTTTTTTTTTGACGGATTTTGCTCTGTTATTCTCTTTTTTCAAATTATCTTTCGAGTTTGGAATACGCATTCACGCAATTCCAAAGAAATAACAAAGATTTGCCCAAGAGAATTAAGCGGGAGAGCCGAGGCTTGCGGGCCGTGTCAGCGTGTCGCATATACAAAAGAGGGAAATAGTATAAGAATCAACCGTCAAGGCCATAACGTTACTTGCTAGGAGTGGCGGGACCAAAGGAACGAAGGAGTTGTTGGATTTCTAATTCACTCCTTTCTGCTCGCTTCGACTTCTCAGCGCTCCTTTGGACTTTTTGGCTCTCTTCTCTCTCTTCTCTCTCTTTCTCTTTTACCTCTTCTCTTACGGCGTACCCGTTATACCCAAAAGAGGGAAAAAGGGACTTTTATTGCTTATTAGTTTACCGCTACCGAGCTTGACAAGCAGCATCACTACCGAGGCGATTCGGAAAGAGGAACTAAAACCCGGGGGCCTCAAAACAGCGAACAAAAAAAAAAAAAAAACTTTGGCTTTTCTTTAACAAATTGTCGTTTCTCTTGTCAAATTCTAAAATGAGTGCTGCAGCATCACCACTTATTGGCCTCCCTCCAACGCAGCAGCAGCAGCAGCAGCAGCATCAGCAGCAACGCCCGCAAACGCACCACCTGCACATCACCGACGACTCTCGGCACCATCACCACCAACAACACCGCTATAACCACCGGCATCACCATCACCACGAGCGACAGCCGCTGCCGCCAACCAGCAGGAAACCAACCGCAGCGGCGCTGAGACGCGAGAAGATGGCGGCGGGTCTGGCCACGAGCCGCGGTACCGGAGGGCTGATCCGGCTGGAGCTTTACATGGATCTGCTGTGCCCGTGGTGCTTTATCGAGAAACACAGCCTGGAGGCGTTGATGCAGCGCTACCGAGACGAGCATCCCGACGTGCGCTTCGAGGCCGTGTTTAGGCCGTATTACATCGCACCGACCATGGCCAAGCGTATGTTTATCTTTCCCTTTTCAAATTTGATTCAAGATGAGATGTGAATGAGTGGATGCATTTCAATCTCACACTCACTCATTACACATCACATTCAGCATGAGGCATCATGACCTCATCCCGCAACTCCACCACAATCAATTAATCACATGCAACGTGCAATGCGGCACACACCCGCATATGCATTTCATTTAGCCCAATCCCACATTCTCTGTCTCTCATCCAATTAAAAACAATACAATTCAAAGATTTACAGTCAAAGAAAAGATATACTAACCATTCACAGATGGCGTCGAAAAGCGCGGCATCTACGACCGCCTCGAGTCCCTCAACCCAAACTTCCTCTCCCGCATCCAAGTCGCCGGCGCAAAGCACGACATCGCCTTCTCCATTCGCGGCGTCACCGGCAACACCCGCCTCGCGCACCGCCTCATCGCCATTGCTCTGCGCGAGCTCGGCCCCGCGGGCCAATCCGCCGTCGTCGAGCAGCTGTTCCAGGGCCACTTTGAAGATGGCCGCGACCTCAGCGACGACGCTTGGCTGGTGACCGTGGGCGTGGCCGCGGGCATTTCCGAGGCGGCCGTGCGGTCCGGGCTGGGGGACGAAGAGGCCGGCATAAGGCTCGATGCCGTGGCCCAGGCGGCGAGGGATGTCATCGGCGTCGAGGCCGTGCCGTGCGTCATGGTGCAGGAGCGGTACAAGGTGGGAGGGTATCAGGAGAGCCATGTCTTTGAGAGCTTGTTTGAGAAGATACGGCTGGCGGGCGAGAGTCTATGAATCTTTGTCCATTCTATTTCTCTTGTGTTTTCTGGTACATATGTTCGCTTGATATCCTTTTCTTTTTTTGTACAAGGTGCTATGGTTTTGGGTGGCTTTTTTTGAGATTTTCAAGAGGCGAATCATATACAAATAAGTATTCACATGCAGGATGGAGTTCCAGGGAGTATACTATTCCATGGCGTGGCAGCGATTTGGGAAATCATTAATCTTGATCGTTCTGGTTTTCTCGATGATATGAATGGATAATAAAAATCAAGTTTTACTAAAGCAACATATATGCAAAGCGAACTCGAAAAAATAATATGTATTTCATTGCTCTATCGTAAAGAATCAAAAGGAAAAGGTATGTATGTATCTGTATGTATGTATTATTCCCAGCGCCTTCTCATGCATTCTCAAAAGGCGTTTCCAAGTCCAACTCGGGTTTGTTTCTTTTGTCTTTTGTTATTCGTTAAAGATTAGTAAAAACAGCAGAAGCAAAGAAAGAAAAAAAGGTCCAGCGCAATTAAACTCCATAAAAACTCCATCGTCTAATAAACCCAATGTCCGGCAGTCCAGCCAGCCGTTTTGCAAATATCAAAGCCAAATTTTTTGCAATCTTTATTTTTTTCGTCCTTTCCCCATTTTTCCTCTTGTTTCATTCTCCGCATCAATCGAATGAATCGAATGGCCCAAAAAAGAAAAGATTCAAAGAGGGTATAGGGGAAAAGAAGAAAAGCATTTCGCCAAGTGCCCCGTAATTATGTTCTTTTTGCTGATCCCTCCCGTTCACATGATGTACACCCACACAGACTGCTTCCCGCTCATCAGTCAGACCGAAAGTGAAAATCACCGTCTCATTCCGCTGTAATCGTTGAGCAAATGCGTCATGTGCGTATTCGTCGCCTTGCCAATGCGTTTGCCGGCCCTCTTCTTCTGCTGCTTCGGCTTCGTCGTCACCGCCGCCTTGCGCGGATCGTCGCTCGTCGGCTTCTGTCCCACGCTCACTAGCTTGCGGTGCATATCGTCCAAGCTGGGTAGCTGCACGCGGCGCCACATGGCCTGGAACTCAGGCTCGACCGAGTTGTGCAGCGACGCGTCGTCGGCCCAGACGTACCGCGGGAAATTATCCTTCTTCGTGCGCACGACCAGCACTTTGTGCTCTCTTTCCAGCTTCGCCAGCGTGTCCTCGCAGTCGGGCCAGCCGTCCTTGAGGTCCTTTACCGACACACCTGAGGCGTCCGTCTTGCGCTGCAGATGCGCCAGCAGCGAGGTGCCGTCCCGAACGCCCGGGATGATGGGCCGGTGCTTGTACGTGCCCGTCTTCCACGTCTGCTCGCTCAGACTGGGATCGGGCTTCCATTCCACCCGCGGATGTCCCCTCAGCCCTTCCATCAGCTCCTTCTTGTGCTCCTCCGTGTAGTTCCTCAGACTCAGATGGTCGATGATGTCCGTAATGGTCTTTGCATCGCCCTTCTTCTTCAGGTAGTCCACCGCAAACGTCATCTGCGTCTTCACCTCGGCGCCGTAGCCCGTCAGCTGTGGCTGCGAAAACGGCACGTCCGGCGCGACATCTCGTTTCCTCTTCGATGTCGGCGTGTTGCTGTCTGAGGCGGCCGAAGGCGATGGCGATGGCGGAGCGAGCGATGCGGCGGTCGCGGCCTTGATGCTGGACGGGTTGGAGAGCTTGGACGCGGCCGAGGCGAGACTGCCTCTGAAGACAGAGGACTGCTTCTCTAGATACGACGACATTGTGATTTGGCGCGAATGAGCCCAAGCAGCGACTGCGGTATCGTAGAGAACTGAGAAAGAGAACAGAGGGAGTGTGATGGCTGATGGACAAGGTTTGGAAAGCGTGGAAGGTTGTTCCGGTACGAGGCTGAAGGGAAAGCCGGCATGGTGTGGCGCATTGTGGCTAGTGCTTCTGGAAAGTATGAGTAAGATCTCAAACGGCCTGGCCATTTTCCCTCTAAAAGTGTTGAGAATGCCACGCAAGCACAGACACGAGACCAGGGGGTTTCATCCGATGCTCGTACTCGGCATAAGGAGCTTTGTCACTGCAGTATAAATGCCTTTTTATGACGTACATATCCAACACCAATGCCAATCCCGAGGCATGTCGACGTGCCTCATCTTAGTATCCCCCCGCATTTCGCCAATCTGCCTAATAGATGTCCATGTGATTGTGATCGTAGGTGTGCGCATTGGCAATCGAAAATTGATTATCATAGATATCTAGCCCCGTATATTTCCCTGAAAAGGCATCATCTATTTCCCGTAACAATGACTCCTGAATGTCTGGTGCCTGAAAATAGTAGACACTGCGCCATCTATACTTGCCACGCTTATTAAAAATTCCCAGATCCCTTCTCCGAAAAGACATTTGCGTGGTTGAAAATAAACACCAAGATGACACAAATTATCTCTTTCCCCAGCGGTATCATTTCTTGTCCCCCTTTTAGCATATGCACTGAAGCGCTAGCCCGTACATTTATCGTTATATTGTGTATCTCCCCTCCGCTTAATCTATATCCCGTAAACGTGGGTTGAATTCATATCATATATAGGGTTGCGATGCGATTAGGCGGACTGTCCCTTGGCCTCGGCCTCAGCCTTGAAGTACTGGAAGGCGAGATAGCCGATGAGACCACCAATGGCGACAACACTGTAGATGCCGAAGCCGCCGCCAGTGGTGGTGGAGCCGTTGTTGGCAGAGTAGGTGTTGGTGTGGGCTTTGGGGACAGGGTCGCCGGGCTGGAGAGCGAAATGTTAGTGGGCGATTTTTTTTTTTTTTTCACATGTGTCGCGAATAGGAGTAGTATTGGGTGGCGCATACCTGGCGCTTCAGATCGCCAACGTGCAGTTGCTCCAGAGTCTCGCGGGCCTCGTCGCTGTGACCGACATCCTCGAAAGCCTCGGTGGCATCCTGGCCGGCGACATCGAGCAGAACCTCCTCGCCACCACTAGAAAGAGGAAACCACAAAGTCAGCAATTGGTTTTTCCCCAAAGATTCACATCCCTATTCCCCCCTCCTGTCTGAGGGGTCCAAGAAAAAAAAAAGGAGGGGTATAGCGGTCGACGCATTGGCAGGAAAGGCAGGCAGAACGTACGGGTGCTCGTCGATGAACTTGCTGCAGTTGTAGACCTTGTCGTGGATCACGACGAAGATGTCCTTCTTGGTGTTGTGCTCAGCAACATCCTGGTAGGTGTACTCCTTGGTAGACATGATGGGCGAGTTGGAAGCAAACGTGCTTTTTTTCTAATTTCTGGTATTAGGAGAGAGATAAAGAAACAAAGAATGCGCGTGCAACAAGAATTGTTCGTACAAGAGGGAAAAAGGAAGGAAAGGAAGAAAAAGCACCTCGAAGGAAACTTGAATCAGTAAAGTCGGTCAATGGAAAAAGGGACGGTGGGAAAAAGAAGAAGAGGAAGAAAGCGCCGATGCGAGTACGAAAAAGGTACCACGACAAATTGGCCTTGCATGGCGTCGCTCCCAAAATGCCAGCTAGCCTTCTGGTCCTGCTAGCCTGGCGCCATCGGAAGCAGCAAATCCGTTGGGTCCGCAGGGGTCTGGCGGCGCCAATCAGCGGCTGCAAAATTACCGCCTGGCCTGCTCTGATTCGCCTCGTGCGAGGGCCGTCGACTGATTTTCCTCGCTGCTAGCTCAACGGTTCAGCGCGGGTCAGCCTGTTATTGTTGTTGCGACCATCAATTCTGCCGAGTACAGCTTCCTTTATTCATCTATTGCGGCCAAATGTCACTTGATAAGCCACACACGGCATTTTATGAACAAAAACGGCCTCTCCATGCTATGCGTGCGATTGGGAGGGCACGCCACTGCTTTTTGATATCAAAACTTAGAAAATTCGGGTGAAACTAGGACTACGGGGTCTATTGGCAGTGGATACATGTACTCTGTGCAATTCCACTTACACATCCCTGTTTCCATGTCATCTACTGGGAGGACACAGAGATTATACATATAATTGTAAAGCAATCTCTCTGAGACAAATCTATGTATACCGGGAAATGACTTCAATCAATACAAGCCTGCTCCAATCTAACGTTTCTTCCTCCCTATAGCAAGGGCCTCTACGGCGTCCAAGCACTGAGCAACCTCTATCTCAACCTCGGGTCATGTATGTATTGTCACATAGAAGCACATGATAAGGCCAGAATAACAACAATACTAGACACAATTAGAAACGCCTCGCCGGTCTAATCTAATCCATTCACACCCATCCCATACACAACTCCAAAAGTCGCAAGTGGGCTTATCTTAGCGTCCGGCCTTTCCCACTTCCCCCTCTCCCACCTCCGGGACTTGTTCACGGCTAGCGACTCTCATTTCAAGCCATGTTTTTTCTCTGCTGCCTTCTTTACTATTCTCCCTGGTTTTCGATATAGATCTGCAGTATATTTCTTCTAGTCATTTCTATATATGTGCCGATTCCTGATTCCGATAACCTCGGAATGGAGCCGCTATCTACCCCAGAAAACTGCCTCCCGCAGGCCCCCATTCCCCCAATACGTAGTGTTTTGTCTTAAGATAATAGTCCGGATTTAACATTGTCTTGTCCTTACCATTCAGGGAATATCTGCAGTCCCGGGTCGACAAAAGGCACTCACTCCATGGACACTCCATGCAGTCAGACGGAAGAGAAAGGAAGCCCAGGGGGGAAAGTGGCAGCATGTGCAAGGTAAGATAGCCAGATACAGCTAGCAAAGGACACTCTCAGATCATTGCTTATATCATTCCTGCATCTCTATTAATCAATCAATGCTACATCTTTATCTTGGAGCTTCGTCTTCTTAAATGGCCTAGAAAATGGCTAGAAAAAACACTTCAAACAAACAACCACTGTATCATCGCTTCGAGCTGCCACCTCCGATATCCTGTCCCAAGCGGTAACCGGTCACGCGGTCCCACTCAATCTTTTGTCTCGTCACTGGCAGTTGTCGTCGCAGGCCCTTGAATGCGCCTTCGCTCAGGCTCACGAAACTCTTGTTGAGATCTTCTTGGTACTTCTTTTCCGTAGATGCAATTTCCTTAGCGATACCCGCGCCGGTGCCAGAACTGATGGATGCGTGTGTGGGCTTGTTGGTGAGCAGTCGAACGTTGCCGTCTTCGTAGTAGTGCACGTCGACCTTGATCGAGCCCTCGAGGCTTCCGGAGCTGGGGTCGAAGATGTATAGTGATCTCCATCGACCATTCCTGCGAGCGAGCTGTTAGTATCCATACTTGTTGCGCAGATGCTGCGATGTCATTGAAGCTTTCCGCCGTACCAGAAGTTGTTAGGGCTGTACTTGTTTGCAACGACGATAATGGCGAGCTTTGAATCGGATTCAATGGGGTATACGCCAAGAGAAGCGTTGGGGAAATGCTCCTTCACATAGGCTCCTAAGCTTTTCAGTGTCGATTTGCTGCCATACCGTTAGCTGACCTCGGAACATGCCTCTGTCGATTCGTCGCTGAGAACTCACGCCAGGTCTGCTTGTGGTCCTTCCAGGACATGGCTCTGCACCGCGCTGGCTTTCTATAACCCCAATTAGTCCAGGCCTCTCTTGTCATATCCTCGTTCGTCTTTCAACATGCCTGGGACACATGGTCAACCTCAAAGCTAGAGGAGCTCTCGACATCGTAGTATCGGCCGCCGCCCAGAGAATTGTGTGAGCTGATCAAGACCTTTCCCAGCAAGTCAGCCATTTATATCCATATAACGTATATCCTTCCATTTATTCTCGGTCGTACCGGCTCGCTGCTTCCCGGCAGCTTCAGTGTGATAAATTGCTCTTCGTTGTACTTCTCAAACGCCGGTGTCAGCTCCGCAACAATGTTGGGCTCGGAGGTCAGGGCCTTGATGTCTGTAGATTCGCGTTAACGATGGATTCGGCCTCCTTCATTTAGGATCAGTGTGCTCCGTACCGGCAACGACATCTGCGAGCTGTGGGATAGCACCAGAAGTTAGCTATGACGCGTGGATAGGTAGACGGGGATAGGGCGCAGTTCTACCTCTCCAGGAGGGGCTCCCTCCACAAAGGCAGAAACAGTCTCGATGTGTGACATGCTGTATGCTTTGCCTCTAGTATCTGATCTGAAGCGATCTCGGGAAATAACCAGCGCTTTCTTTTGGGGAGCGTTGACGTACACCGCATACAGGGGAGGTCTATTAGGAGTTGAGGCAGCTTTGGGCGGGGCGCCAAAGCAGAGGGGCAGTTCTGTCTCCATATCAAGTCGCTAGTGGGGTACGTGGCCGCCGCCAGAGTCGTTTACTGGATGAAACGTACCATCTTATCAATATTGCTGCATTTCGGTGGTAGGTGGGCAAACGAAACAAATAAACCAAGTGTGGGAGATCTAATTGAATAGATATTGACATTTTTAAGCTATGCACAAGCTTTATCTGGTCGGAATGATGAACATTGGGACGAGCTGTCAGTCTTTGGGCACAACACAGAGCTCAAGGACTGGCTTTAACAACGGCTTGGTCACCTCAATCTACTCGCAATATAATACTTGGATGAATTAATCGTATAAAGCTTTATTTCTATTATCCACACTATGCTAGAAGAAATCTCTAGGTCTTTCATACATAAATATACGTTGCTCGCTCTTCTCTTTCTTAATACTGCACTGTCTTTTTGATACTATCGTAAATTCCTGAAAACAATACGTTAGTAAATGGCTTTCTCAATTTCAAGAGCATAACACTCACTTGCAATATCCGGAACGTGAAACTTCTCAAACATCAACGGGTTGTGAATACTCCATCCGGCAACACGGGCCACGGGAGCTTCCAGCCTGTTAAAGGTATCGGGGTTCTCCTGAATGGCCGCAGCCACCTCTGCACCAACACCGGCATTCACCATGGATTCGTGAACGACCAGTACTCTTCCAGTCTTTTGCACGCTCTCAAAGACAGTCTTCTTATCCCAGGGATAGATGGTCCGCAGGTCAATCAGCTCAACAGAGACGCCGAGATCCTGCTCGGCCTGCTTGATTGCTGACATGCAGTTGTATAGCGGCTGGCCGTATGAGATTATTGTGACATCCTTGCCCTCTTTCAGGACTTCTGCTTTGGATAGAGGCAGTTCATAGGCCGCCACGGGGACCTCTTCCACGGCTGCTCGGTACAGGATCTTAGGCTCCATGAAAATGCAAGGGTCGTTGCTTCGGATGGCAGCTAATAATAATCCCTTAGCTTGTAAAGGCGATCGAGGCATGATTACTCTGAGTCCAGGAACGTGAGTAAACAGGGACTCTGGGGACTGAGAGTGGTACAATCCACCGTGGCCGACGGTTCCGCAGGGCATGCGCACCGTCATACCTCCAGCGCTTCGTCCATTGGTACCCTCATAGTATCGCTTCTTCGCCGCCTCATTGACAATCTGGTCAAAGGCAGGGAAGACGTAGTCAGCGAATTGGATTTCAGCAACAGGCCGCATCCCTTCGACAGCCATGCCAACGGCAAAGCCCAGAATGCCCTGCTCCGTCAGCGGCGTGTTGAACACCCTGTCGGCTCCATGTGTTTCTGCCAGTTTCATAGTACATCTGAAGACACCGCCAAAGGCAACATCTTCGCCAAATACGGAAACCGTCTCGTCCTCTAATAAGGCGGTGTTCAAGGCGTCGTTGATGGCTTGGAAAAGGTTCATCTTCTTGGTAGCGCCATGGAGGACGTCGGATGGAATCTCCTTGTTCCTCTTTGCGGCTTCCGATGTGTGAGCCAGCAGGGGAGTTGTCGCGTAGTCAATTGGCAGATTTAGCTTCGCATTCGGCGGATGTGTGGAATAGCATCTTGCGAGGTTCAAAGGTATTGATCGCGGAGCTCGGGGATGCGCCAGCGCTCCCTTCAAGTGACGGACGGCCTGATGCTTCATGGCTGCTGACCTGGACATTGAGTTTTCTGCTGCTCTACACGGCAATTAGAGAAGAGTGAAGGGATACGGGACAGAAGGCATTGCGCTGCCCGGGAGCAAGCAGTTATCATCGGTCGTCGTCGGTTTAGACGGACAATGGAAAGGCGCTCGGTTTGCTGCGGCCTGTCGCGGGGTTGGAGCCGGCAGAAATGCTAGTAGCGGCGAGGTCCAGGGCAAGTATGGGGTAAGATGGAGTATCGGCATTATGTAATCTAGCTGAGCTGCCAGGGCTGCTTTCTCAAATCTCAGGAAGTCTCAGGTAGTAACAGCGCCTCTCGTCGCATCTTCACAGCATTCTTAGTCCCTCCCGAGGTTGATTCTTATTTTTACCGTACCCAGGTGTTTTCGCTTATCGAAACGGATTTCGAAATCCATCCGCTTCACAGCATTTTTAACCTCTCCCGATTTACACTTCTATTCTAACTAAACTGCAAAAGTGATTGTGTAGCGCGACAGATCGTCGGCAGCCTCTTCACAGCATTTTTAATTCTCCTCAGAGGCTCATTTCTATTTCACAGCAAATTTAATCCCCCCAGAGACTCGCTTATATTCGTGCTAACATACGCCATAGAAGTAATTGTTTAGTGGACGGTTTCGTAGCGCTTCTCTTCACAGCATTTTCACTTCTCAGAGGCTCACGTCTATTCCAGCATAAGCCACATTGCGATTACCCTCCATTTAGATAGTAGAACGGCCTCTGATGGTCTTAATCTCAGGATTTCGCCGTAAAAACCCCTCTATCCATCGTTTCCCAAGCGGTTCATCACTCCCGCCTTCCTTGACGATCCTGGATGCAAACCCTTGAATCTGTTGACGCGTCAAAGGGAGCCCCAGTTTACTCTGGACTAGAACCCATTCAGCTAAATGAGATTCCTGCTCCCTAGAAAGACGTTGGAGATATTCATATGCATCAGATCTTGACCGGCTACCGTTCAATCGCTTCTGCAACGTTGATCGAGGAATTCCCCACCGTTTTGCCGCTTTCCTTTGAGATAAGCCATTTTGGATAGCTTCTAACGCAGAAGAAATTGATTCCTCAGTAGGCTTAGTCATCCTCATTAAGTAAAGAGAAAGTTTTGATAAAAATTTGGATACGGAATCACAATTGCGATATCAAGGGAGTTGGTGTTGGTATTGAAAGGGGAAAGGTGCTGGCCACTTCGCGGGGTGGCCACTTAGCGGTGACCTGACTCTAGGTTACCAATTTCACTGGGGCATTTTGATCCTAGAGACTCACTTCTCTTATAAGCTGAGATAATACATCCACTTCTCTATCGTCAGATACCAACGAGCGATGAAGAACTGAATAAAGAAAAAAATAGCGGCAGTGCAAGAGAAGGAAATTAGAAGTTGTCGGTTGATTATTATGAGAGTAGTACCTTAATGAACTCATTGTTGCAAGCGTGCCAGCTATCTCGCAACCTCGGTTTCTAGTGACAACTTTGCGCTTCCAATTATGAAAGCATTCACAAACTTTCTTTTTGCCGGGAGCCTGTTTAAAGTGCAAAAGTCCCGCCAATCTCGCGAGAGGAACTATGAGAAGAAACTCCCGGTAGACAGAATAAGGATAGATAGCCACATAGATGTATATCCTGTAGATATATTCATACATTTCGAGTCCTCTCCAACTATCTCACCAACACCCTCTATTCACAGATAGTAGGAGACGCTTTATTCTACCCTCTATCTCTCAAAGTAAAGATTTTTAAGCGAGATCAATACTTGAAACTTTTCTGATGTCAATCTTTGATATACTATTACTACGGTAAATATATTGTCCACTACTGTTGAAGAAGATAGAAAATAATATCTCTTGAGAACCTGGGTTCAGGAAGCCTATCATGCTATGAGTAGCCATGCCGGCGCATGATTGCTTTGTTTATTTTTGGCGGATACTCGTATCTCTGTTTTGCCAAGACTGTTCCTTGCAAAGCCAAGGCAATAGTGGGTTTCTCCATCGTCAACACAATCAACAGTGTTCGTCGCAGCGCTAGAAGGCTATTATTAGCTTCCAGTATTGCGCACACGCGTAAATGTAATCGTATGGCGTTTTTGAATTACTCGTCATAGTTAGAAGCAGCCACTGCACTCAATTAACGCTGCAGATGTTTATTTATAACCTTTGCAGCTCCTCGCTCCGGCGCGCCGCTTCCGTGCCTGGTGCCGCCCTCCCGGCCGAGTCTCCGTCTTGTGGGCCGTTGCCCTGCCAACAAACCGCTAAACTTGGCGAGCTGACCGCGAACCAGAAATCAGTGACGTGGATATCGGTTAACACGGGTCATGATGGCGGTGTTTTGTGGCTTGTAGAGCGTTTAAATGCTTTTCTTGTTATTTATCTAATTCTCCCAGGGCGCTTAATCCATAATAATTCATGTTTCTTATATCCTGCAATCTCACGAGCCGTAGCTCGGTCAAAACATCACGATGAGCGACACCGACATACCACGTGCGCACCGCAGTCGCAACCGCAGCGCGCGCGGTGAATCGTCCAGAAGAGACCGACCGCGGAAAAAAGAATCACGAACGAGGAGAGGGGCGAGCAGCGCCGATGAAGGAAGAGCCGACAGACGCAGCAGATCTCAGTCGCTCTCGGCGAATGCGCTGGCGCAACTAAACCAGGATAATGTGAGACAACAAAGACAGGCCGATCGAGAGCGGAGAAAACGGGACCGAGAGCGTGGGGAAGGGCACGATGAGAGAGCCCGAGAGCGCTTGGAGAGACAGCAGCGGCGGGAACGAGAACGGCGGCGAGAAAGAGAGGCTGAAAGGGATCGAGACAGGGAACGGGAGATGGAATGGGAACGAGAAAGGCAGCGAGAACGGGAACGAGAGCAGCGGCGGACAAGAGCACAAGACAGGTCGCCGAGTCCGGATCCAGAGACCGAGCCCGTGATAATACCGAAGAAATACCAAAAACCTGGCCGGCAAAAGAAAAAGTCCAGAGTTGTTAGCGGAGCAGTAATGGAGGAGGGGAAGTCCAAAGGCTGGGGTTTTGGCTTTGGAGGTTGGGGCAACCATTCTCGAGACGGCAGTTATGACAGCCTAAGAAAAGAGGACTTATACAGCCAACCGGAGAAGAGAAAAAAGACAACATGGTCCAAGAGAAAGAAGTGTAAGTGGCAAGCCAGCGCAGGTCTTGGTTCCGAATATCATGTCGAGCGCTCGCTAACACTGTGTTCTAGGGATCATTGGAGGCATCTGTGCCGTTATTCTTCTCATAATCATCATCGTCGCAGCAGTTGTCGGCTCAAAACATAAGTCTGGAAGTAGCGACAGCTCGTCTGGGCCAAAGGCAAGCAACAGCGACGTACCGGCCAAATGGATAAATACATATCTAGACCCTACCACTTGGGCGAGCACAGAGGATTTCAACACTACATTTACGGATGTCATGGTTGGAGGCCTTCCCATTATGGGTCTTAACTCAGATTGGGATGATTCTGCGCAGGCAAACGATAAGGTGCCTGCTCTGAATAAGCCGTGGGGAAACTACTCAAAAACTCCCGCCAGAGGTGTGAATTTGGGAGGATGGCTCAGTATTGAGCCTTTCATCACACCTTCTCTCTTCAACTATCCTCTGAGCGCTGGAGTGGTTGACGAGTGGACGCTATGCATACATCTTGGATCCCAGGCTGCGAGCACAATAGAAAATCACTATAACACGTTCGTTACAGAGAGCACGTTTCAAGACATTGCTAATGCTGGCTTGGACCACGTCCGTATCCCGTTCTCATATTGGGCCGTCAAGGTCTATGACGGCGACCAGTACATCTACCGAACCTCGTGGCGATATCTTTTACGTGGCATCGAATGGGCCAGAAAGTATGGCCTTCGGGTCAATCTCGATCTGCATGGCTTGCCCGGGAGCCAAAACGGATGGAACCATAGCGGCAGGCAAGGTGCGATTGGCTGGCTCAATGGCACGAACGGCGACCTAAACGCAGAGCGATCGCTTGATATCCATAACAGCCTCTCCCAGTTCTTCTCTCAAGACAGATATAAGAACATCATCACACACTATGGCCTGGCCAACGAGCCGCGCATGACCTTTCTCAAGGCTAGTACCGTTGTCAACTGGACGGAGACAGCCTACAAGATGGTTCGCAAGAACGGTTACAACGGGCTGATCATATTTGGTGACGGCTTTATGGGTCTCAACAACTGGCAAGGAAAAATGCAGGGCTACGATGGCCTGGTCCTCGATGTCCACCAATACGTAATTTTCAACCAGAACCAGATTGACTTTACCCACCAGAAGAAGGTCCAGTACGCATGCCAGGGATGGACGCAGCAAGCCGAGCAGAGCCAGGACACGAGCACAGGCTACGGGCCTACGCAATTTGCCGAATGGTCGCAGGCAGACACCGACTGCGCGCAGTATGTCACAAATGTCGGCCAGGGCAACCGCTGGGAGGGCACGCTCAACACTGGCAACGCAAGCACGGCAATTCTGACGCCAGACTGTCCAACCAAGGACAGCAAGTGTTCGTGCGACCAGGCCAACGCAGACCCGAGCAAATGGAGCTCCGAGTACAAGCAGTTTCTTTCGATGTTTGCGGAGGCGCAGATGTACAGCTTCGAGAAAGGGCTGGGCTGGTGGTACTGGACGTGGCAGACGGAGAGCTCGCCGCAGTGGAGCTACAAGGCCGGCATGCAGGCCGGCGTGCTGCCGCAAAAGGCGTGGGATAGGAGCTTTAACTGTGATACGGATGTGCCTGATTTTTCGAAGAGTGGCTTACCAGAGTATTATTGAATGGGGAGTTTTGAAGGGTGGGGACATGGAGCTGTGACTAGGTTTTGGACGTATACCCTATTGTTAGTTTTGGCTTATAGAATTGTTTGTCGATATCCTAGAAGGTGGCTGGCGTTGATGGGGCTTTGATCTTGTTAGAGATTGTATAGCGATACCGGAGGGACAATGCTGATGATGTAGATGAAAACGATATGATGATGCTAGTATATGAAGTTTGATTGTTATGTATATAAGCTGTTGATGAAACATAGAATAGAAACACTATATTGTTTTAGCCAATTTCCTGATCAAGTCCGATTGCTATTCCAAGTTGTTGAACTGCTGGTAACTGACTCAGCCCTGCCTATGTCCGTCCGCGTGTAGGCGTTAAGCACTGCCGGCGTCAACATTAAATGGGGACGGAGCTTACATATCCTCTTGGCTTTATATGCGCGAAGTCGAAGCTCGTCCGCAATACCCGCAGTGCCCGTTGCCTCGCCTTACCGTCTTCCAGCGACCGTTGGAAGCTCGGCCTTTCGCGCCGTTGAGCTGTCGCCGATAGTATATAGCAACTGTTAGCCGTAGGAACAATAAAGGCTTCTTTTTCTACGTGTATAGGACGCCCTATGAGGCTTGGCCTCTCCTATTACTAATTTGCATACTAGCATCTTATAAGATCCCCACGTTGGGAGCAAGGGGAGCCGAATACATGTATTCCGCGCTGCGGCTAGAACTCGGCATTTGCGCTAGAGTAAAAGAGAGCGAAAGCGAAAGCGAACCAAGATGAGAAGCAACATAAGAAACAAGCGAAAAGAATAGGAAACTCAGGTTCAGCCAGATTCACTGCTATAGGGCCAACAGTGAGTGACGCTGTTCCTGGCACCGCCGATGAACGGCCCACTTTGCTTTCGGATTTCTTTTGCTGAGATATGGCGGGATGTACCGTATCGATGACAAACAAGGCACCATTTTCCTCTTCCTGCAAGAAAAAAAACGCGGCAGAGAGAGACCAGTACCTTTTGGAGTATCTTTTGCCGCCGAGCCGTCGCAGGGAAAGGAGTTAGCGTGGCCCGGATTTTATAAGTCTGCTTACGGGAATTAACCAGGCGCAGAGGCGTATTTTGCTAATGTCTGCTTTTCTGCTCGCTTCTTCGCCTTTGATTTTCCCCGACCATGGGAGGAGCTGATTAGGAAGATTGTTGCCCGGTTCGCCATATGCGGGAGGTGATTGGTAAAAAGAATATTGTGGAATCGATCTGTGAAAGCCGTGCGTATACCTAGGTAATCGAGGAGATTGTCATTCTCCTCTTTATTTTCTCCGACCGAGTTTCGGGCGAGACTTTATCCACATTCACCGATGTCATGAGTCTGCTCGCAAGGAGCCAGGCTTATCGTGGACCATTTGCTGTAATTGATAATAAATGCTTCACCGTCACGTCAGCTCCTGATTGATAATGCCAGCGTCCCCATCACCAGCGTCACCTTGCCTTTTTATAAGCTTATAATATACCCATCATCATTTATGCGTGCTTGATCCACTGCAATTCTAGATTCCTATATTTTGCCTGGGCATTGACAATCACTCACTCACCAAGAATCGCACAAACAATCCCGGGCTCTGCTTCACCCTCATCACCTCACTAGGGTCAAACAACCACCCCTTCTCTCGCACCAATTCAACGCCAGCAACTCGAGATTTCGATGACGGAACTAGACGTAGACACGGCATCGACCCTCGGGTCCAATATGGCGGATCGCGAAAAGGCCTACGAGGCCCCCACCCCAGAAGGAGATGACGACGATACCGGATTGGATCTGCAACAAACTCGCTCAAACAGAGAGTCGATGAAAGACGTGGGCCGAACAGTATCGCAGAACGGCTACGGCGTGTCGCATGAGCAGAATCATGACGAAAAAGCCTTGGAGGCAGGGCAGCCGGAGAGGGATCCGTACGAAGTTGGCTGGGATGGTGGCGACGCGGACCCGTGGCATCCAAGGAGCTTCAACAAGGCGCGCAAGTGGCTGATTGTGTTTATCGTTGCGGCGGGAAGTCTTACAGTGTAAGTGGTTTTGTTTTCGGTTCCATATGCTTGGTTGATTGAGGCAGAGACAAAAGATGGTCAGAAAGAAAGAGGAAAGGAGAGACAAAAGCTGAGGTGGAACAACAATGTGGCGCTGGTCTTACTTGCGATACAAGATATGAGTGGCTAACATGGATGCATCTTTGTATAGAACATGCGCCAGCTCAATATACACGTCGACGTACGTGCAGATGGAGGCTGAGTTCCACAACTCGCGCGAGGTCTCCATCCTCGGCCTCTCGTCCTTTATTCTCGGCATCGCCCTGGGACCCATGTTTCTCGGCCCCCTCAGCGAGTTCTTCGGCCGCCGCCCCATCTACCTGGTCTCCTGGACCATGTACGTGATCTGGCTGATTCCCCAGACGGTCGCCAAGAACGTGGCAACGCTGATTGTGACACGATTCTTCGACGGATTGGCGGGGAGTGCCTTTCTGACGGTGTCTGGAGGCACGGTGGGCGACATGTTTGCAAAGGACGAGCTGCAGCTGCCCATGGCGGCCTTTACCATTGCGCCGTTTATTGGACCCAGCGTGGGACCCATCGTGGGCGGCTTCATCAACCAGTTTACCACTTGGAGGTGGACATACTATGTGCTGATCATCTGGGCGGGCGTCATGTGGGTGGCCATCGTGTTGCTTGTGCCTGAGACATTCCGTAAGCTGGCCCCCTCGACTCTTTACATTCTCCCTGCTTTGCCTGTAAGATGATGGTGATGTGAAGAGGCAAACATCACACAATATGAATGAATAGCAAAGCACAGTGTTTCTAACGTGAGGATGTCTGTGATGGATTTATAGACACGATAATACTCAGAAACAAGGCTCGCAAAATCCGAAAGGAGACCGGCGACAACCGCTGGCTTGCTCCCACCGAAAAGGTGCAAAAGTCCGTCTTCAAAGCCGTGCTCATCTCCCTGCAGCGACCCTTCCAGCTGCTCATGTTCGAGCCCATGTGCCTCTTCCTCGACATCTTCTGCGCCATCTTGCTCGGCATCCTGTACGTCTTCTTCGGCGCCTTTTCCATCGTCTTTGGCACCCACCACGGTTTCGAGCCGTACCAGGTCGGCCTGACCTTTTTGGGCCTCGGGCTGGGCATGATCATCGGCATGCTGACGGACCCGGTATGGCATCGCATTCGCGGTAAGCTGATTGCGAAGCTGTCGCAGGAGACTGGCGTACCGGACAGCAGCGAGCCCGAGTTTCGGCTGCCGCCGGCCATCTTGGGGTCCTTTTTGGTGTCGATTGGCATCTTTGTGTTTGCGTGGACATCGTACCCTTCTGTGCACTGGATTGCGCCCATCATTGGGTCGGCCATATTTGGAGTAGGGTGAGTAACATGTGGTGGCTGCTGCTTCTTATTTCCAAAGCGCCACAGTGACACGGCGTATGAATAGTGACATTTTGTTGTTTTATTAAACACCCCCTTACCTTACACCGTCCTTGGCGGGAGTGCTTCTTTGTTTCGTTTCCTATTTGGAACAGTATTGTTCTTTGCTTCTATTGGCATGACTTTGGTGGCTGACTTTGGATGAATTATAGAAACATGCTTGTCTTTTCCGGCATTTTCACGTTCTTGGTAAGATTCTCTCCGCGTGAGAAGTAATGTTGCTTTTCCATTCTTGGGAATATACTAACATGCTTTGTCTTCAGGTCGACGCATATCCTGCGTACGCTGCCAGCGCCCTCGCCGCTAACACATTTGTGCGCTGTTCATTTGGAGGTAAGCCAAGATTGGATGAGCTGTCACCCCCATGTCCATGTAAATCAAGGCTGTAGCGCCATGGACTAACTCTTAGACCTGCAGCTGTGTTCCCTCTTTTCGGAGCACAAATGTACCATAGGCTCGGAGACCAGTGGGCGTCGTCTCTGCTGGCGTTCCTGACCGTGGCCATGATACCGTTCCCGTACATCTTTTTCAAATACGGCAAGAAGATTAGGAGCAAGAGCAGATACGCAAGATCATGAGGGGAAACAACATTTATGCCGCTAATTTCTATCTAGAGTGGATTTAGATGAAAAGGTGTAAGAGGTGTACGAGACGATTACACCCCATCTTATTGGAGGGTAATACTAGTAAATTGGGATTGACTTTTGGAAATTTCTTTGGGCGCATGGGATTAGAAAGAGCGATAAAAGGAGACAAGAGAGAAGAGAAAAGAAGGGGATGATGAAGAGATGCCTTTTTGGGACTATAAGCTATCGGATAATACACCAGGTCTCGGCTGGAACCAGAACTCGAGGCTGCGGGATGGAATGAGCGAGAATGACGGATACGATTATAATAAGGTGGACAATAAAACCCAAGTATATTTCAGCATGGCGCATTATAGCGAATAGAAAGAGCCGCAAACGGAAGGATTCACAACATGCATCACACCGAACTTGTTGAGGCAGGGATGTGAGTCAACGGGCGTCTGCAGGAAGCCGTCTCTGCAGGCAGAGTAGAAGCAGGAGACTGGCGCTTTTGAGTTAACGCCGACAGATCTATTTGGAAGAGGAGAGAGGGGTATGTAGCAATAGTTGTCACCAGCATATGCAGAGACGGACGAGGCTTGCCAAGATATGCACCTCTGTCACCGGTTTTTGCGTGGCTGATAGAGAAGAAGGGATGGATGCGGCTGAGACGCAGAGCTGGAAAGCTGGGAAGTCCTTGCTTTAGGAGAATACCATGCAGCACCAGCATTTGTGACTCAGCTGCCCAACTTAGAAACAAGTATAAGGATAAGATGCCCACACAACAGCCAAGGGAGTCCATGTATGAAAATGCGGTACATTTTTACGAGTATCTTCGGTGTTTCGGTGTTTGGCCACTGGGGCTTCCCGCGCTGGGCCCTGATTTGACAGTCCAAGGCAGGGCAGGATGGGAGCTGAGATTAAGGAACCAATAGAGATATTAGATTTACGTTTGAGTTGCGCAGGGCAGGGGACCGGGGGAGGGTTGGTTTCTTTCTTAATCGTATGCAGTGAGGTTTATTTTTGTGAGGGGTTTGGTGTTACAAGCGGTAACTTTGTGGATGCGTGTGATACAGGGCAGCAGCAGCAGCAGCAGCAGCAGCAGCTCGTTCTCGATGGAGCGAGCGGCCGGCCATGCGGTGGCCATGTGAGACAAGCGTGTCAAAAGAGCATGGAATGCCCTGCGGGAGGTGATCTTGTGTTTGTGTGAGCATGAGTAAGTTGGAGTGAGAGTGTGTGATGGATGGTCTAGGTATGTATGTAAGTGAGCTTGAGAGTGGGACAAGACCGCAGACACAAGCAGTGTTTTTAGTGAGGCTTAGAGCACTCGTATTAACAGCAGTGTTTACAATTAATAATGAAATGTAAATAATGTCTCGGCATGTATGAAATAATGCCATTGTCTTTTGTTGGTTTGTTTCTCTCTCAGTCTCTACCTCTCTAATAGGGGCAAGAATGCAGAGCGTTTTACGGATACAGATACCTCGGGGCGGGCTAGAGAGCCGGAAGCTCGGCTATCGCTGATCGACTGGGGGAGGAACGTTCCCGAGAATTTTCGTCTTAATTTTTGGCGTCTTAGTAGCTGGAGTTTTTCTCTGAGTCTATGTTTCGTGTAAGTACATGCGGTTGCTTGTATCCAAGTAGTCAAGGAGTACTGCTTCCTTTTAGAGCCAATATTTCAAGCAGCCAAACGTCAGAAATACCCTCTGTTTCGCCATCTTCATCTGCATTCTGTTGGGCAGATTTTTTTTTTAACGCATTGCCCATTGACACATGCAGAAAACCTGCAAATAATCACACCCCTAGCTTGGCCTGGTTTTGTTAGCCGCATCCACTACCAAACGCCGACGGTGGTTGGCGCTAGATTTTGGACTAAGAGGTGGTAGCAATACGACTCTGAGCAATTGATGGATGGTATTTTCCCTTCTATTGAACTTTGGGATCGTCTTGTTGGGGCTGTTAATCGAGACTGAGATTCTATCGCTGAGTGAAGAGGTACAGGCGAGTCGCACAAAGTTCGTCGTAGAGATGAAGAAGAGAAACAACAATCATGGAACATGGATTCGAATTGGAATTGGCCTCTCATGGGAGATGGACGCTCTCGACGGCCGCACACGCGACACACGCAGTCACTCGAATCTCATTCGTCCTCGGCCTGCATGCACTTAAAGCACAAGTATTGGGTACACGGCGCAGTGGCTGCATGATTTATTGTTGCCAGCTCAAGCCAAGGCTCTGCAGGCTCTGTAGAAGTGACCGGAAACATGGCATTGATGAGATTCTGTTTGTATTTGCGCTTTGTTCGTCTCGTCATAATTGCAGTACCTTGAGTAGGTACTTGATGCTGCCATGTGGGCGCCGGCGCTTTGCCGCGCACAAGTACCCAGATCTCGCGCCTTTGGGCCGTGGCCAGTCAGCGTCGCCCTGATTGCCCAAAATCCCAGCCCCAGCCCCCAGAAACGCCGCCACCGGCCTAGCTCGGGTCAAGGCTTGGGGGAAAACCCCGCAATGGCTGCGTCAGTACGGGGGATCCCAGCGGTCCAGCCCATTAGCACCCAGGGCGGCAACCCAAGCGGGCTCCAGTAGGCTCCAGCGGGCTCCAGCAGCCTTTCAGCGCTGAAGTCCCAGAGCAGCGAGCGCAGTGCTGCCGCTGGCAATTACGAAATCGATCCCACGAGCATCGCCGCCCTGGCTGAGCTTAAGTCGACGACTAGGTAAGGCACCGTCCCAGCAAGTTCTGGCTGACGGAACCTCTGACTCCTCCACCCCTTGCGCCCTTTTTGCTGCTCTCACTTTTGGAGAGATTTTCTCTTCTTCTCTCACCGGTCTGCCGTGCAGCAGCCGCATCTTGCCTCGCTCTCCCCTGCCGCGGAAAGGGGTCGCATAGCCCGGCTCGAGCTCGTCGGGTCTCCACGCCGAGCCCCGTCCAAAAAGTTTTTGCCGCCGTCGCCGGAGTCGCTGGCTCCAACGTCCGCCAAGCCCGTTGCTGCTGCGCTGCGCTGCTCGCATGCCTCACCTCGTTGCTGCGCGACCTCACCTGCGACCTCCAACTCTGCTCTCGACACCGATTGCAGCTTCCGGTGCTCGGTCCCGATCCTCACGTCTGCCGTCTGGCCTGCGCATCGATCGCCCACACGCCGGACGGTGTACATGATACATGATTGCTGGGTGACGAGTGGCTGCAGCAAATCAACTGCCTCTCCCTTTGCTTCTATCCTCAGACGCGGCGTCACCTCTGCTCTGCTCTGCTCTGCTCTGCTCTGCTCTGCTCTGGCCCTCGCCTTCTGCCCCCGCGAAATCCTGGGCCGATCGATCACACCCCCCCAGCATCCGAAGAGGACAAGACAGATCCTGCCCGGCTGCGCTTCCGTGCTGGAACTCACTGGCCTCCATGCTACCGGCGCCGCAGCTGTATTGAAACCTGCTGCTCTGTCACACGACCTACGCCTCTTGTGCGCCTGAACCTTTGACGACGCCGATTGGCCCTGTCGACTATATCCACGCCTCTGAGAATACGAACCTGGCCGTTCCCCTCGAACGTCTCTAGCCCTTGCCAGCTTCCCACACGATCAGCCCCGGATCTTCCCTCCCGCGACCGGTCAGCGCATAGACACATACCAGCTAGTTGCAGTCTTACAGTATACTATACTGCGTAGACGAGCGCATATACCTGCATACACAGATACTACCGACAAGGGCATCACTCGCTGCTCTGCTTCCATTCGTTGCGCGAGCCAATAAATTCAAGGCAAGGGGACTCTTGCCCAATTGCAACCCTGGCCAGCTTCAAGCCACTGTGGATCGCTTCTTGCTTTTCCTCTTGTTAACTCGCACCTCTGTGCGTAAAAAAGGCACGGCCGTGTAACTATCCTGATCCCTGCTCGGCCGTGCTACGAAAGCCGTGCGCTCTTTGGTGTGGTTCATCAGCGCATAGGTTTGGATGGATTGGGATCGCTGCCCTGATTTGCGAGAGCAATTGGCCTGCAGGTGCGCCGACTCAAATAGTCAGTTTCTGCTGTGCAAGCGCCAAGAGTGGGCTTGTCATTATATATAAAAAGACCCGTAGCCATAATGCCCGAAGACATGGAGGACAACGGAGCAGACGTCTCAGACCCTGTGTCCGAGAACGAAGAAGATTCGGAGACTTTTCTCAAGGACGACGACGATACCATGGCTGATCCCGCGGGAGCCAATGGCTCCTCAAACGACAAGAAAAAGTACGACCCCAAGGACCCTTCAAGGCCTAGACGGAAGAAGGCAAGGAGAGCGTGTTTTGCTTGCCAGAGGGCGCATTTAACTTGCGGTGCGTTTTATTTCCTTGATTCAGTCCTCCTGTTTACATCCCTTCTCTTGCACTGCTTTTTTTAAACCAGGCGATTGGCGCTGGCTTATTCTATGTCTATTTCTACTTTTCAGTGACATCTCTTTGTGGTTCACTCTCTTTACTTTTCCCCCTCTAAACTTGATTTACATGCAACAGTAGCTTGGATCCCTTTTGCTGACTTTTATCCTTCGCAGGAGACGAACGGCCGTGCAAGAGATGCATCAAGCGAGGTCTTGCCGATGCGTGCCAGGATGGCGTTAGGAAGAAGGCAAAATACCTTCACGATGCTCCTCCAGAGGCTCTCCGACCTGTCTTGGGTCCAAATTTCAGCCCTCCCCTGTCTACAAAGACCAACGGCCACTCTGAGACCGTGATTGCTCCAGCCCCGAATGATGGCTTTCTACCACAGAGAACCCCCTCATTTTCTGTCTATCCCAACGTTAGTCAGCCTCAGGTGGCCATTCCCGAAAACATTCATCTCAACCCTCAGGCCTCTCCCATCTCGCCCTCCTTTCATAGTGCCTCCGCCGCAGCGCAAGCACACATGGGTGGCATGCTCCCAGGAGGTCCTGCTATGGATTTCAACGCGCTGTTTGATCCCAGCAACCCCGCACTATATAATTTTGATCTCGAAGGCCTCAATTTTGGCAGTCAATATGCTGGATGGGAATTTGGAATTCTTAATAAGATGACCCTCGGTGCAGAAACGCCACCGCGGGAGAATTCCATATCACATACCCCTAAGACGGAAGCAAACTACGCCACCATGTTTGGAAATGGCAACGGGTCGTATGATGCTACCATGATGGGCGGTGATTATGGCGGCCTCGATGTGGGATCCAACATGTACACGCAGGGCAATCTCCAGCATGGCCTGCCTCACGCATTTGCCATTGCCGCTGGACCAAACAGCCTAGCCAGCCCAAGTACCGACACGACTGCGAGCCCACAGGCCATTATGGATGGCTCTCCTAACCCAACGGCATTCGCAGGTCTGCCTAATATGCCTGGGCCTCAGCGTCACAAACAGAAGCAGGACAAGATGCTTCAGTCTATTCTCGGCAAGAGACAAAGGGACTCTGCGTCTATATATGCAAGCGTCAAAGAGCCTTACCCATATGTTGCTGGATTCCATAACATGATATCCGTCATACGCAACCGGCTGCCCTTGGGTAAGCTGTTGAAGATTGCTCAGTCCCTGGGGGAGATTCGACCCTCGTTCATCTCGTGCACCAAGGACTTGACCCGTGAAGATCTCATCTTCATGGAAAAATGCTTCCAGCGGACGCTTGTTGAGTTTGACGACTTTTTACAGCACTGCTGCGCCCCTACCATTGTATGTCGGCGCTCTGGCGAAGTAGCGGCCGTGAATAAGGAGTTTGCAGCTTTGACCGGATGGCCTAAGGATGTTTTGCTTGGCAAGGCGTCTAACCGCAACATATATACGCGATCTTCGGAAGATGGTACCGATGATGGCGACAGCCTAGGCTCGTCTGGCACACTGACACCTGCCGCTAAGAATCAGCAGATGCAGCAGAATAACAGCTCGCGCCCGCAGCCTGTATTCTTGGGCGAGTTGCTGGATGATGATAGCCTGGTCGAGTTCTACCGCGACTTTGCTCAACTCGCGTTTGAAGATAGCAGAGGCAAGGTCCAGCGTAGTGGTCGGCTGATTCAATACCGTACGCAGGAGATGCTGGAAGCAAAGGAGATGCTAGGACCCCAGAAACACCCCAGAACGGGCATCCTGAGTAGCCGGGTTACCATGATTGATAGCGAGCACGGCATTTCGAGGATTGAGAAGGATGGCAAAATCGACTGCACGTACTGCTGGACGATTAAGCGAGATGTATTCGACATTCCCATGATGATTATCATCAACGTGAGTTTGCCCCGTTTCACTTTTTTTGGATTTGACATTACCAGCGTGCTAATAACTCTGCAGTTTTTACCCCGTTATCATATTAACCAGGAACCTCATCAGCTCGCTGTGTGAAGTCACTTTAGGCTTCACTTTTAATCGGCACACTATACGTTACTTATGCATGAAAGGTGTTTGGCTTTTCATTTCATTTCCTCTTTTGGTCATGAACGTTTATTATGGACATGGACGGATTGGGTATGATGCCTATCATATCTGATTCTTTTTTTTTTTTTTTCTTCGTTTTCAACAAAACTGGTGGACTTTGGGTTAGAAATAGGATATTGCTTTTTGGTTCTTTCTATTCCTATGGAGAGCACGAGACGTCTCGTGGCATGTTGTGCCTTCTCTCTCTCTCTCTCTCGCTTCTTTTATATCTTCTTTTGCTTTCTTTTGGGTTTGACATGACATGAGCCTAATGACCAGAGGGAATTAACTTGGATGATACCCGCAGGTGCGCGAACATGCACACAAAACAACACACACAAAAAAAACTTACACTCACATTCAACTACTTATGCATGCACGAACATACCTACTCGGACATACGTATATCTAGTATATAGGTGTGATGACGACGGGCCAAAGAGGAGGAAGTTGCTTAATTGGGATCTTCCTATGGCTAGTGCTGCAATGCTTTATGGCTTTTTTATTGAATATTTTATCTCATTCAAGAACCATTTTCTGCGCCTTTCTCTTACTCTTGACCTGACTTGTCTATGTTATGCCATCTCAGCGGTGACTCTCACCACTCCATGATAAAATCAGTGACCTTAAGTCTCTTTCATACTTTTGAAGAAAGAAATGGTATTAAAAAAACAAAAAGACGTATAAAAAGTGCTTTAGCGCATCAACAAACAAAAATCTATAAAGGCTTAACAAACCACTCCGCATCCTCCTTGCTCCCCTTGTCCCACCCCCACGCCTCCCTCGCAACACTCTTCTTCGCCACCTCGCAATCAAAGTTAATATCCTCAATCAGCGCCTCCAGGCTCTTGTAGTCCTTTTCCTCGCGGATGAAGCCCAGGATCAGCAGACGCATGTGGGCGTCGTAAAAGTCCTGGCTGAACTTGTGCAGGATGTGCACCTCTGCGCTGCGGACGGTGTTTTTGTAAAAGGGGTTGTAGCCGATGGACATTACCATGGGGAAGACTGTGAATGCGCCGTCTGCTGTAGAAGAGGGCTTGTCTGGGTGAGAAGAGGGTAGGGCGAGAGAAGCGTAGCCGAAATAGACGCCGGAGGGGATGTTTGCGATCCAGGGGGTGAGGGCGTCGTCGACGGGGAGGTTGGCGGTTGGGATGCCGAGCTGGGAGATGTGAGAACCATGTATGTATATGAAAATGCGTAGTGAGAAAAGAAAATGTAGGATGAAAAGAGTTATTTTATGAAATGTGTTTCTTATTTGGTGGATGCGTACCTCTTTGGAGCCACGGCCGAAGCCTGAAATGACTTTGCCTTCCATCTTGTAAGGGTAGGGCTTTTCAGGGCCGGTTTCAGGGCCGATGATTTCGGGGCGAGAGGCCATTGTGGTGAGTGTTTGGGTTGAGGTTGAGATTTGAAATTGAGTGAGTTGAGTTGGAGTTTATGAGAGGTAATTTTTGTTAAGATGGATAGTTCAGTCTAGAGATTTATCCCTCGTTCTCGTTAGTCTTGTATTATTAATTCCCTGTTTCCCTTCTATATGCTGAATGAAGAGGATTGTAAAAGTTGAGAAAAGTAAGAGAAAAAAGAGAGAAGAAAGAAAAAGGCGCCGTTATGAAGGTGAAGCTCCGGTATGACTGTTAAATTGCAACCTAGCATGAAATAGCCACTTGGAGCTAGTTCCTTGGTTCTTTTTTTTTCTGTGCCTTATCAGCCGCGCGGGAGCAACCAAAAAGATCGCGTGCGGCGGGGGATTGGCGGGGCACAATGTGCTATAGAAGCCAAAAGAACCAAGCTAGGACCCTGCGTTCTTCGTTCCTTAATTCCAACACCGGGCCTTTCTTCACTGCCTACTAGTAGCCGGGCAATAGTTCGTTACAGTACAGGTCTTGCGGTGTCTCGGTGCACTCGGGGTTCGGTCGCGGGGCAAGTCCGGGTGCGGGTCAGCGGACTTTGTGCCGGCAGGGCTGAATCTTTTCAATGTTCGGATGTTTTGCTGTATATATGGAGATTGGATAGGAAGTCTTTACCCCCTTTAAATTGTTTACTGCTTTGCTGTTTTCTTCACTAAAGAGCCGGATTTATTGCGGATGACAGGTGTTTTAAAAGATAGAAACAAGAGGTATCATTGAATTTCAAAGCTACGTGTAAGCCAGCGTTTTGCTTACCAATAAAACAACTTCAGCCATGAACTAGTTACTCCGAAGATAAAGAGATTTTTAATATCCTCGCAATTATTCATCTGTGCTCCCCCATAATACATGCCTGATTCATCAGTCTCGTTTTCCCTTGCTCTCCTTTGTTCGTTGTCGTAATCAGCAGGCGCTTGGCAATTCCCAAGAAATGGCCCCTCCAATGGTCCACGGGCTTGAATATTGGAAGAGAAGCTTGTTGGTATAAAAGAAGTGTAAAAAAAAAAAAAAAAAAAAAAAAAAGGAGAGAGTAGAGAGGGTATTGAACATTTCCATATGTCTGTCACCAATGCGACAGACATACAATCCTCACATTTGAGGATGTTTACTTCTTCTCCTCGCCCTGCGTCCACTCTGTCCGGCCAAGCTTGATAATGTCGCTCTGACCAAGCACCCAGAACTTGCTGGGAGCTTTGCCCTCATCAGCCAGCTGCGTAGCCCGGATAGCGGCTCGCGCAATCACCTCGGCATCTTGCGCAATGCTGTCCTTCAACCCGATGAATCCCAAACCGCGAGCCACCACAGTAGCAACACCCTCCAGGAAGCGCCCCTGCTCGCGCTCGCCAAGGATGAGGCCCGGCCGCACGATGATGCCCTGGTCAAACTCGAGCTCCTTGATAGTCGTCTCGACGCCCTTCTTCATCTTGCTGTAGGGCGAAGCGGACGCCAGCAAACCATCGGAGCCGGCGCTGGAGATGAAGACAAAAGTCTTGACGCCGGCCTGCTTCGCGGCGCGGGCCACCTCGACGTTGAGGTCGTGGTCAATCTTCCACTGGTTCTCGATGCCACCGGCGGCCGCGCGCGTGGTGCCAATGGCGGAGAAGGTGACGTGCGGCGCAGGTGAGAGGCCGATGAGCGTGGCGGGCCACTTGTTTGTGTCGGCGTCGACGATGGAGTTGAGGTTGGGCGACTCGGCCTTGGGCGCGCGGCGTGCGATGGTGGTGACGGGCTTGAAGGGGCCCGTGGCGAGGAGGTTGGAGAGGATGAAGGAACCGACGAGGCCGGTCGAGCCAAAGACGGCGGCGGAGTTGGAGGCCATTGGGAAATGTTTTGAAGCTTTCGTTTGCTTTGGAGAAGGATAATCTGGTGTTGGAGTAGCGATTGATAAGAGCAGGCAGATGCAGAGAAGCTGAGATGGGAAAGATGAAAGCTACTAGATCGAAGAAGTAGCTCAATGGGGGGATGAGAAGAAGTGTAAGCTCGACAGAAGTGGGAAGCGGAGTGGTGTTATAAGACAATGTCCACCTCGGATGGTTGGATTAGGTGGATGGAATGGAGTTAATCACGACGTTGCGGCCCGAAACGCCCGAGGCTTGTGCAAGTGATTAGAATCAATGCAGGTAGCAGTCGTCATAAAGCCGAAACAACTTATTTCGGATCGGGGTTTATTACAAACTCGTTGCTTTTGTATTTTATCCTCGGAGACGTTGGAGCATCTGGTTCTATCTTGTGTGACGTGATTTGCGTCTGAATGGACTGCGAAAAGGTGGAGATTAAGTCCGCAGCAGCTAGATGCTGACTAGATTGCTACCTGGATTAGGCAAAGTAGTCGGGAAGTTCCATTCGAATTTATAGCGGATAAAGGCACTGCTAGGCATGTGAGATTAGTTGCAGCTGCTAGGGGTCTGCTGCCCCTCCAAGCCCTCCAACCGCTATGGAAAGCTGTGCCCCTCCATCCCGGTTGCGGGCTTGCGACAGCATCTCTGCCTGCGCTGGTTCAGTATTTTCTCTTTATGCTGCGGACAACCTATCCGTCTCTTAATGGGAGCATCTTTTGACCAATTGAATTCCGCAAGAATATTTGTGAATATCTGTTTCTCATTATTTGGCGCTCTTGCTCCGTAACGCTGCCCATCATGGCCACTCAGTACGAACGTATGTATTTTGCACCATCATCAGCACCTCCCACGATAGCATCACCTCAGCACAAAAGCTTACAATCTTCTTTAACCACAGTCGAACACAATGTAAAACTCGCCGAGCCCCGTCGCCAAGGCCGCCGCGTCGACATGGCATCCTTCTTCTCCCTCCTCAATCAGCTCGACGAGCCAGGCAGCACCGAAAACCCCCATCACAACCCGCACGCCACGCCAACGCCCGTCGACACAGCCGCGCTCTTCCGCCTCCTGCAGAGCCAGCTTCAGACACTGCAGACGACCGCGCCGACAGAAGACAACCGCGACTTCCTGGAACAGCTGATAGCCTCCCTGGAGGACGACATCCACGATCCGCCAACGAGGCTGCAGGGCGCGAGCCAGGAGTTTGTCGATATGCTGGAGCGAGTGAACCGTAAGAAGCTCAACAAGGAGGACGACTGTGCCATCTGCAAGATTCCGTACTTGGAGGACGAGTACTGCCTCGTCGTGGAGCTGCCGTGCCAGGGAAAGCACCGGTTCGATCTGGAGTGCGTTGGTCCGTGGCTGAGGAGCAAGGGGACGTGTCCCATGTGCCGTGATGAAATGGGCAAGAGGAAGGAGATTCCGATCGTGGAAGACGATGAAGAGGAGGATGGCGATATGATGTATGCGTGATGATGGGTAAGGGGCAATGTAAGATGGTTTCGGCGTACTGGAGTCTTTTGGTTCATTTGGGAGGCCACGCCGTGTATGAATGATGGCAAAGTGGAGATTTATCATGCTATGGCTGCGTAAGATCTAGAAAGCGAAATGAAGAATTTACCCCCATCTCTTGCTTGTTACATATTTTGTTGCATTTTGAGATGGCCTCAAGCCTCGAGGCTCTTAATCACCTCCAAGGCCTTTTCCGCCCTCTTCTTCGCCTCGTCGCCCGCTCCCACACTCAGCTCTTGTATCTTGTTCCTCCAAAAGTTCCATCGTGCTTCACTGAATCCAGAAGCTTCTCCTTCCAATAATGAGCCGGTACTGAGAGATTGTACATCATCTTCGTCTACCGGCACCCCTTTGCGCCCTTCATCATACAGCACCTTGCCAGCGTGGGTAATCCATTCTGATGCGGTTATCAAGTATGTATCCTTGGCCTGCTGAGAGTCCAGCGGCTCTTCCAGCCCATCGCGAAGTTCCCATAGAGCAAAATTCGTCCAAGACTCCACTGAAGAGCCGAGGAGGCGGGCGGCGAATGAGTTGAGCGACTTCCATTGAGCGATGGTGGTGGCATCTTCAGGGGAGTTGTCGAAGAGAGGAGTGCCTAATAAATGTTATTATTCTGATTTAAACACACTTTTCTCTTTTCTTTTTCTTTACCGGAGAGAAAAGAAAGAAGAGAAAGAATTGGTGTTAGACTCACCATTCCACGCCTCTCTCATGACGGCGCCAAAGAGCGGCATGTCGGTCCACAGGCTGTACTTCGACCCCCATACCTCAACAGTTGCGCTTTTCTTGACCTTGAGCTTCTGAGTAATTTCAACCAAGCTTTGCACCCGCGGGTCGTCCAACGGGATGCGCTTGGAGATTTCAATCAAGAGTGTCCATAATGTCCAGAGAAAGCCTTCTGGCTCGTCGTGGTTGCTTATCTCATCGATGCTATTGGCGACGGCCTCATTGGCGTCGGGCGTGTGGCTGGCGGAGCTGCCAATGGCTTTGTCTAGGAGGCCGAACAAAGTGTTGAACTTTTCTCGGCCGTCGGGAGCAAAGTCGTACGAGTCGACGAGGGAGCGGAAATCAATCAAAGATCCTGACATGTTTGCAGATATGAAGTTATGTGATTAGAGTGAATGGCGGATGAATGAGAGAGCAAGCAGGAACAGGATGAAGCAGGACGAGCGACGGTGTTAGTGGGGTGAGACTGAGCGTCAAAGCGCTGTGACGTCTCGCACTGAAGCTTGCGTGCATCTTGGTCATGGAATTGACCCTCATTCTGAGAGGTGCGGCTTAGGTCTTACTGCCTACTGAGGGACCTACCTAAAAGAGTAGCAAAAAGACGAATCTCTTGCGTTACATCCACGTGTTAGACTGCAGCCTGGCATAAACTCGGTCTCGCTGCATGTGAGGAGAGAATAATGCAGATGCCGCTGGATGCTCTGCGTGTGTAGTGCGCAGCCCCTCCCAATCCTTCCGCATCTCTAGTTAATTCCGCAGTATGCCTCTGGAACTTGGTTTAACCGGCATATTCTTGCTATAATATTCTTGCTATATGTATTCCGCTATAGAGCTGAAGATGTGTGTTGAAGTCACGATTATTATGCTTTAGCACGTTCTCTTAGAGAATTGCCAAGTGGTCTAGTAGAATATTCGTGACTGCATAGCAAGAGTGTGGTTCTGAAGTGCTTGTACAAAGCTCGGTAATCATATATGGTACAATTGCCAAGTCATAAGGGTTCAAGTTTCAAAGCAGCCAGTATGATGCCGTGTTAGAGGGAGCTGTGGAGCCGCACATTGCGCACCCACCAGTTTTGGAGAATTTCTATTTTGTTGGTAAGAGTATTGCGAAGAGAACGCTCGCGCCTCGGTGTTATCACCAGGGATATCCTTGGTTGCCTGGCGGGGAGCTGGATGCGTTTTGATCTAAGAATTAGATCCCTCTGATCTAATTGCCGGACGCTACTGATCCAGTAGCTAGCTCAGATGCCATTGGTCTAGTAGCTGTATGTTGTTGGTCTAGACGCTGTTGATCTGGTAGCTGAGTGTCGTAGCTAGTAGATATCGCCGACCTAGTAGCTGAAAATCGTAGCTAGATCTCGTTGATCTAGTAGTTGGATATCGTAGCTAGATCTCGTAACTTAGTAGCCGGATGTTATTGATCTGGTAGCTAGATGCAGTCACTTCCTGCCTCTTTTCTGCTTCTTCGCATTGGTTGTAGGAGTCGGGGTCTCCGTAGTGGACATATTATCCGATGATGCAACAACGGCGTTTGACAGTGATTGTTGGTTTCTTCCGAGCTCTTGAAAAGGGCCTGTTCCTGCAAGAGCGCTACCATCGCTCAACTCCGGTATCTCTATTTGATCGATGGCAGAGTGGATTCTTTCCAGGTGTATCGGTACCCATTCATCGTAGATATTTTTAGTAAATCGATATGCGGTCCATTTCTCTCTGCCGTTGAGCTCAGTAAAGTCAAAGGTGCGAATCAGATACCGGTAGTACTCTAATGGCGCTGTGGAATTGTGTATAACAGGATAGTGGCCATAAATCCGTACCGCTCGGTGATCGTGGGAAATGGAGAATGCCAAAATCTGGAGGTGCAATTCACTCTCGCGATTCACAAGTCGATAGAGCTCAACAATTGCGCGCACAGCGAGCGTCATGCTGTGAGCATTCTGGCGATCTGCATAATCAAGAGCTTCAACACCGCACTTGACTTCACATGTAAGAAAAGGAAAGTACATTTCAGACGTGCCCATAAAAAGGCTCTGATCCCCAGCGAGAAAGTCGCCTATGACTGGGGCTATTTTGGTTAATTGTTCATCCGTAAAGGCCTTGCGTTTAAATCCAACTGAATAGTCGGGCTGTGGGCGACTGTTGGTTATTGGTTGACAGTTACTCCATCCTTCATTCACGCTTTCACTCAGGTATTCGAGTTTCGGTACACGTTCAGCATATATCTCCGCAGATGGCACGATTAGCGGTAAGATATCTCGCGCAACTATCGCCTCGTTTCTGGTGGCAACCCTCCGGCATGTCTTCCGGAATATATCGTCATCAAAAAGCGATTCGCGTGGGAGTTTCTGCTCTTTGTCGAGTAAATGCGTGCAAAGGTTTCGACTTTCATCAGTAATACCCAGTTCCGACTCCTCCATGAAGCTTCCATGCAGTTGAAAGAACTGAACGAAGGTCCGGCTACGGTACGAGGCATTGTTTTGATTTTCCGTATTAGAACTTATAGTGCTCAGCTCTGACTGCTTCCTCCGGCCGACCACAGATCTCTTTCTCGAGAATATACGATGCATGATGATTTTTTTGCTATCAGGATCTTGCTTGATGTACGCATATGGCCACACTTGTTCTCGAACCCAGTACGCGACAGGGCCGCCTTCGTCCCATTCGCGGCTTGGGGGCGGATTTGCTGGAGGCGGATCTTTCTTCGGGGTCCTCGCCGGTTTGTTTGGAGTATCTTGATGAGATTGCTTTCCTAGGTCAGGTTGATTAGCGAAATATCGAGCAACGTATAAAGATCAGCCGTACTTTTCTTCTTTGGCGCTGGATGCTGGCTCTCGATGGCGCGTTTCCGCGCCCGAGTGAGGACCATGACAGCAACAGTTAAGAATGATGAGAGATATATATGCCGAGAAAAGAAGGGTGCTGATGAGGTTAGGCATTAATGAATGCTGGAAATTGGGTCTGGCTGCGCATGGTGGTGTGTGGTGACGCGCGCGACCAACAGCAGCGGGAAGACGAAAGAGGGAGCTGAAGCATTTATATAAGAGTATAGCTCGCTAACAGCTCATTAGCAGCCATTGATGTCTGTACAGCTACTACAACAGCTTCTTCTACCTCTCCTCCCTCTAACATTTCCACTGCCCCTACCTCATCTACTGCTTTTAAATAAGTGTTGGCTATGCATTATATCGGACTGACTCTTCAAGTGCAGCTACAGGAGAAGACAAAGCATTCTTTCATAGATTTATATGTACAGCTTATTGCTGGTTAAGTTTGTGATTTGTTAGTACCTAGCTCTTGTCTTACGTCGCGAGTCCTTCCATTCCTGGCATGTTACTTACATTAGGTAGTATTCGTTTCTCCACATACATATGCATTTGATGCATTTCAGACCCACCACACCATGGCTCAATGCAAGGCGGGCCGGGATAAAAAAGAAAGGATCGTGAAATGAATATACACATACAAAGTAGCGGCCGGCGCACCAGTAAAGTGGATTGGTTTGAGCTTATTTGTGCGCATATTTACCACCTTGTGTGTTCAAAACACCCGTAGTGCCTTACTTTTTATATACTCGGTTAGAGGGATCCGACGTTGGCCCAATAATCATCGGGGTGGCTGATCAAGCGTCCAGCGCGCATATTAAACCGGGTCTACGGACGGAATGGCCTATAACTCCAGTAACATATCCGATGTCGCATTTCCTTAGTGTTTTATACAAATAAAATGACAACTTTAATTGGACCAGTCGCGATACACATAAAACTACTGTTCGCAGCATAAGTTTACATAACTCTGTTTCGCGGCTGCAGAGTGGCTGTTCAGCATTGATTTGAAGTCGTTGATAGGGTCTAGACAGCTCTAGGATATTCGGTCTGGAAATATTTCAAGTACCTGTAGGTATAAGCAGCCATCGCCACTCTTCACAGCGTCGCAGCGACGCTTTCATCAAACGCAGCAAAACAAGACAGAAAACACAGTAAACAATACGATTCAGCTACGCGCGCTAAACAACTTGCCGTTAAGCGTGTTGTAGATACCTCATAGTCACTTGATATAGACGTTAAATCCTGACGACCAAGTTTGTGAAAACATTGAAATCAACTAGACTAGCTATGCTAAAAGGCAGAGATACATACATGTAAGGCATGCGCGCGCGAATACAGAGAATATATACACATGCAGAATTTCAAAGGCCGGCATATTACTCCGTTTCAAGATGAGCCAATGCATCAGGTAACTGCGATATAGGATCCCATTTGTGATGGAAAATCGACGCAGGATTGGATCCCAACAGCGGCAGCTGATTGATAGCCGAGCAAATCCTCTCGTAGTGATCAGGCACCCATTTCTCATATACATTCTTCACAAACCGGTGGGCCGCCCATTTCCCCTCTTCCTCCTCATGTTCATATCTGTAGCTGTGTATCGGATGGTGATAGTACGTGGTTAATTTTCCTTTAATTTCCGCATAATGACCATATATCCGCACCGATGTGCAATCATGGGAGAGAGAAAAGGCAAGAATCTGTCGATGAAGTTCTTGCTGGCGATTCACGAGACGAAACAGCTCGACGACGCCACGCACGGCAAGGGTCATGTTGTGAGCATTCAAGAGATCTGCGTCGTCGAGAGAGTCGTCGTCCATCTCGTACGTCAGAAATGGAAAGCATATCTTGTCTGTAGCCATGAAGAATGATCGATAATTAGTAGCATCTCCACCAATGAATGGAAGAAGTCGCTTGAGCTGATCCTGAGTAAACTCGCAGAGAGCGAATCCGACAGTCAAGTCGGGCTGCGGCCGCATTTTCGTCAAGGGAACCGAGTTATTCCAGCCTCTGTAAAAGCTTGTGCTTAGAATTTGTACGCCTTCATAGGGCATCATGTGCGAGCTGAACAGTTTGGCGGCTTCGAGCTCAGTCTTATCCTGTTCGAGAGACTCGAAAAAGTCAACGTCAGGTTCGAGTCCATCGGGAAGTTCCTGCGGCTCCTCAAGCCACTTTTGACAGAGTTCCGTGATTTTCGGGTCCGCGCCTAGGATTGAATCGCAAATAAAGCTGCGCTCTTTATCGAGTTTCCATTCAAGCTTCTCATACAGTGCAAACTTTTCCTCGTGCGCCCAACAATCACTCTCCGCATCTTCTGCGTCCTCCAAGCCTTCTGCTGTTTTTGAGTCTTCTGCAATGCCTACATCTTTCGAGTCTTGTGCATTTTCTATACCTTCCATGTGATTGCTCAACACCATGGGTTCCATCGGATACTTTTGTGCCAGTATATGTTGTCTACCACGCCTCTTGTACTTGGGAGGCCAGAACCCTTCTCTGGCCCAAAAGGCGACTGGGCTTTCGGCAAGAGCATGCCCATCAGAGAGTTCGGATTCTCGCTTTCGCTTTGTAAAAGGTTCGGACCTAGGATTTTCGATGCCTTTAGCATCTTGAAAGATTCGCTTTTGACGTGTATTCTCAAGACAATCGCGCGCTTCTTGGGCGGCTCTCGCGCTTTGGGCTTGTTCCATGAAGACTAGGAAAGGATGGTTTGTGGTTTTATGTAGTTATGATATACCGAGAAGGGGAGAAAATCATGGATTTCACGCTTCCAGAAACGTGAGACAGTACTGGGTTAAGTAGTCTGATGCTTGCTAAGTACGGTCAAATAGAACTGACGTGGTCTGTCTGTTTGTTTGTGGGCGACTGATATCATTACAATAGTCCTCAGGATATAAGACACATATATATATGAAGAACAACGAGCTAAACGATACGTATGATACGTATGAGAGCGTCTTTGAGTATGTATCTGTAAAAGAGTTAATGGATTGAAATCACTATGAACACAACACATTATCATGCTTCTTTGTGTTTTGAACTGCGAGCATTTCAGTAGAAGAAGGGTAAAATGCTGGCAGTCCACCACAGCAGCCACTATCGGGCCACTGAAATAACGAGAATGGTGCGTCGGATCACAGGTTTCTTTTATTTCTAACATTCACTGCTCCTTTGTTATTCTTTTCAAGAACTGAAAAGGACGAAGTCCTTAGATGCAGCAATGGGTAGCAGTGGCAAAATAGCATCTCTTTGTCCAGCATCCAGAAGGCGTCAGGGGACAAAGAGCAGCTTCACAATGTCAGTTGCCAACAACTGTAAAGAGCAGAAATTCATTCAGTGAGGTGTACGTGCCAGCCCAAGGGCTTCTAAATTTTTGCTCCCACGAATGAGTGAATGCCAGGTGGTCGGTCAAGTCACATGGAGTGCGTCAAGCCAATAAGCATCTAGCTGATGAGGGAGGCCTACAAGTTGCAGTTGCACAGATAAAACCGCAGCATGCAGCCTTGCTTTTCCCTCAGCTATTATTCACAGACTCATCCCTACTCATTCAATTTGGCAGCGGAAAATTTCTTGTGATTTGCAAATTATTGTGCCCAATTTACTATTTCCATCCGAGCAAAAAAACACAAATCAATCATAGGGATTACTTGCAAATCCTCATATCGTACTCTCTTTGTCACCTTGATTGACACCAACATCTCTTGGTATCTGGATTTGCCATAAAAGCAGACGATATGGATCCGAAAGATTACTTTGCTCTCCTAGAGCAACAAAAGTCACTGCTTAAGAAAGCTCAGGCCTACAAAGGACAAAAGCCTCCGGCTTCAATGAAGCGCTCCCGAAGTGACCTCCAGCGAGAGTTCTATGTAATCGTATGACGCCCCTTCAGTCTACCCTTTGTTGATAATCACGCATACTGATCATTATTAGGCATTGCAAGATGGCATACGTGGCTTGATGATGCCTGACCAACATAGCGTTCGCAGTTGCTTCATAGGCGCAGCGTACCCTCCCTGTACTTTGCCTCTCTCCAGCCTTGTACCGATCCATCTTCGCGATCTCACGCTCGAAACGCAGCACCGCGGTCGTGTTCTCATCGTCAGAGCTTTTTGTGAGCCACACTATCTGGCATCCATCCAGAACGCGGTCGAAGATGAGCTCGGAGATGTGAATCGCCTTGCCATCTATAACATGCTTCCGTCTACTCAGCCCAATGCAGTCCTTCCTCAAGGCGCTGTAGTGGCGATCAAAGAGCCATACTTTAAATGTACTGCCGATGGTGGTGTCATTATACGAGTCGATCATCCTACCGACTTTGTGCTGCTCAAGGCCGGCAATAGCATCATTCCTCGCGCTTTCGACACCCGCATAAAGCAGATAGGCCAGTCAGCAATTCGCCTGAAGGAGGAGGCCAATTTAAAGTTCATGAGAGGTAATTTCCGAGAGGCTATTGACATCTATTCCGATGCCCTGGACGCTTGTGGCTTGGGTGAGGATGACGGTGATCTTCGGCGAGACTTGTGCCGAAATCGTGCCGCGGCAAACTTGCGCCTTGGTCGTTACGAGCTGGCCATCAAGGACGCAATGGCTTCTGTGGACTCGGCTGGAGATATATCGGAAGCTGCCAAAAGTCTGAACATCAAGGCCCTTTATCGCGCAGGTAAGGCCGCCTACGAGATGCAAGATTTTGCCCAAGCAAAACAACTCTTTGGCCAAGCACTTGAACTTGATGGGAACCACAAAGAATCTCGAAATGAACTTTCTCGAACGCTGAAGCGTATCTCGGAGCAGGAGACTGGAAAGTTCAATTTCTCCCTGATGGCTCGATCTGTTACCAAGCAGCATTGTTTGCTCGACCACGCCTCATTTCTAAGATGCGTCAAAGTTGCTCCAGCAGGGAGCCGTGGTCGCGGACTCTTTGCTACGGAGACGCTGAAGCCAGGTGACATCATTTTTGTAGAGAAAGCTTTCTACATAGCACATGAAGACGGCGAGGACATATCGGTTCTTCTCAATTTCAACACCAATCGCATTTCTATCGGAACCGATTGCCTACGTCTTCAAGGGACTGTTGACAAGATGATATGGAACCCAACACTTGCAAATAGGTATATTGACCTTGTCGATGGAGGCGTTTTTGGCAAGGAGAAGGAGCTCAAGGTGGTCGATGGAAGAGTTGCCGTGGACACGTTCCGAGTCCAATCTATTGCAGAGCTCAATGGCTTTGGCTGCCCTAGAGTCAAATCCAGGGACAAGAAGCAGCTAAAGAAGGAGAATCTAGGCTTTGACGAAAGCACGGGCATTTGGCTGCAGGCTTCGTACGCGAACCATTCGTGTCTTCCCAATGCGACTCGCGCTTTCATCGGCGACATGATGATCGTCCGCGCGTTGAGAGATATTCCAGTCGGAGGAGAAATCCTCATGCAATATGTTCCCCAAGATAAGTCTTTTGACGAGCGGCAGGAGATTGTAAAGAATCACTATGGTTTCGAGTGCGATTGCGATCTCTGTCGCGCAGAAGCAAAAGTTCCCAAGGCCACCATCGTGAGGCGCGCTCGACTTCGCAAGGAAATTGACTTGTTCCTGTCCGAGAATGTTATAACAAAGTTCAACAATAATTTTTCGGCTGCAAAGAAGGCCAGAGCCAAGAAGCTTTTAGTAGAAATTCGAGAGACGTATCCCAAGGCGTATTATGAACGTCTTCCCCGGTTTGACTGTTGGGACATTGGCCTTTGGACCATCCAAACTGCGCCCCCGAACCCTCAAAAACTACTAGTCAATTCCCTGGATATTCTTCGCGATATGGGCTACTTTGTCAACATTCGAGGTAGAAACGTAACGGTTGATCGTAGCTCAGCGATTCAGCATGACTGTGTGGTTCACGCAGCAATGTACGCCGCCGAATGCTTAAGAGAAGTTCAAAATGAAGGCGCTGCTTCTGCACTCGTGGCTTTGGGCAGAGAGGTTTACACTGCCATGTCTGGTGCTGAAGAAGGATTCGAGCAGGACTTTAAGATCTGATGTGGCATATTTATAGGTAGCATTGCAGAAAATTGTTTGCTCAGCTTCTCGGTGAGTAGAGAATGTGGGATTCCATGTATGGACTACATATAGTATATCTACCAGAATTTTGAAAGCTGAGAGGAGGGAAATGGACAGGCTGTATCCTCGCTGCAGGAAGTTAGTACATACGCAAGGGTTTTTAGCTACGAATAAAAGCAATCACAACTGACGTACTCTTCTTTGCCAATTTTGAGATTACCTGATATGAGCCTGGTGGCCAGGAACATCTTGAATGCACCAAGTTTGAGGAATCTTATCATGATAGACGTAGACGATGGAAGGGAGAATCCGTACTAGCCACAAGGTACATGTATTTTTCGAACATTTGTGCCAACTATGCTATTCAGACGATAGCCAGATGGCTACAACATCAATAGCCGGTCAAGAATCTTAAGTACAGCGATCTCTGCATCCCACTCAATCTATATAGAATCCCATCTGCAACCTCCCTAGAGACCATACTCAGCAATGAGAAGAATAAACGCTCGTAGTGGTTTCTTAAGGACGATATATGACCGGCCAAGATGACTGAATTCATGAGCATTTAATGCTCCAATCAAGACTCTTTCTTTCTGCGCTGGCTTCCTGCTCAACCGCCTGTGGATTTAGACAGAGCATCAATTTGACTCAAATATCTATATATGTACATACATCAGCATCGGCATCAACATAGATTTAGCTTGATCTGATCTATGCCAGGTTCATCCTCATTCCCCCGTTCGCGCAAACTACGCTTCCCGTCGTCCACCCACTCTCCTCTGTGCACAGCATGTCAATCGTCCCAGCAATCTCATCGACAAAGCCGGGCCGTCGTCCACCCATGCCTCCTCGCACCAGTTTGTCAAACTTGTCAGCGTCTTCTCCCACCTGCTCCAACACGTTGGCCTCGCCATTGTACGCCGTCAGCGGCGCCACATCCACGAATGGTTGGTTGGTCGACCAGAAAGTCGGGCCTGCTTCGGCGTACATGTCGCCCCAAACAGGCCCCGGGTTGACTGAGTTGACGGTCGCTCGTTCTGAGAGCTCGCGGGCCCATGTCCTGGTCATGACTTCGAGAGCACCTTTGCTGCCCGCATAGACAGACTGGCCGATGTAGCCAATGGAGGATGAGACGCTGGAGACATTGACGATGCGGCCTGAGCGATCTGTGGGCAGATAGGGCGCAACGGTCTGAGTTAAGAGGAGCGGTGCCAGCACGTTGACGGCGTAGACTCGCGTGAACTCGGCTTCTGTGATGGCACCCTTTTTAGGGTCGTTCATGAGCTGGTTTGACGAGACGCCGGCATTGTTGATGAGAATGTCGACTTGGAATTTTCCTTGGGGGTTGTAGCTGTGGAAGAGGCTCTTCGCGGCCTCGAGAATGACGGTTGCTGCGGTGGTTGCTTGGGTGAGATCTGTCTGGATAGATTGGCTGTGGACCTTGTGCTTTGATTTGAGTTCTTCGACAATCTCCTGTGCCAGACTTTTGGATGATTCTGAAGTAAAAGTGACGAGAACGTTGCTGCCCTTGGCTGCGAGCCGCTTGGCTACACCAGCTCCAATGCCTTTATTTATTGCTTGTTAGCAGATTGTATCCGACGACTTCATGTTAGTGGCGGCTAAATACGAACCTCGTGAAGCACCAGTGACGATTGCGAGTTTGCCCTCATACGGTCGAGCCATGGTAGTGTTTACAGTCATATCTATACTTGTCTAGTCAAGAGAAACAATCAAGAGAGAGAGGTTTATGAGAGGTTAAAATGCATGCATGGATGAAACTCGAATATTAATTAGGCAGCGTTCCATTTTACCCAGGCCGAATATATGTCCAGGGAAATCCCCCACCAAAGATCAACTGCCCCGCGGCGCGATGTTTCCGCACGATGGATTTCTCCATAGAATTGCTCCGCTGCAAATGTCGTCATTGGAGCGGATAGGATTGGTCTCGCTTTTTTATGAGGTTGTTTTTCCACGATGGACAACTTTATCCGTCGGCAGCATTCGCGCCAATCACCGGCTTTTGTGGCGTTTGGATAACAGCACGGAGATGTCATGTTTCCAGAAGAGAAGAAAAAGAAGCTGCTTATTCGCTAAAACTCAAAAGTAATTTAGATTAATTAGGGTCGCCCAGATAGATCTAGATGGATAAGGGCCGCTAGATAGATCGGGAGGTCAGGGTCCTCTGGATGCATAGATTGAAGCCATTTACTGGGGCCGATATTAACTGGCTGGATGTCGATATTGATCTGTTGCAGATGGCTTTTTCTATAAGCTACTGCGTGATCAGGCAGTATTAGCATGTGAATAAAACAAGGGCTCTGATACGTTGCCCCGCCATTTTCAATATGTACGAGGCATTCTCTTGGACTTTAAGTTCGAAACTCTAGCTGTATACAAAATGCTAGGTGATGATGCATGATAGAGACAGACTAGGCGGAAGTGCCAATCTCGCTCCACCACTTAAAGACGACAAGGAACGACAGCTCTTACCTACAAACAGATGCTCTGTTTGATTGATAAAAGGGATTGCTGAGAATTGATTTTAAGCGCTTTGCGAAACGAAATGGCCTTTATAGTGGCCGCTGCCTGGATCCAACACCCCTGCAACACATGCTCAAGAACGCCTTGTAAGCCTCACAGGCCGTTCTCGAGTCGCGGGCCTCCCACACCACTATCGTAAGGGCATCTCAGCTGAGGCTGTACAATAAATGCAGGAATATAATGCTCGTACATCCGCTATTACTTTCATTCTTCATGCTATAGCTATATGACTTCTATCTTTTTCTTGTACTTTTTTTTTTTTCCCTAGTAGCGCGTCAACGCGATATTGATAAAAGAGAACAAAAGATGGACTATAAAAGACCGCGCGAAGACGATGGAGACCCTGAAGCAGTAAACGGAAATAAGCGCCACAAAGCGAGTGACCTACATGGAAATGAGCTTTGCCAAGAATGCAAGCTTCTCGACATCGAAAACAGCTTCGCCAAAGCTTCCGATGCCTTCAGACGAGCCAGAAAAGGCATCGTCAAGCGCCCTTCCAAACTATTCCATGGCCGCACCGGCGGCCCTCTGTTCTACGGAGACGCCTTCTTTGCGCACTCGTTCGGGAAGCGCCTATCAAGAGATGCGACATGCCCTCTTTGCCGCTTCTTCTCGTCGATGAGAATACAGCCGAATATACACCATGAGAATTACAAACTTCTTGCCTTTTGCAGCAGCGAGAGCTGGATGTTTGGTCTATCAGGACTGAAGAAGAGCCCTGCTTGGCATCATGCCCGGGATACAGTATGGATGAGCGTCGTGCCGGATATACCGTCCATACCGCAGTCGGGCCATGATGAACATTGGCTTGACAAGCATATTCCGGCTGTTGGTCCCATCTATCTCCTACAGCCTGACAAGGCCGACGAAGAGAAACCACCACTGCTAGAAGCAAGGCGGCTCAATAACAAAATCGATTTTGCCATTGTACAAGAATGGTACTCCTTCTGCCAAAAGTGGCACTTGAGATCTTGCTGTCGACCAACCAAGGGCGATACAATCACACAAGGATTTCGTGTAATTGATTGCGAACAAGACCCTCCGGCCGTGGTTTCGATGCCTTGGGGAGTTGAATACGCCGCGCTTAGTTATGTTTGGGGCCAGCGACAAGAGGACTTGGTGGACTGGCCAGCTACTGTCCTCGACGCTGTTGATGTGTCGCGTAGGTTGGGATTGCGATACTTGTGGGTTGATCGACTGTGCATCAACCAGTCCGATCCGGTAGAGAAAGACTATCTCATCTCTCGAATGACCACGATATATGAATATGCTGAGCTCACTATTGTTTCGGCGTTTGGGTCGGGAGCTAGCGATGGCCTTCCAGGGGTTCGATCAACCCCTCGAAAGAAGCAGCCAAAGCTTTCATTACAGAACGGCAGTTTGTTAGTTTCTGCGCTTCGAGATCCCCGTCAAGAGATTCTAGCATCCGAGTATTGGACTAGGGGGTGGACATACCAAGAAGGAGTCTTGTCGAACAGGCGTCTGGTGTTTACCGAAAACCAAGCCTACTGGGAGTGTCGATGTATGGCAGCGCAGGAGTCTCTTCAGATTCCCTTGGAGTTGGTCCATAAAAACCACTATTCTGTTGAGAATAATGCTGCCGACATGCGCAGGAGGGAAACTTCGCCTCCGACACCACAGGGACAGCATATGGAGGACTACATGCTAGGTGGCATCTTTAAAAGCGAGTCATCTGGTGGTGAATCATCAGAAAAGTATTACAAAGACATTATACAAACCGATGAACACAGGCTGGAGTATGGCTTCCCCGTCTCAGACGAAAGCTCCATCAATTCTCAGCTGCGGGCACTAGGCGATCACATTCGAGCCTTTTCAGCAAGAAAGCTAAGTCATGGCGGAGACTCGCTTAAAGCCTTTCTTGGCATCATCGGCATGTTCAGAGACAAGAGGCTGCGCATATACCTGGGTATACCCATGTGGATGGATGATATACTTGTTGACCTGACGGGTGCTTACATCACATTCGCCCTCTCAGTCTGCTCATGGTATCATCGCAGTGGCGATGAACACCAGATGTTTATAGCAGAGCCATGCGAGCGCAGGGCACATCTACCATCCTGGACTTGGGCAGGATGGCAGGGCACCGTATCATGGCGAGCACCGCCGTCAGATGAGCACAGCGCTTTTATGGGAGATTTGATCACAGCCGAGCCGCTTCAGGTTCATTTGGTGTGGGCAGCAGATCTCTATCTAAGATCTTCTTGCGAGCCAGTATGTCTACGACTGCTGAATCTATATTCAGCAGATGTACTGGAGGAAAATGTACCTATGCTCCTAGAGATACGCAAACCACTTGTCCTAAAGTACTGGATCCGGCACGAAATCGAGGGGAGCTGGGAGTGGAGGCGCCTGGCAGGCAGAGCAGGCGAGAAGCGCCGTTACCAAGCCGAACAACAGGAGTGGGACAAGAAATGGTATCGCATCGCCGGCAGGCTGGCATCCGTCAGCATGTCCATCTCCATCACCGAGGAGGAGTGGACTCAAAAACATTACACCGGTGAACTTGTCAGTGTGCTCATCTTCATGGCTCAGAGACCTCGTACGGAGCATGGAAGGGCAAGATTCCTGACGCTGCGGAAGGTTGAGTCTGACTCGTTTGGAGCACGGTGGGAGAGGGTTGGGAGTCTGCAGCTGACTATTCCGGAGATAACCTTGGATAGGTGTTTCACGAATGAGGAGCTGCTAAGGATGATTCCTGTGAAGGAGTGGAAAGGTGCAATCGTAATTCAGTAGATGATGGGATGTACATATACCTATAACGTAATATCTACCTAGAGAAGAATTAATCGAACTTATACATTAGGCTACTATAGACTGAGTTCATGCTATATTGTAGGCGAGAGATGATATCCACAAAATACGAAGATGCGAAGTTACAATAAGTCCATTTCGGATGGCGGCGCAGAATATATCGAACTGTCATGGCTGATAGATTTTGCAAGCAGATATTGTCTTCCTACAGTCCTGCGTGTGAAGAGATGTATTTGTTTTGGGAATAGTATGAACTGGAGCTTTATAGTGAAGACACAAGGGGACGGCAGACCATAGGAGAGGTAGCAAAAAATATCACGTTTTCCAAGTATCTAAATTCAGCCACTGGAAAAATCACTCACTCAAACATACTTTAAGAAATTGAGTCGTGGCGTATTATAAGAGAGAGAAGCCATTGCGATCATGGAATAGTGACTTAAAAGATATACAAAATCATGAGGTGCTGCTTGTATCTCCGGCATAGCAGATTCTACCTTGAGCAAACCCCATAATTGTAAATGCCACCACTGGGCATGAAGAAATATTTGTTTTCTCCCTTTCTCTCTCCTCTTCTTTCCTCTACATCCCCCAGCTGCTCTCGTTTTGACAACATAAAATTCTTCAGCACTCGCAATCAATCAATCGCATTCTCACCCGAAAATCTATGCTATCAGCAAAGGTATTGAAGAAGGAATTTCTGTTTCTAGCTCTGTTTGCTTTGCCCGCTATTTATTGACATTTGCTCCTTTGCCTAGACAAAATGAGCGATCTGTCTGGTACCGAAGAATCTAGTGAAGAGCGAGCCAACTCCGAATGGAGTTACGCTGCATCGGAACACTCCGTGGCAATATGGCCAACTTGCGAAGCTGATCGAGAAGATGAGCCGCAAGCAGATGAATCTTCTCAAGCAGCAACAACTGCGACATGCAAAGCTGGTGAGAAAGAGGAGCCAGAAGCAAGGGAATCTCCTTTAGCGAGACTTATTATGGAAGACTTGGCTTCCGGGCCACCTTTGAAATGTATGGTGTGGAAGAAATCACTTCAGACATTAAATGCAATGCCTTCCAGCGAACGGACTGCCAGAGCGCTAGTCAATTTGCTCCAGCCGGCTATTCGCGACGAGAATGAACACTGGATGAAGCTCGTCACAATGAGCGAGTCTCTTCACATCGAATCGATTCGGAACCTTTATTTCAACGTCGAAGCATGGGATTGTATCAAACATCTTGCAGGACACATGGAGCCATCCTGGGATTGGGATGAAAGGGAGGGCTACAATCGTGCCCCCGAATGGCTGGATTTGCAAGACATAGTGACAGCGCTACACAGCATAAGTGACCGTATCAAAGGAACGTGCTTTGGAGACCGTGCACTACGCGATTATGACCTTCCAAGAGGGATCAAACGATATGGATCACTATGGAAGACCGTGGTGGAAATCTTGGGAGAGGGAAGAAAGGGAGATCGGATGCAGGCATACGTCGATGCGTTACTTGAGTCATCGTCTCTACCGAATCATTATTAATGATACGGTTGTTATAAAGGGCATGTATTATGAGACATCGTGGTTGCAACAACTGAAGGCGTCGTCAAACCGTTGATGAAGACTCCCACAGCAGAGCAGGAACAAGCCCGTGCGACTATTAAGATTTTACCTTGTGATTAGAGAATCGGAGCTGAACGAACGAGATCTTTCTCTTACTTTACTTTCTATTTCTGGTTTCTGATTTCTGATTCTAATGGAAGTTGGAAATTTCACTTGCTTTTTCTCTGTCGTGGCAACATCTACCGTTTACTTGCACTACTCGCTGGTTCTTTTCTTTTTTTCCCTTTCCAGGAAACTGGCGCGATACTATCCCACAAAGTCTGGAGCTCTCTTCCATTGTGGGGATCACAGATGGAGACGATGGATCGGGCCGCCATTTACTAGGGGCAAAGTCGTCAACAAATGCGCGCAACTCCTAGACTTGTTATAGCTTGCTATTAGATCTCTCTTTTTTTTCTTCTGTGGATATATATGCCGAGAGAGCTTCTCTAAGTGGAGGATGAATAGGTTACATAATCACGATGCGGATTTAATACTCCGCGGATGGGAGCAACCGGAGACACGGAAAGTGTTCCTTTTAATTGAGACTGTTCCCACATCATCGACCCATGTGTTACCGTCACCTCGCTTAACATGGGCTATTGCCTTATCGTTCCAGGTTTTAGCCAGTTTGTGCATGTATCAAACGCCCAACATAATTATATTCTCTTCTCCCCACACCCGAACTTCCGACAGGTAGTCTGTTTCAAGAATGGCTCTCTTTATTACTGTAGCAGGCCCGCATCCTTCTTCTCTAGATGGCCTATCTTTGCGAATCTAGGAAGTTTCCGTTGATGCCGATTTGCAAGTCGTCACTTGATTAATTACTTGAGTTCTTTGAGCCCTTAATGAACTAATCAGTCTTAACATGGCAGAGTCTCTTCGTGTAAGTGGGCTTCCAGCAACCATGTCACTTCCCCACCGTCCACTGCAACCCGACACCTAACGCATGAATACAATCGACAGATTCAAACGCTGCTTTCGACGCTGCTGTCAACGCTTGGTCCCGAAAGGATCTACTACCCAGGGTCCGACAGCTACGCCTCTTCTACTGCTTCTTACTTCGCGCAGCAGCAGTCTCAGCTCCGGCCTGTAGCCGTCATCTCCCCCACATGTGTAGAAGACGTTGCTGAAGCAGTCCGCCTTCTAGCCAACGCTGAAGACCAGGATAGCAAGCCAGTCCGGATTGCTATTCGATCCGGCGGCCATGCTGTCGACGCCGGGGCCGCAAATGTGGATGGCGGCATAACCATTGATCTGAGCCGCCTCAACTCCATCGAAGTGAGCGAGGACCGAAACACGGTGTCAATCGGCCCCGGCGCAAAATGGGGACAAGTCTACGATAAGCTAGACGCACTTGGTCTCTCTGTCGCCGGCTGCCGGTCTGCCCCGGTAGGTGTGGGCGGCTTGACTCTCGGAGGAGGCATCTCATACTTTTCCCCTCGATTTGGCTGGACCTGCGACACAGTCACCAACTTTCAGGTTGTATTAGCGGACGGATCTATCGTGAACGCAAACGAGCAAGAGAATAAGGATCTTCTCATTGCTCTAAGAGGCGGAACTAACAACTTTGGTGTGGTAACACGCATTGACTTTGCTGCTTTCGAGCAGGGCCAAATCTGGGGGGGGTCTCTCTTCCACACTCTCGACACTATTGATGACAATCTCGAGGCGTTTCAAGATTTTGCTTCAGCTGAAGACTATGACGAATACGCAAGTCTCATCACCAGTTTTGGCTTTGCGGCTGGACGAGGCGCCGGCATTGTCAATAGCGTCGAGTATACCAAACCCGCGGAGAGTTTGCCCGTCTTTGAGCCGTTCCTTCAGATCCCCAATGTGATGAGCACGATGCGGCTGGCGGGTATGGGAGAGATTTCACGAGAGCAGGCGGTATATTCTCCATATGGCTTGCGGTAGGTCCTAGTTTTTCATTATACTCATTCCCTGTGTATTAAAATTTCTGTATGAGTCGAGTCCAGTTTGCTGACATATTCTATCCAATAGCCAATTCAGTCTTCAAACCACCCACGGCTGCAACTTGGAGCTGCTAAAAACCATATTCTCTTGCTGGAAGAAAAGCATCTCTGTCGTTGAAGATGTTGCCAACGTCGTATGGTCCATCTCCCTCGAGCCTCTACCTATGATATTCTATAAGAGAGCCGGCACAACCAACAGTCTAGGTCTCTCAAATAGGAATAAGCCCCTTGTTATCACTCTCTTAACGGCAATGTGGACAGATGAGGCGGATGACACCAAGATTGAGAAGACAGCTCGCAAGATGCTTGTGGATATTGAAACAAAAGCAAAAGAGCTTGGGGAGTATGACCCGTTTGTATATGCAAACTATGCAGCGCCGTGGCAGGATCCAATTGCTAGCTATGGGCAAGAAAGCATAGACAGGTTAAGGAAAGTCCGTGAGATGGTCGATCCCAAGGGGGTGTTTAGACATCGTGTTACGGGTGCATTCAAGCTTCCGGCTTGAGGATGGAATTGAAATGCAAAAGAAAAGTATGAGCATTTTTGCCAAAGCGGCCATAGTTACCTTTATGATTCATGAATAGCATTATAGAACTCTTCGAAAATAAACGGCAGAAAGGGATTGTATATTGCCCGCTCTTGATAAATAAACACGTACCACCACTACGTTCTCCTTGTTCACTATAAAGCTCCATCTTCACTTCAAGATTTGGCATAGTTCTGGGCCAGCTCAGCTAAACCTTGCCCCATAGACATTGCGCCATCCTAAAAGAAGGAATTTTAGCTTCTACTCACATTAAATTACAAGTTCAACTCACCAGCATCCTCCCCGGCAGCCATCGCGATCCAAACCAGACAGCAGTGCTGTTTGCCCCTCTCCACACCACGCCGTTACGACCGTCTGCTACGATATCTGGGATCATGGAATCGACAACATCTTGCACTGGTCCGCCTTTAGGGCCTGCCTGGCCTTTGGCCCACTTGGTGATAGTATCAAGAATGGCAGAGTAGTAAGAAGTAGCAGGAAGGTCAGGAATTGGCTCATTGGCATGGAAAGGCGTGGCGACAGTGCCTAGCATGATGGTCACGACGCTCACGCCGAATGGAGAAAGCTCCAGCCGGAGAGTTTCGGAGATGGCATTGATGGCTGCTTTGGAAGAGGCATATGTTCCTGTAATTAAGATCGAATTTAGTGACTTTCCCATTTTCCTACATCGTATTTGAGGTATAGAGTATAAAGTGATAGAGCTCATTAAGATACGAAGAAGCCCACTTACCGATCCAGGGAGTATTGACAACCGCCCCTACAGAGCTCACATTTACAACCCGGCCCTTACTCTTGATCAACAATCCCGCAAACGCCTGCACAGTCCTCACCGTCCCCCAAACATTTGCATTATACAAATCCTGCGCCTTGTCAATGTCAATGTCCAGGATCGGCATCGTATATCCGAATCCCGCATTGTTCACCAGCACATCCAGACCGTGGCCGGCATCTTCAACCACCCTCGAGGCCTCCGCCACGGACTCTGTGGAAGAAACGTCGAGACGAAGCACAGAGACATTTGGCAGGCTGCTCAGCTCGGAGGGGATCTTGGACGTATCGCGCGCGGTCGCAAAGACGTGATGGCCTTGCTTGGCGAGGGTGAGGGCGAGGACGGCGCCGAGGCCGTGGGCAGAGCAGCCGGTGACGAGGATTGTGCGCTCTTTAGTCATATTTATGAAGATGAGAGCTAGTGAGTTGATTGATCAGGTAATGAGTGTCAGTTGTATTTTGTGAAAAGAGAAGCACAGTTGCGTGTATTCATTCACATGTGAGGACTGACATCCTAGCCAACCACGCCAGTCACCGGGCAGCCTGATAGGCCATATCATTTTTCCAGATTCCTTCATCTGTTGGCTCTAATTACTAGTATTTGCTGCCTTGCTGCATATAGCTATCCCAATCTTGGTTCCCTGCTGCAAAAGACTTGCGGAGAAGAGATGGGCTTAACGGGGTTTAGGCTCGCGAAGGATTCCAAGACCCAAGTATAGCGTCGGGTGGGATTTGCTTAAGCGCCCCGTGTTTATAGCGGCGCCAACGTCTTCATACTAAATATGATAGGCAGACCTGTGTTATTGATCACAAATAATGATAATATAGTACGTACTCACTAGCAAGGCAGAGCTCTATGTCCTAGGCCCACTCCTCTATTTTCCGAATTATCTATTTCTCTATGCGGCTTCACGTCTGACCAGGTATAGCTCAACGTCCAATTAGGCATCGCCCATATCACCACTTCAATCCAAATCGATATCAAAGAATCCAGCTCAAAGCTGTGAAGGATAAAGAACACTTCAAATCAAACTCTACACTTCCCCAAAATACCTCTTAATTTTCAAAAAGCAATATTCAAGTTCGCTATTGTAAAACCCTCTCTAACATAGAACAATGCAACAACACCCGTTTCCATCAATCCATCAACTCTTCATCACGCACTCTCCGGCCACCGGACAATAAACCCCTTGACCGTCTTCTGCACATCCAAATCACCCGGATCATTCTCAAAAAGCGGCTTCTCCAGCTTCTTCTCCAGCACCTGCTCCACCTCAAAGCCCGCCTCCCTTGCCACGTCAAAGAAGCCCATGTCCAAATCCTTCTTCCAAGGCCTGTAAGAAGTAAAAAAGACATATGCGGCGCTGTCCCGCGAAGGCCTCATCGTCTCCCTGATTGTCTTAACCAGAGCGCCATGCTCCGAGTGCCGAAAAAGCAAATCAGCGAGAATCAAAACGTCGAACCGCCCTTCCTTTTCATTTGAGTCCTTTTCTAGACGAGCGATGAGAGGCACGGGATCTCCACCCCAGACAAAGCCAACCGCATCAATAGTCTTCGCAATGTGACCCTTTGGCTCAGTAGTCTCATCGCAAGCATCGATATTCTTCTGCATGTTCATGACGATATCTGGATCAGGGAAATCCGTCATGACGACCTTCTTGGCGCCATAGATGCCCGCCACAAGCGAAGGCAGCCCCGACGCTGCGCCAAGCTCCAGCACGGTCTTGTTTCTGACTCGTGAAGGATCTTCTTCAAAGTAATCTGCGATAATCTTTGCGCCGTTCCATAAGTGGTGAGCCTCTGTAGGGCTGTGGCCGACCAAGTTTAGGACAACCTGTTTGCCGCTTCCCAGGGTGAAGATTTGTTGCGTGGGAGGAGGAGTTGAAGGGTAGTAGTCTTCGGGGTCCTCCATCAGGCCACCGGTGCCATAGTTATCGTCTTCTTCCATGTTGTGATTTGAATCAGAAAGCTTTGCGCCGGCTGGGAATTATAAAACTTGAGAGCGAGTTTGGATCCAACTTTGAGATATGTCCAATCTCTGCCACTGTGTTGCCAAGAGCACGGAATATTTTTCTTTCTTTCAAACAAGCATAGAATTCCTCGTACGCCGTATTCAAAATAATTCAGTATCGATTTTCGAAATGTCACTGCTTGTAAATGATGCTCATCAATCTCCAGATTTGCTAGATCCAAGCCCATCATTCCATTTTTTTTCCGCGGTGCAAGTGGGCCTCACAGTGTGAAACTCCTTTTAAAAACACCATAGGCGGGCAGTCGATGCTGAAAGTAAAAAGGGTCGTGATAAAGAAATTATAAATCATACTCAGAGGCTCATGTTAAATCAATGTCTTGATATCCCTTGCGATGCCTTACACATATTCGATGAGATAGTAAAAATAAAAAAGAGAGAGAATCATGATGCCAAAACTCAAGCAAGTCATCGCAGCCCGTCACCATTAAACAGCATCATGATGCATCAAGAGCCAAACCTCTGTCTGGCCAACTCCCTCAGCATACTCACCGTCTTATCCTCCCTCTCCTGCCACGCCCTCCTCTTCTCCTCAATCTCCTCCCTCTTCGCCCTCTCAATCTCCTCCCGCCGAATCTCCCTCTCCGACTTGCGTCGCTGCTCCATCTCCTTCGCCTTCTTGTACTCGTCCAAGCTGTCGCCTCCTCCCATCAGCTCGCTATCGCGCACTTCCCCGCCGGGGCTCTTGTCCCGAAACTGCCGCATCTTCTCATTCACCTCCTGACGCTTCTCCAGCTTGCGCTCGCGAGTGCCCGCCTCGGCGCGCGGGACCAGCTCCTCGAGACGCTCCTTTTGTAGCTTGCGGTCTGCTTTGCGCGCGGCGCGGAGGTCTTCCCGGTCGGCCTCGCGAGATTCCTCGGCTAGTTCGTCGCGGAGAGCGAGATCCTGTTTGTTTGGAATCGTGGCACCGGCTCGGCGGTCACTGGATGCTGCTCCGGGAAGCACAGGGCCATAGTCCATATCTTCATCCTCGTTCTCATCCTCGCTAGCATTGCGGTCCAGATACCTTGCTTCAGGCGGCTCTTCATCTGATGAATCTGATTGTTGTCGACGCTGCTGCTGCTGCCGTTGCTGTTGCTGCTCTCTTGGTGGCGGCGGCCCACGCTCAAGTATACGCTGAAACATCTCCGGATCATACCATCCTTCCGCCAGCTCGCCCCGATTCCATTTACCCACAAAACTCTTCCACCGCCCCTTAACCTCCCGCTCATCCATCTCTTCAATATTCTTCTGCTTCTGCAAATCCAAATACTCAGCAAACAGCGGCTCAAACCCTTTCAAATCATCCTTTGAAAGGTGCCTCGCCCCATACGGCAGTTCCGCAGCCACGCGCTTCTCCACGCGACTTGACGATGAGCCATGATGATGGTGATGGTGGTGTCTCTCAGATGAGCGCTGTCTTTTAGACTCCCTCTCTCTCCTTCCAGACGGTGACGCTCTCCTCTTGCGATCTTCTGGGCGTCTACGCCCGCTTCGGTCTGGCGATAGGGATCGATCATCACGATGGCGTCGCGAGCTGCCTTCCTGATGAGATGTGCGTGCGTGGGACTCATGTCCGACGCGTGCTGAGCTCTGGGGTTCTCTGGAATGTCGAGGCATTTTGACTATGCCGTGCAGAAGATAAAAAAAAAAAAGCTCGACGGCTATCAACCGCTTGAATTATGAAAACCAATCTCACCTAACAGCGATCAAAGATATGAATAGACGATGTAGAAGTTACAGTGAGGTCCAGGTATGAGATCTAGAGACTAGACACAGTGCGCCCCGCAATTCCGGCGTCTAATGCTTTTGCCTGCCAAATGGACAGTCAATCGATTGCCTCCACAGACAATCAACATCACGCTGGGAACAAAGACATGCTACAAATAACTTTAGTGAGGAATAGTCTCGCTTGTATAGAGATGAGAGATTCGAGCTAAACGTTTGCGTAAACATCTGCGATGACCACCACACATCGCTAAAGATGCTTCTAAAGGCTGCCTTCTATGAATTATTTCCACCATGCCGGGTATCTATATAAGCAAAAAGCAGAATTATAATATGTCTGAGGAACTTTTCAATTCTCAGCAGAACCTCTGTTTTCATATAATTTCCCCTATCAGTCGTCTTTCGATATTGTATCGTTCCTTTTAACGTCGTTTCCGTTCCCTGTACCATCAGTTCGTATATCGTGGCTCTTTGCACCGTCGCTTGTTATTATACCGTCTTTGGTCTTGTAATTTCTTAGTTTTTGAATTATAGATGTTTGCCAAGGAAGTGTTTCGATATTCAAGGGCCGTGTTGGACAGTAACGTGTATGGCACAGCCAATACACTGGCAACCATCCCCACAGGGACAATTTGCCATCTCTCCCTCGCAAATGTCGCCAAACGGATAGCTGACGAAGAAAAAGTCGTTTGCCGACAAAGTCATTTCTTCTCCAAGGGTCGAGGTAGCATCTGACGGTGTGTGTGCCGTCGAGGGTGAGGCAGTCTCTTCCATCTTTGCCATGACAGGTGTCGAGCCTCCGATCGGCGATTGGTTCGAGGGCGTGGGCATCTCGTAGCTGCCGTTAATACTAGGGGTACTGACGCTATCGGAATGTCTGTGGCGCTTGGGCGAATCCTCCGCCATGCTATTCCAGGCAGATCGAACGTAATTTTGCGTTGCTGTGTTATACGGGTGTGTGGCACAGCCAATACACTGACAACCATCCCCGCAGCTGCAATGGTGAGCCGTCCATGTAGAATCTCCTTCTGAGCTGCTGGTCTGCGGGAACTGCTGCGATGGGGCGGGTACGGCGGGTACCGGAGCGGGTGCGCTATACGAAATAGTCTGCTGTCCGTTTGTTGGTTGTTGCTGCTGCTGTCCAAAGCTCAGTGCCGTCATCAGCTGTCTCCACTGATCTGGTTGAAGAGGTTGCATATAGGAACCGTATTGTGGTGGGTATGCGAATATGGCAGGTTGGGCAAAGTAAGGATACAGGCCATTTGGCATGCCCATCGGCATATTAGTAAACTGCGGCATCACCATGCCGTTGGCTTGAGGGGCCATTGTTGATGTAGGCATGCGTTCCTGGGGCTTCGTCTCTGACTTCTCTGCCTTGGATGAGCAGCAGCTCTTGGGCTGGTTTTCAACGCCATTTGTTCCGTTCGCTTTAACTACATGTTGTTCAGTCGGCTGCGCCGGGGTCGATTTCGCAGGGCCGCAGCAGCTCTTGGCTGCGACGACAGCGTGTCCATTCACGGCGGGGTGACCATTGGGTGCCATCGGTTTAGTCGCAACGGGGCCAGTCGCTGGATTTGCTGATGCCAGTTGCTGATAGAGCGGAAACATGGCTGGGTTAGGGGGAAAGGCGTTGCCGTTGGGAATAAAGCCCATCATTCCGTAGCTGGGAAAAGCCGTGATGGGTGTCGTGGGCATGTTGCCATTGGTTGGCGATATTGGCGACTTCAGTTCCGGGGAAGAAAGTATGTTCAACTGGTTGACGTCCATTCTTTCCAGGTTGGCGGGGTCGATCTGCTTTTTAGCCGGTCCATTCTTCGAATTGGCCTTTTGTACCCGGTATGCCGGTGTAGCTGATGTTCCCTTTGGTGCCGGGCTCGGGGGCGTCACCATTCCATTGGACGGCTCCCGGTCTACCGTCTCGGCGGCCGCCTTACGGCCAGCTGCCTCCTCTGCGGTGCCGCAGGGACACTTATGACTCTTCGGAATCGCAGCCATAAGGGCAGCACAAGTACATGACTTCGAAGCAGGGTGTGGGCACGAACTCAATGGCCGTCCCGGCTTGCGCACGGGGACCATGAGTCGCTCATTTGCGTGGGTGCATTTGGTGGAGCGATGGCCTCGGATGCACGGCTCACTACAATGATGGTCAGCGACGTACAAAGAAGGACAGGCATTGTCAATGGGATGTTGAGTCGAAGCAGGGCACTTACCAGGCCATCTTCACGCCGTTTATTAGAGGCATGTTGAGAGAGTTGCTGGAGTTTTGTGTTGTTGAGAAGGATTGAATCTCAGAGAGAGGTGTACGTTAGCCAATTGCCAAGCGCAGCACCCAGCGGCAGCGTATCCGATCGCACCCGGCGTCGGATTGAATCCTATAGATATCGCAACAGCGCTTCAGCAAGCACTTTTGAGATAATTCGCAGCAATAAGAATAAATTGTGAGTAAGTCGCAGACGCAAAAAAAAATTAAAGCAGCATAAAAAAATTCGTATTGATTGGGAACAGTCGTAGATCGAGGAGAGAGGGGGGAAGACTAATGCTCCGCCCGTCCAAGAGGGTGTTTCAGCTCGACGTCGCGGTAGAGAGGGCTGAAACTGAAATACGACAATCACTTTCCAGCGGTTGGTTCAAGCGATTGGCGGGGGCCAAAGGGAGGGAAGAGATTCGATGCAGGGCCAAGGGGAGGAGTAGAATCCTTTTTTCGATTTCAACCAACGACTGCCAGTCGAGGCTGGAGGAGCAAGATAAGCAGCAGTTTGTCGGCAATTTGAGGGGCGCAAAAAGAGCGAGCAAAAGCCGGTCGGTACAAATCCAAAGCTGGTTCCGGAGAGACTGTCGCTTTCTAGCAATTCATCTTATGCGACTGAAACCCGTGTCTCTGATGGCTTCGGGGAAGAAGATCCAATCGTCAACTTCGAAAAAAAAGAGGATGTAGAGAGCAAAGTTGAAGAGTCACCACTCCCCGTTAGTCGATCCCTTGACTTGGAAGGGGAAAAAAATGGAGGACCCTTCTAACTCTACGGCGGCGTCAAAGCTGCGCAGAGGGCTTGGCGGGCCCTCTGCAGGCCTTGCTTAGGAGCCTGTGACTTTCGTTTCATTTTCCCATTGCCGCGTGCGGGGGGACAGTCCGTGGGCAGGGCAGGGGAGCCTAGCAACTGCTCTAATAGCGGACGGCATTAGTGAGCACCCACCGCTAGCGACCGCGATTTACAGAAGCCTGTGTGCGCTAGCAAGGGGAGTGAAACATTCCAGCATCAAACGAAACATTTGGCCATTCCGCAGCCACAAGGTGATCTTAAATTAAACAGACTATCAGGTCAAAGTGAACACGGCTGCTTCCGGCGTCTTACTTGTGCTAAATGCTTCCAACAAAGACAATGAATACTACCATCGTATGGTACAGAATCGACACAGAGCAGAGCTTGGGCATTGTCAAGCCACCCTCATCTTCACCTCACACAGCGCCATCCACGCCACACGCGCCGTAACCGCCGACAATGGCACCATGTCTTATTGTGGCACAAATCTTGAGCCCCCCTCTCCAGCTATTCACTGTGCCATCTAATAATGGCATAGATTGAATAAGTAAACTAGGAGCAGCACACTAGTAGTTGTGCCGAAAAGCCAAGAGAATAGGAAATAGCTGTCCGGCTTTGCAGCTTTGCATCTGATTAGCAGTACGCCCAGCCCTTATTAGTCAATGCCATCGCCGGCCCCAGGCCTTTCCGGATGGCGCAATCAATCAACACGGCCAGAAGCAGCAATGCGGTGCAGTACCTTTTGTCGTACATGCAAATTGTATGTCATCCGAGGTAACATCCCGCAGCCATCAATCTCTCTCTCACCCTCCTCGCTCGCTCTCTGTCTACCCAAACAAGCAAAAAGAAACAAAAAAAAAAAAAAGAGCCACTCGCCTGCCATCCTCGGCCCCAAAAATCCAAAATACCACGCAAGACGCTCCCGTCGTCGCCGACGCCAGCCCCATCCAATCCCGCTTCCGAGCCCCGGAAAAAAAAGGCTTCGGAGCCGTGCGACTCTTAAAGTTTTGCTCAAAACAGCCCGGAAGGAAGGGTTTGGTGTCAAACATGCATGCGGGACATGCATCGGGCAGCCGTAGAAAAAGGAAAGCAGAGTCACAGTGAACTGAATCGTTCACATCTTGCCTCAGCCCGTAGTGCCCAGTTAAGGTAAAGCTCGGACGGGGTGACAATCTCACCACCACACGGACACTTTCTATTTTTTCCAACTTTTTAATCCATGTCTTGCCCAAATGTTCGTCCGTCCCGCACCTTGATGAGCAAGTTTCTATTGGCTGTCTGGCCGGCGCCCGCCCTTTTGCCAAAAGGGCCGGTCTTTGGTCTACTATCTATATCTAGTAATGCCACTCGGCACTCTATGGCTCAAAATCTCCCATGTGCCGCCTTCTTCTCACTCACCTAGGCGCGCGCGTGGCTCCCCGTCGTGGACAAGATCGTTCTCTGCCCTGTGCCCTTTTATCGTTATTACTAATGCTGGATCGCGACGGCTATTTCATAATCTAGCTTTATTCCGAGGGTGTTCACTTTTACTCCTTAGTTCCGGAGACAGAGCTTCAAACCATCCATTCCTAATAAGCTCTAGTATAAGGCAGAGAGCGGGTATCAATCAACAAAAGAAGCGCTGTATAGGCTATCCGTTATGCGAGAGGGAAGGGAAAAGAGAAAAAAGATCAGTCATCAACAACGCAGGCGTGAGGGGCTGCAGTTACAGTTACTCATATTTCCGCTTATGCCGTATCATGTCCTGCTCTTCTTAAGCTTGCTAAAATGTTTTATATCATATTACTTCATTACTCTGTATCACGTAGGTACATACTCCGTATGTGATTGTAGTAGGTTGTATATCTCGAAACTCGGACTCCACGCCATCCCAAAAATTGAAGCAAATGTCGCTGCCAAGCTGACCCAAACTAATTCCCATCTGAGTTGTCAGAATCAGCAAACATATCAGCCGCTCGCATTCGTCTCTTAGGCTGGCCACGGCCTGCTGGATGCGTTTCTGTGTCGTTTGTAATATTTGTAGTAGCCTTAACATCATCAGTTCCTTGTTGTCCAGGATCATCACCTTTGACTTCATCGTCATCATCGTCCTCATCCATCGGTTCACCATCTACGTCGTCATCCTCGTCAATTGGCTCTCCATCCAAATCATCTTCTGCGAGGGGCTCGCCGTCAAGGTCATCTTCTTCTATAGGCTCTCCCGTTGCTTCTTCCTCATCTTGTATCGGTTTTCCAACTTCGTCGCCCTCCTTGGCCAAGGTGTTATCAGCAGCAGCCTCGGGCGTTGCAGTTGCACCATTGGCTTCGACGACCTTCCATTTGCCCTTCTTGGCAGATTCATCCAGCTTGTCTTGTGCTTTCAGAGATGGCGGGTTCTCAAATGCGCTTACAAACATCGCATGGCTTTCTACCGGAAAGACACACCACCCTTCCCACAGGTTTAGAACGAGAGTAACGCTTCGCTTCCACTTTTCTGCACGCATTCGACCCCAGCCCTGCTTTTCTGCCATCAGCCCCAGGCGTTCAAAAACTTTTCTGTTGCGCAGAGCCGTCTCGAGAAGTTGCCGGTAACGCCACGCGTGTCGAACGCTGCTAGTAGAGGACGATGACAAGATATCGCTGACCACGTATAAGCCAACCAAAGTAGCTGCACTTGCATCTGTATTTTCATTTGCTGTGCTTTCTTCTGCTCCTGCTGCTTTTTGCTCTCCCTTACCATCCTTGCCCTTCTCGGCGTTGGTAACGGCCAAGGCTAGAGGCTGTTCGACATTGGAGACAATCAAGTCCACAACTTCGTCAGCACCACGACTAACGTGCGTAATGGCAAAGGCTGTTACTCGCGCGATATCCCCCTTGCGCACTTTTCCAATGGAAGTAGGCAAGCGAGACAGAAGATGCACCAGTTTGGCCTTTTCCAATGGATTAAGAAACGCCTTGCCCTCGTCACCAGTCGGACCACCCTCTCGGTTCGCGTCTCCATCAAAGTCTTCATCCTCTGATGAGTCATACTCCGAGTCTGAGACGAACTCATCCAACTTGGTGGTGTATTCGAAACGAAGACCTGTTTCGGGCGTTTTCCACGCATGGCCTCCTTCAAAGAGCGGGATGAATCTGCCCTTTTTCCTCTGCTGTAAATGTGATCCAGTAATGACTCCCCAAAGCATCCATCGATACCAAACACCGCCTTGACTCCTTGCATCCCATATCCAAGCCCATTTTTCTTCTCGTTGCACTGAGGCGCGTGACATAAGCAAGGCCTCAAAATCAGGACCGTGCTCAAGGACGCCTTCAATGACCTTGTTAATCAATCGGATCATTCGAATATCTGAAGGTGGCTTTACTGGCACATGTAATAGTGAAGATCGATTTACAGACCCAGAGCCATGGGAATATGAAGTTGGTGGAGCAAATCCTCTTTGGAATCCATGGCGCGAGTGATCACCATGCCCACTCGCAGACTCTTGTTCTACCGGTTTGGCTCCAAAAGGCTGAGATGCCGAAGTAGAAGAAGCCAAGCCCGACAATGCAGAGTTGCTGACAGCTGAGGAAAGATGGCGGTGGAGGGATAGATAGTAACCGTATCCCATATACCTATTCTGCAGCGCGCTTACTGCAGCATCCATATCAGTGGCGGGTGTCTCTTTGGACAGCGTCACAATGGCGACCGTGCATTTTCTCTCGGTTCCTCCCGGGCCAGCTGGAGGCTGTATCTTGACACTCTCGACCGTAAGGTTGGTAGGCAGCAATGATTTGATCGTTGCAGGGGATATTCCTGGAGGAAGATTCGACAGCCGTAGAGTCGGCCTAGCTATAGCCTTCTCCTCGGCGCGATCGACCATCTCCTCATCGTCACTCTGATCTTCAAACTTCAGCGTCGCCCTGCCCTCTGGCTCCTTGGAGAAATCCTTGAACGAGCGCTTCTTTGCAAACGGCATGGGCGGCATCCCCAAGCTCCCAGGGCCGCTCTTCATTCCCGACGAGGTGCCAAAATGTCGTCGCGAAGCTCCCCCGGGCCCAGAAGGTGGCGGCGGCGGACCCCCAAGAGTGCCAAATCCAGGTCGGCGATTCTGCTGCGGCGCGGCGTTGCGTTCTGTGTCTTCGTCGCCATCGTGATCGAAGCTCTTGATGAAATCTTCGTAGACGGCCGCGGTCTCTGCAGCTTCTCGCTTGCGCTTGGCTTCCGCTTCGGCCTTTTGCTTCTCGAACACGGATGGCTTGGTAGTTTTTTGGAATTTGGACTCCATTCGAGGGGCGTCGCCTGGATTTCGTGACGATGACATCGCGCGTCGATATTTCGAGGGTTTCGGGAAGGAATGTTAGCCCATGATAGAAGGTATCACGGTTGAATGAAGGCCTGGCTCAGCCGTGCGAGGCAGCCGAACAGTAGCAACCAACTAAAGCGTAAGGTAACATTAAAGTCGTGCAGGTAGGTACGTATCTTAGTCTCTGGAGTGAGTGCCATATCGGGCTATCGATAAGTCCAAGCACCCAGTGGCGCTCAGAAATAAGCCCCGATACTAGCATAATTTACTCTCGACCAATCTGGGAAGAGCAAGCTCGTGAATTACACACCCAGATGCCAAAATTAACAAAAACCACAAATAATTTCGTCTTCAGCACAACACACAATCTTGTTTACTAAACTAGATGCTCTACCCTCAACCTACCCTACATGCTTCTCCCACCACATAAAAACACATTACTAACAGCACAGCCCCGGACATGCCGGATGTCGTCACATCACATGGCCGGTGGCTCATCTCGCCTTACTCAGTTCCTCTAGCAATATCAACCCTGGACTTCCGCCCCTGCTCCCGTCCATCGTCACCAGCCCCTTGAACCTCCCGTCAATCTCTCTGCCCGCGCCCTCTGCTGCCTCCTTCTTCCACTTCCACTTCTCGCCAAGCTTCCCACCGTTCCCTGCCATGCAATCCAGCAGTTTCTCGCCCAGCACGGGCAGAAACTTGAATCCGTGCCCGCTGTCGCCCGTCGCCACGAACAGCCCTTCCCAGCCCGGATGCCAGTCCGCCAGGAAGTCGCCGTCGCTCGTGTCCGCGTACCAGCACAGTCTTGTTTCCTTCCATGGCCGGTCCTCGAGGCCTTTGATGGGCGACAAGTCTTTCAGGGCCTGGCGCAGCGCCTGATCCGCATCCGGTGGCAGCACGTTGGTGGTGCTACCGCTGCTGCTGCTGCTGCTGCTGTCGCCATCCCGCTGTGTTAGTGGTCTCGACACGACGATGGGCTTGCGCTCTTCTGAGGGCGAAAGGGGTAGCGCCCTCTGGACTAGCACTGGATTGAGGTATCCAAACGAATGTCTCGCAACTTTCAAAACGCGAGTCTGCGGTGGAATGATGAAGAAGCCGGTGCTCAGATTCAACGCTACAGGCTGCTTGGCCAACACCTCGAATTCCTCCTGTGAGACATCAATGTAGCCCAAGGGCTGGGCCGTGGCCTCTACACGTCCTCGCAGGTCGATCAGGCTGCCAGTCCACGCACCTGCAGCGACAAAGACAACTTCTGCCGTCAGGACCTGGGAATCCCTCAGTCGTGCGCCAACGACTCTCTTGCCCTCGGTGACGAGCTCCTCTACTCGTCCATCCACAAACTTCACTCTGCCTGTGGCTTTGACCCGGTCATACATCCATCTCATACCCTCGCCCGCATTCGCCCATCCGGAAAGCTCATTCACATAGCCCCAATCACCAGGATGCCCTTCAACGCCCAGGAAGTCCTGCAGCGCTTTGGCACTCTCCATGTGTCGAACTTTGTGGGCCAGCCCGCTCTTCTTCGCAATACTCGTTGCGTTTTCCCAGCTGGATTTGGTGTATCCCATGCCCGACATCTTTGGCTCCGTCGACGCATTCGCTGCGAGGAATAATCCGGACTCAGTGTATCGTCCCTGACCACCGAGTTCATCTTCGCCCTGTTTGCGCCACTCCTCCTGTGCGAGAGCCGCCAACTCAGCATAGTCCGAGTCTGCATAGTCGGCTCGGATGATTCTCGATGAGTCTACACTGGCGGCATCTCCTGGCGGAAACGTTCCTCCACGCACGTCATCCACGATGGTGATGGTAGTCTTGCTGTACGACGGCCTCTTGGTGAGCGCCCAGGCTGCGGAAAGAGCATAAACACCAGAACCGACAATGAGAATGGATCGTGGAGGGAGTTCCATATTTGCCATTTGGAAGTTGAGCGACTGGAATATGGGTGTCTTTGGTCTGCGCAAGCTCAGCCCTCCCGTCTCATATTTATTCACAGACACGCATATAATCGGCTACCCTGGCGTTACTGAAAGTCCATGCAACGCTTGTCTAATGAGGGGCTCAACCGTGGAGACATCCGACGATCGGGAAAGGCTTACCAAGCCTGGCAACTGACTACGGAGTACGTTGTTTGCACCAAAACGTACGTCGACTAATACCCACAAAAAATGTCAATGGAGAGAACTACATGGAATCACATCGACACGCGAATGCAGGTGAGATCAGGCCACAGCCAATTATTAGAGGACATAATCAGGCATTCTTCTGATGATGCTAACTGCAAAAGACCATGGGCTTTTGTAACAGTTACGCCCTTTGCTAAGGCCAAAAGGCGCATTTGCTAACCATATCGTCCCTCAAAGGGCGTAAGATGTCCTCATAACTTGTTCAGTCCCCAATACGCAGTACTGGAAATTGTTCATTTTCATCGCCAGCCAACCAATCGACCACCGTCTTTTGGCTGCTTCAACTGCTCAGCAACGTTCTTTCGATCCACATTCAACTTGACTTGTTTCCCCTTGGAAAGCATTAAAAAGGCCGTAAGAGACTGACATAGCAGTCTGAAAACAAGCCACGAGCAATCTATGTTTGTGTCGCGGGATGGGTAGTCTTTGTTCTTTTTTTGCCGTGAACCAGATCCATCGTAAAGAAAAGTAAAAAATCGCAAAAAAACCTCTTCCTGGCCTTCCACCCCTTTGCCAACGCCAATGCAATGCAAGCAGAAATCAGATGGTACAAGCGGGCACCCCACTGAGGAACTTGGCCGTGTCCTACCAAGCCCTGTGGGCAAACGACGTCCTATGTAGTAGTCGTGGTATCATGACCTGTAAAAAGGTCTAATCATATACGTCGGTTGTTTTTTTAGAGGATATTAGGATAAAGTAGTGGTACACGAGATGTAAAATCTCTTGACCATACCCGTAAGTGCATTTAGACTTTCCGGAAATCTGATTGTATGAGTTAGCCACCATGATATCAAGGTATTGATGCTGCGGAGTAGACAAACCTTGAAGCACAGGGTAGATCATCTCAAAAGCCTGGTAAATCTCTTCTCTCACTTTGGCACCTGTCAAGACAATCTTGCCAGATACGAAAATGAGCAGCACAATCTTGGGCTTGATCATGCGATAAATCAGACCGGGGAACAACTCAGGCTCATAGGAGCTAAAGTTGTGGTGACGAGAAGCAAGACCTTCGAGACGGATGGGGAACTTGATATCACAGGAGCCGACAATGTTTTGGATCTTGAAATCCGTGAACTTGGCGTTGAAGCCGAGCTTCTGGATAATACGGGCATATTTGCGAGAGGCCAGCTTGGAGTCGTCTTCAGATTTGGCGCCAGTAACAACCATCTTGCCGGATGCGAAGATGAGGGCAGTTGTCTTGGGCTCACGAATACGCATGATGACGGCGGCAAAACGCTGCACATTGTTTGTTAGCACTGATGCATGACCAGTAGCAAGTCCCTTCCCCGCTGAGCTGCCATTCAAGTATTCACCTTTGGGTTGTATTCGGCGTTTCTTGCGTGCAGAGCAATCGTCTTCAAGTCCAATCGACAGTCGAGGTTGACAGTAGCCACGATGTTCCTTTGATTGGGAGATAAGTCTCAAAGAGCACAGCCAAAGGTACTCAAGAAGATACATACTGCAGAGTGGGCGTAATGCCACTGGGGCCCTGAGAGGCTGCAGGCGTTGCGGCAGGAGTTGCAGGAGTCACCCCGTTCCCATTCGCAGCCTGTTGACCGTTGGGAGCCATTCGCTGGCTGCCATCGCCGTTTGCTAAGGGAGGCGTGAGCTCGTTTGATGCGCCGGGAAACGACAGCGAGCCAGGCGCGGTAAAGGCCTTAGCCTGAGCGGCGTTGGCCGGGTGCGTTTGGATGCCCTCCATGATCGGGACTGTATATCAGATAATCGGAGTCTGCGGCGAGGTTGCAACCTTGACACTGAGCAGATCTGATCGGAGATTAAAAAAAAATTAAAGGTTAGCCGCTTGCATACCCTGATGGCAGACGATGCATCGAGGTGATCCAACGGATAGATAAAAGTGAAAAGCAAAGGGTGTTGAATCTGCTGGTTGGCACAATAACAGATTATCGTGCTGCACAGGCAGAATGCGAGATGAAAAGAAGAAGTTGAATGGGCAGAAAAGAGATCGGGCTTTTGTTATGATGTGACCGCTGCACTGCCAGTTGGAAACACGTGTTTGCCACAGCAGCGCGATGCAGTGAATGGACAGTGAGTGAAGACTGAAAAGTTGCCACCTACCTAATGCGGGAGATGAACAAGTGAATGTCTCCCCTACAGAAATACTGCTCAAGCAGCTATTTGGAGTTCTTGCGAATGCTGTATGCAAACCGCAAAATGGGTAGAATATGGTGAGAGAATGGAGGTCGAGTCTCTATAAAAAGCGTTCGTCCAACGGGGCAAAGACTCGAAAAGGTCTCTGTCTTCACTTCAAAGCAATTTTTTGAGGGTTATTTCTTTTTTAAATTGCGTTCTACAGAACGAGGCAAACGACTCGATGGGCGACGATGACGGGCAGTACTTTGTATCGCTTGAGAAGTCTTCGTCGGTGAGATCGATTGCACCCGTGAATTAATAAAAAGAGGGAGCGACGGCGTAAGGAACGTGTTCCAGTTCTGTTATTGCCTGATCGCAGGGACGTCGACGCCGAGCGACCTAGTAAAAAAAAATAGAGCAGGCTTGCTTCTTTCTTCTTCTGCTCCAAATCTCCGTGACGCTGGGATTAGGGAGAGGCTGTTCAAAGAACGGGTCTTGCAGATGCGGGCGATGAGGCGCGGGCGTCTGAGGCGTCCGATGAAGGAAGAGAGCGTGAGAGTAGAGCGAAAAGAAAAAAAAAAAGTGACAAGCGAAGCCTTGGAGGCTGCAAAGTGGGGCGTGACGTCGTTGGAGGGGGAGAAAATATTAATGAGAGCGCCGAACGTATATGGGAGGTACGCAGGGCCGCCGGTCGGGACTTCCTCGCAAGAACAACAAAACACAGCGGATGGGGGAGGGCTGGGTACTTATAATTCTCGCTCCGGAAGGCCCAGGCAGGGCTCCCAGGCAACAACACCACCTGTGGCGTCGCTTTTGGCAGACCCGAGCTCAGCGTAGCGCATGCACTAGCCGCAACAACAGCCAATCAGCGCCGCGCGCCACTGAGCTTTTATCTCCTTTGCCCACCACAGGCTCACAAGGCCCCCTGAAGTATCGCGGTAGCATGCAGAACCTCGCGGTACCAGCGCTGTGGCACCAGGAATAACGGGGGGTACAGCGCAGGCGGCAGGGGGGCTGAGCTGGCGGTCACGGTGCTGCAGCAGCGCCAGGGCTTTTCCTGAGCAAACACACCAGACCTTTTGAGCGCTTTCACTTCGCTTTCACTTCCTTTTTCCTTTCTTCTTTCTTCCACTTCCTTCTGCCTGCATCCCAGCGTGCAGACACAGCTGCAGTTTTCTGGCCGGCTTCTTCACTTGTTTGATTTCATTTGCTCGCATGCACGCAATCCATGGCCGCGCCGGCGCCTCACCACCACTCGCTCGCCCATGCGTGCAGCAGCTGCACGACCCGTCTACGAGAGAGAGGCCAGCTGCTGATGGCAGAGCGACAGAACAGCACAGAGCGAGCCATTCGGGGCCCCGTCCGCTGCGTCTGGCCGCGCAGTCTGTCGCAACGCCGCCCTTCCACTAGGAGCAGCGTCGACTGGCTGCGCGGATGGCGAATGTCGGGATGACGGGGAAATTCGCTTGACTCTCCTGCTGGCGGTTGCTGGGGCGAGCGACCATCAAATCAGCCCCAGGCAGGTTGGACGGGGCTGGCAGTGGAGCCCACGGTTGGTCGCGTCGCGCCCATTCGCCCCTCTCCCCCCTTTTGATGAGCCCTATCCACCAACCACTCCCTGAAATTGCGTCTTCGCCGCCCCCCTCACCCACTGAACCACGTCGTCCGTCCAGCGGCCACACCATGGAAAACAAGACGAGCCTTGAAACACGCCGCGCTCTGTTGCCCCTGGCTGCGAAGCCCAGGGACGGGCTGCTCACAGCTTTTGCGTCTCAGCATCGTCTCAGCGGCAAGCGAAGCGCCATGCGATGCGATGCGATGCGATGCACTGCGATGAGCACCGCTGCTTCTGTCGCGCCGCTGCCGTGTGTCTGGGATGTGTCTGGCCGATGGAACCGATTACGAGTCGCGTCGCACACTTCGCCGCACACAGCAGAATTTTCTGCCACAGCCGTGTGGGCAAGGTCCGGTTTGGGAGGAGGCAAAAATGGCACAAGGCGCATCCTGGCGTTAGTGAGTCATTGATTCTGAGCCAACCATCCCAGGAGCCGCATCCACTGCTGCTTGCGGCCTTGTGAGTGGCTCCTCCACGCCAAGTACTGAGTACACGCTGGGCTGGCGCAGGTCCATCTAAGCGATATATTAGCATCGCTGTGCCCTTACCCAACAGCAGCTCCATGTAAGTGGCATCTGGTTTCTGACGCAGCACATCCGCAGAAAAATGCCCACTAAAAAGCAAGAGGTCACAAAACACGGATTCACACAATCTTGTGGCTAAGCGAGATAGAGCCCAGAACCAGTGCTGCTGCATGTCTCATCAATGCCAGATAAGCCGAGTCCCGCAGGTTGCACCGGCGCAATCACGGGAGATTGGGAGCTGGCGATCGCCTTGTACCCGCTACCTGGCGAGCAAGAGCCAAGATTTGTTTTGGGCTCGCACAAAGTACCTCACTAACAATTTTCCAACCTGGTGACCCCCAACAGCGTCTTTTGCTCTGAAAAATTCCACGTTACACTTTGCCCCCTAGCGCCGCATCGCTGCCAGAACTGGATACGCTGCCCGCCTTAGATCCAGAAAAAATTTGCGTTCTCGCCAGCCCCAGCCGTTGTTGGTGTAGCCATTGATTTTTGTCCCAGTAGTCGCATCAACCGCGTAAAAATTCTAGATGGCCCACGCGCAGAAGTGCGTAAAAGGGAACTTGACGTAAAACTTTTCCATCTACGATATTGAGTAGTATTGATTATCTTCTACCTTATTTGCTTGGCTAGCAGCTAGCACTGCTCGTATCGTTCATCCGCGCAAGTCGGCCATGCGACGATCAGCAGCCGGGGAGCTGAACGGTCCCTCGTAGCAGTAGCACCGTATTGCTGTCTGATCTCTGTAACAAGCATCAATCTTACCGAGTGCGAGCCCCGTGGCCCGTTTGGGAACCAGCCGCAGCAGCGCTGGAGCGGGAAACAAGAGGAATTTCAATGTTTCACGGCCAACGGCATTCTGTACAGCATTAAAATGCAACACAAGAATGCTCAGTGAATCTCTTTGGGAAAGCAACGCATAAGAGAGGGAGCAAACAAAGTGGCTTCTTACTTTTTATCTTTTCTTTTGGGGATCTCATTATTACAAGAGGGAGAAAAAAAAATTTGCTTGGTGCTACCCTCTGTTGCATGGGTTGTGTCTGCATTGATCCTTTGCATTTATTAATCAAATCCTTTCCCTAATAAGTATTCATCGTTTAATTTGGAGGACAGACGGTAAAATAAACATCACCAACTTGTCACATATAGCATTATTTGCAGAATACTCGGTGAGAGATCCATCACTGCCGCTCGCTGCACCTACATACAGATACATGTCCTTATCGGCTCAAGCCTCCCAGCCTCGTACAGCTGTTAGACACAAGCCCATCGCCCTATTCCTCGTTGAGGTACTCCCCGGTGAGCGCTAACCTCTGGGGTACTTGACACATGCAAAAAGTGTCAATGCAGCCCACTCCGAAAATAAGCGCTACTTGCTATCCGGGGACCCAGCCTAATGCAAAAACCTAGTAGTAGGGTCGCCGCTATTCAAGCCCGCCAACTAGACTACAATCTGTAAACGTGCCGTAAGCGGTGTTAAAGCGAGCGGGCTAAGCTTTTCCTTGTTTTTAAGGTCTGGTGCGATAAAAACTTGGTTTTTATTCCTTTCCGAAATCCGAATCTGTATACGCCTTGTGATCTTTCTCAGATAAACCTACATGATGGCGTGGGGAAAATTCTAGATCGAGGCCCAGCCACCCTAATAAATAAACTTTGTTCTTTCTCCTTTAACAAAATGTTCCCCATCCTAACAGAATTTACTTACATTAACATACAATCATTTATTTACATACATATCAATACAAATTGTGTGAATTCCCTCAGCGTCGCTTATTTGTCCCCGCTCTTTATGTCATGTAGTACTTAGGGCCTTCGCCTCCCTGTGGTACCTGCCAGTTGATGTCCTGCTGGGGAGCTTTGATATCACATGTCTTGCAGTGAATGCAGCTGTTTTTTTATTGATGTTAGTCACTCGATGAAGAAGATATGGAAAGGTGATGCTACTCACTTTTGTGCATTAATCTGGAACCGCACGCCGTGGGGTTTTGACTCGTCCTCGATATACTCGTACACGCCAGCCGGGCAGAAACGGTTCTCCAGGCCCTTGAACGGCGGGTAAGCTTTTTCGGTATGGGCATCCCAGTCCTGGACCTGCAAGTGCACGGGCTGGTCTTCTTCGTGGTTGGTGCCGGTTCGCGAAACGCTCGTCAAAATGTCAAAGCTGATCTTGCCGTCGGGCTTCTCGTATTCAATCTTGGGATACTGGTCGGCGGGCTTGGTTGAGGCATAGTCCGGCTTGCCGTGCTTGAGCGTCCAGGGAACACGGCCCTTGAAGATGTACGCCTCCAGGCCCGAGTAGGCCACGCCGCCGTAGACGCCGAGCGGGTTGTGCCACGACGGCCGCATGTTGCGCACCTCCTTGAGCTCCTTCCAGATGGCCGACTTGCGCAGCGAGTCCTCGTAGTCGTACAGGAAGACGGTGCCCTCGCTGGGCTCCTTCAGGGCGTTCCAGGCGGCCTCTGCGGCCAGCATGCCCGACTTCATGGCGTTGTGCGTGCCCTTGACCTTGGGGACGTTGACGAAGCCGGCAGAGTCTCCGATGAGGGCACCGCCGGGGAAGGCAACCTTGGGTATACTCTGGAATCCACCTTCGACGAGAGCTCGAGCACCGTATGAAATGCATTTACCGCCCTCGAGGACGTTCTTGAAGAGAGGGTGCTGCTTCATCTTCTGGAACTCCTGGTATGGCGAGAGCCAAGGGTTCTCATAATCCAGTGATACAACCAAGCCCAAGGTTACAAGATTCTCGCCAAAGTGATACATGAAAGAGCCGCCGTATACGTCCTTCGGTAAGGGATAGCCCATGCTGTGCACAACCAAGCCCTTTTCAAACTTGGCGGGGTCAATCTCCCACACCTCCTTGACACCCAAGCCGTATGTCTGGTGCTGGCTGTCTCGTCGCAAATCAAACTTGTTGATCACCTTCTTGCTCAAGCTGCCGTGGCAACCTTCGCCAAACATTGTGACTCTCGCATGGAACTCCATACCGCGCTCAAAGGAATCCTTTGGCTTCCCATCTCGCCCAATTCCCAAATCGTTTGTAGCCACGCCCTTGACCGACCCGTCGGCATTGTAGAGAACCTCCGAAGCGGCAAAGCCAGGGTACAACTCAACGCCAACTTCCTCCGCCCGCTCACCGAGCCACTTGACAAACTGATTCAAGCTGACAATGTAGTTTCCGTGGTTATTCATCTGAGGCGGCATGGGGATCGGGATCGCAGCCGTCTTAGTCAGGAAGCGCATCTTGTCCTTGCCGGCCGGCGTCGCATGTTCAAAGCGATTGGGGTTCGATTCGTCGAGCCAGTCGGGGATAAGCTCGTTGATGGAAGAAGGCTGGATGACGGCGCCAGACAGGATATGGGCGCCCACCTCGCCGGCCTTTTCCAGCACCAGCACGCGGAAGTCCTCGTTGCCAGCCTCGTTGGCCAGCTGCTTCAGGCGGATGGCCGCGCTGAGCCCCGCGGGGCCGGCACCGATGATGCAGACGTCGACCTCGTCTGACTCACGCTCAATGCTCAAAGGGTCGAGCGAATCCTCCTCGGCGGCCATGCGCAGCCGCATAGATGTGCTGAAGGGCCTGACGGCAGCAATTGATGTGCCCATCGCCGGCCGGAACATCAGCGGAGCTCTCCGCGTAGCTGCCACGGCGCCGAGGAACCTTGCTGGCCGACATCTGGAGATCGCCCGGGTGCCGCGCAGGGCGCATCTTGATACGGGCGCGGGCGCCGACATTGTTTGTACTGAACCCTTTCTTTCTTGGAAATCCAACTCGCAGCTCCAAAGGGAGAAAGACCCGAGAAGATGGAGAGGCAATTGGCGAGAGCAGACGGGCTGGAGTAGAACGAAAAAGAAAAAGCGGCATCGACGTCAAGAACCCGAGCTACTGCTATTATTATTGCGTGCGCGGCGATTGGCCAAGGTCCCCCGGGTTTCTATAGCCGATTGCACCCGCGGAGACGCTGTACTTGCAGGGAACCTTGTGCCGTAAGACCACGCGCTCTACAAGTGGTGGCTAAGCTCGGCTCATAAAGTAGCCTCAAGGTTCCTTTTTCCCAATCACTCTCTTACCTCTCCCAAGCCTCAAATAACCGCAGCAGAGAACTGCCAATTCTGCTTGCTTGCCGTCTACAATTCTCCAAACTAAATCTAGAGCTCTGAATGTTTTCATAAAGCTCGCCGATGCCGCAGACACTTGATCCTTTTGCGGGTGCGCATTAAAGGCCGCCTTAGGCGAAGCCTACTTCGATATCGGCGCCATTCTACTCCGTACATGTATAAGCGGCTCAAGTCCCACGGTAATCCTGCAGCTGCCTGAGGCAATGTATGCAACTGCAGTGTCAGACGCCGCAATAAGTCGGTAAGCTTACAAAATCATTCTGAGCATGTGCCATTCCTCTTGCGAGAGATTCTTTTGCCTGCGCAGTTTGGTTGTCTGTGATACCCAGTCATGCTCCGTACTACGGATGTCCATTACCGGGGACGCTTCTCCGAGTAGGCTATTCCACGGTAAGACGGGCCGTCCTCTTAGCCGCGGTCCGTAACAGGACCATCTGAAATGCCTACCGGAACATCTTCTCCAAGCCGAAAAGAACTGATTATCACGAGACATGCGAAATGTGGAAGATTTAATATTTGGTTCTAGTCTAGTCTAGCAGAAAGTGTGTGTACGCACGGTGAACGTAGAAACAGACTCTATCGCGGTAAGGTGCAGGGTAGGAATGGCTTAGGCGGTAGATGGAGTCTGGCTCTACCTATAAGCCCTTTTGCCGTGGTATACGTCATCTTGTCCAATATCTCTCTTGTGAAGCCAAGAAGAAAGCCTGCTTTCATACTTGTAGTCTTATCATGATGATACACTGAAAATTACAACGCACAAGGTACACAAGAATCCTGGCGCAAGCATCATAGACATCATGAGGGTATTTGCTGACCTCCCCATTCCGGGCTCAGCGACATTTGTCCAACGCTCATCGACTCTAAGACACCGTTGTCAGCGTCACGTTGATAGTGTCTAAATGGCGTAGGGGCCACAGCAAAAGTCATAGCCTTGCGTAAATCCTCAAATATCAACATGAATCGCGTCAAGGGATACACATCCATTGTCATCTCACAGGGCCGTATGCAGACCAAAAAAATGTCTTAAAATGCAAATTAGTGTTAAACTTTAGCATGATACTCCAACTCCTTGCATTCATCCCTACATACTAGTATGTAATTCCTTGTCTATCCTGATAACCACGCTTTAAACTCTAACTTAAATCAAACCCAGCCCCTGACGATATCGCGTACAGTAGTTTCGTTCGTAAAGTTGATTCTGACTTATAAACCGGTAGCTTCAGCAAATTAACACACGTACTTGTGCTCGGCAGTCGTTCTTGGTCCGAGCCACCATCCCGAATGGCAAATTTCGGATTCAGTTGTGCAAAGCCAAGAAGCGGTGCTCTCGGTGTTGAGCTGACATATTTGAGAACGTCGCGCCTTTGAGCGTCTGTAAAGCCGTACATGACGTTCCAAAACATTTTAATGGTGGGGTGCTCCTCTCCATCGTCACCCACAGCGTAAAGGCCGCTATAAACTGTATTTCGACGTAAGTCCTCGACATCAATCTCCATAGAGTCGCCGCCAACCAGACGCTGTAGCTCAGATTGGTTAAACATAGACAGCCATGAAGGTCTAATGATTTCGCGAAGCCCGCGGAGGAAAGCCATGGTTTGGGGAGCCGGCTGCAGGACCAAGCGATGACGAGCTGCGTAGGATATATAGAGCAGGCGATTATCGTTTGTAACTGGTACTTCGTCGCCGTTGGGCACTAGCTTTCTGCTGATAGTTTTTACAGGCTCTCCTGGAGCTGATACCTGGTCCGTGATGGTAAAGTCAAACCCTAGAGCAGATACGTCTCCCGGGTAATTCTTTAGGTTAAGGAGACCCTTGTATAATTCTTCGTCCATGTCTTGGAGATCGTTGACACTACCTTTGTAGCTGTTCTCTTCCTTTCGATTTGGTGACGGCCATTTCAGAAGGAAAAATCCGGCAAACGCAAGATCAACAAGGATCCCCTCATACATACACTTTCCTACAATGCGACCAAGAAATTCATAACGTTTGAATAACTCGGATATTGCTTCCCGCCACTCGTGATCAGATTCGGTAAGGCCTTGCTGTCGCAGTGACTCGCGAAGTATATCCAAAGCCATGGGATTGGGATACAGAAGCCCCTTGTCACTAGATGTAAACATACCCAGGCCTCCAAGTTGATTTCCAAAAGCTTCTGATGTAACGCTGGTTAAGAATTCTTTTGTAACGCCACCACCATCTATACCCGCTTCAGGGGTATCGAATTGGTCAACAAAGGTAATTTGAATAGGGTCTTTTAACCCCTCTCCCAGCTGATAGAATTGCTCGAATGCATCTTCAAATAGTTGACCGCGGCGGATTTTCGCATGGTGTCTTCCCAAGGGAGGCATCGGGAATGCGCTATTTCCACTTCTACGAAGTCTGTCGAGATTGATGAAGGATCTGAATATCATAACTCGCGTCTCAAACGGAACAACAAACGGAATATGTTTGAGAATTTCCAATTTGGGCCCCATTTCCGCAAGTCTTCGCTCCCTTTGAGCGCGAATCTGGCGGGCTTTGAGCCTTTCCAACCTGACGTGACGAGAAAGCCGCTGCGCAGCAAAAGTCGAATGCGATCCAAAACCGTCATCGAATGGAGACATAGCGTCGTCTACTTCTGTATCGCTGTCCTCTGCTTGCTCCTGGATCTGTCTCTCTTCTTCCGCTATGACAGCACTAATAAAATCCTCGTTCTCCAATTTGCCCGTCATGAGCCAGTGATCTGCTGACAAGAAATGCTTCCGCGAGTCTCTCTCGTAGAGCATTTTTAAGGAAGCGGTGATGATTGCGCGAAGGCTCTCTAAATCGAGCTTTGTAGATACTTCCGAAGCTGGAGATTTGCCAGCGGCCTTGGGCCCGTCTGAGACTGTCGACGAATCTCCCCAGTAGGAGTTTAGTCGCGCTGTAGCTGAAGCCTCAACAGCTGCTCGAGTTTGGGTGATTTCTTGAACATTATAATGCAGAGCGAATGCTGTGTTTTTAAGGAATATGATGAGCGCTTCAATGTCTTTTAGTGCCAAACTGCATGATCGGGTTCGTGATTGTGGCACATCGCTGCTTAAAACTTGAGGGTAAATGCCGCTCAGGAAATCCTCATCATCGCTGAGTCTAAGAATGAAGGTATAAAGCTCTAAAAATAAGAGAATGATTCTCCATTCTTGTTCTTCCGTGTGAGCCGAAGAAGATCGGGAGACAGTCTCATAAAAGTATCGGTGGAGCACTTTCGCTGGTCGCTCAGACTCAGCTTTTAGTTTTTGAAATATCGAAGTTTTGGTCATCATCTGCCAGAGGTATTTGACAATAGGAATGTTACCCCCTGCAGTAGGTATTTCTTCGAGGAATAGCCTCATACGCGTGTCGTCGGCTCTTGTGGGGAAGCTTTGAAGTAAAGAGAGAATATAGCCGGCAAGGAGCTCACTACCTTCCAGCTCTTGATTTGAAGACTGTGCCAAGCTAATGGAGAAGTCACGTAGCAAGCTGGAAATGCCATTGCTGTCAACTAGCCGTAGCAGCTGTTGAGTAATGTATGATGTCGATGGGAAGATAAGAGACTCGGCAGCTGCGTCGTTGAGCTGCTCAGGGGACGGCTGTGTGCTTATACGAATATTAATATCGGACGACAAAGCGGAGAGCTGAGTGAAAGTAGCTTTCAGATTGATCAAATTCTGGTTTGAACTTTTTTGTGCCCTGCTCAGGTCAATATAATGGGCTAGGAGCCAGAGTAGATGATCCTTGTCTGGCAAAGTATCGGATTTATATGTATATAATCGTAATATTTCTGTTGCAAGCTTCTCCACGTTGATAATTTCGCCCACACGATCAATGTTTTGCTCAAAGAAATAGAGGTTATCAGCGGTTAGAAATCGTAGTGCCAAGGCCGAGTATGCTTCTGGCTCTATAAGAGGCATTGTGTTAGCATCATATTACTCGTATTCGAGAGCTATAAATTCAGGAACCAGCTTTGCATACCGTTTTCCGCGCCTGTATTCAAAGGTGCCGATATAGATCTAAAGACTGCCTCTAGCCATTCTCGATTAAGCTGTGATTGGCACAGCTTTGCCAATGCCACATAGTATTCGTTGACTGACGCTAATATGATGAGAGGAAAATTGAGGGCTAGATGGTTGATGAGTCTTAGGATATGTTGAAGTTCCAATGACGTATCGCTAAGAAGCCAGGTTAGCTTGTGCGTAACGTTATGAGGCACCAATAGCTTGTAGCAGCTTGTAGCAGCTTCCAACAGCTTGACCCTCCGTTTGTGAGCAACTGTAAACATACTCTTTAACGACCAAAGCGTTCAAAGCTTGCACCAGAACGACCATTAATTTCTGGAGTCGAGATGTATGATGGCTGGCGTCACATAGTTGCTGCAGAGAGACATTATTACAGTCGTTGATGAATAAGAACAAGCGTTGCATATCACCGGCATGAGCGGCAGAGAAAAAAGATAACAGGAGAGGAAACGAAACGTATAGCCGCTGGAAAGCATCGGCATTGGAGAGAGATTGATAGATGAGATCAAAGTCATTCCTGCGCTGCTCCTTCAGGGTAGACCTTGATCTGTATCCTCTCCATGTCTTCTGTATCTGTGACGCAGCCTTCAAACGCCGTCTCTCCACCTGTCGCTTTTCTCGGTCGGCCTGCGCATCCGAAACGGTCTTTGTAGCATTCGAAGCGGCCGAAGGGGACCATGATGTGTTGGAGAACGGGTTGCTGGCCTGCCCGCTCAGGTTCACGTTTCTCGGCCGCCGGGAGCTGCCCGTGAAGGTTGAGAACATGGCGGCGGCTTTGGCTTTGCTAATAGCTACACGCAGACATCAAGAGGATGGATAGACCAGCATGCCACGCAGCATCTGCGCACGATATTGTGATATTTTGCGGCTGCTGCGGCGATTCTAGAAGATTCAGCACCGAAGCTGTCTGTCGGCCATCAGTCATCAACAGGCTGCCTTTCGGATAGCATCATCGCTGGTGGGGCAAAGTGCTCGGGGGCTAGTGTCGCGTGCTGATAAGATAAAGAAGTTTCAGCAGTCAGTCACCGCCTTTGAACATCCCACCAACACAGTGCACAGACGCGGGGCAACCACTGTTACCCTTGTTTGCTTTGCCTTTCTTTGAACAGACTTTTTGTTCTTTGAGAGGGCATTGCGTGGCGCAGGAAGGCGAATCCTTTGCTTAGATTTTTACACGGCTTCGAGGTGGCTGCATGTAACTCCCGCTAGAGATAAAGTAAGTAACGAGGCTTTTGGCGCCTCCGTAAAAAAATTTTGAACAAGAGAGGCAGACTTTGCATCACACCCTCATTGTTTGATAGGCCGGCTATTAGTCCAAAAGACTTGACCGAGGCGGGGTTTGCGGTGTATCACTAACAAAGAGAGGCACATAGAAAGGCACTGATTGTTATCGGCTACTTTGCCATGCAGACCGGCAGGTATCTCTCCCTACTCCAGCGGATTCTAGTGCCTTGATTGGCAGTGCCCTGCACTGTGCAGCCATGCGATACCCTAACACATCCAGTAGGAAGTCACAACTCGCCGCTAAGGAGGCACGGAAGGTCACTCCACCGCTAGACAGGTTTAGCAGCCCAGCAAAAAAAATGTGAAGCGGCTTTGAAAATTCTCTTTTTTTTTCTTCCTCCACACAACGTCCAACTTTATCCAAACAACCCAAAACCCATAAAACCGAGATAGTTCAGAGGTACGGTCTTCGTACTTGATCTCTGTTCTTGCTCTTTTCTTCAATCAAGAAAACCAAAAAAAATTGAAAAACCCCAAAAAACCCTACCCACCCACCTTCAAGTCCCGCGCGACGTCGTCGACAACGGTCACCGCAAAAAAACAAAAAAACCAGATCTGAGACAACTCACCCCAGTTGCCTCTATCACCAAGTCTCTGCCTGCAGATTGTCCATTCTGACTCGCCGAGCACTACTCATCTTCTCATTCTTCTCTTCTGAATCAGTGAGTGCTGCTGACGCTGAGTATCATGGCCGTCACCCATCGTGGACATGATGTCTCCTGCCTTCTGTTTTGGTTACTGACTTTGTTTTTCTGCAGTCTTGTTCGATACCCGTGATTTAGTTAACCGTCGCAATGGCCACTAACACCACCTCGGGCGCTGTTGACCAGCTCGCCAACGACCTCAACAACACATCCCTCAATGGCAGCGGTGATGTCAAGGCTCCTGCCGTCGACACTGGTGTGAGCGCTGGTGCTGAGGATGCCTCTGCTCCTACCCCCACTGCCGCCCCCCACCCTCAGAACTCTGCCTCGCTCTACGTCGGAGAGCTCGACCCCTCCGTCACCGAGGCCATGCTCTTCGAGCTCTTCTCTCAGATTGGCGCCGTGGCTTCCATCCGTGTCTGCCGTGACGCCGTCACTCGCCGCTCTCTGGGCTACGCCTACGTCAACTACAACTCCACCCCTGATGGCGAGAAGGCTCTGGAGGAGCTCAACTACACTCCCATCAAGGGCCGTCCTTGCCGTATCATGTGGTCTCAGCGTGACCCTGCTCTGCGCAAGACTGGCCAGGGCAACGTGTTCATCAAGAACTTGGACGTTGCTATTGATAACAAGGCTCTCCACGACACCTTTGCTGCCTTTGGCAACATTCTCAGCTGCAAGGTTGCTCAGGATGAGACCGGCGCCTCCAAGGGCTACGGTTTCGTTCACTACGAGACTGACGAGGCTGCTGCTCAGGCTATCAAGCACGTCAACGGCATGCTGCTCAACGAGAAGAAGGTTTACGTCGGCTACCACATCCCCAAGAAGGACCGCCAGAGCAAGTTTGAGGAGATGAAGGCCAACTTCACCAACGTATACGTCAAGAACATCAGCCCCGACGTTACCGATAATGAGTTCCGTGAGCTGTTTGAGAAGTACGGTGATGTCACCTCTTCTTCTCTGGCCCGTGACCAGGAGGGCAAATCTCGTGGATTTGGATTTGTTAACTTCACCACTCACGAAGCTGCTTACAAGGCTGTCGATGAGCTCAACGGAAAGGATTTCCGTGGCCAGGAGCTCTACGTTGGCCGTGCCCAGAAGAAGCATGAGCGTGAAGAGGAACTGCGAAAGTCTTATGAGGCTGCGCGCCTTGAGAAGGCCAGCAAGTACCAGGGTGTCAACCTCTACATCAAGAACCTCGATGACGATGTTGATGACGACAAGCTCCGCCAGATGTTCTCCGAATTTGGCCCCATCACCTCTGCCAAGGTCATGAGAGACACTCCTCAGGAGGGCGAGGATGAGGTCAAGGACCAGGAGAAGGACAAGGAGAACAAGAAGGAGGCCGAGAACGAGGCCGAGTCGGCTGAAAACGCCGAGAAGAAGGCTGAGAAGAAGGCCGACAAGAAGCTTGGTAAGAGCAAGGGTTTCGGCTTCGTCTGCTTTAGCAACCCCGATGATGCCACCAAGGCCGTTGCCGAGATGAACCAGCGAATGATCAACAACAAGCCTCTCTACGTTGCTCTCGCCCAGCGCAAGGACGTTCGTAAGAGCCAGCTTGAGGCTAGCATCCAGGCTCGCAACCAACTGCGAATGCAGCAGGCCGCCGCGGCAGCTGGTATGCCGCAGCAGTTCATGCAGCCCCCCGTCTTCTATGCTCCTGGCCAGCAGCCAGGCTTCATCCCCCAGGGTGGCCGTGGTATGCCTTTCCCCCAGCCTGGAATGCCTCTTCCTCAGGGTGGCCGTCCTGGCCAGTTCCCTGGATACCCTCAGCAGGGTGGCCGTAACGTTCCCCAGGGAATGCCTCCCAACATGTACGGTCTCCCCGGCCAGTTCCCTCCTCAGTTTGGCCAGCCTGGAACTCCTCAATTCATGGCTGCTATGCAGCAAGCTCAGCAGGCTGCTCTTGCTGGCGGCCGTGGTGGCGCTCCTCAGGGCGGCCGCGGCAACATCGCCGGCATGCCCCCCAACGTTCAGGGCGGAATGCCTGGCTACCCCCCTAACAACCGCCAGGGTATGGGACGTAACAACAACGCTGGTCGCAACGGCAACTTCAACAACCAGGCTCCTCGTGACAACGCCGCCAACACTAACGCCGCCAACGCTCCTTCTATGCTCCAGTCTCAGCTTGCTGCGGCTCAGCCTGCCCAGCAGAAGCAGATTCTTGGTGAACTGATCTTCCCCAAGATCCAGGCCATCAACTCTGAGCTTGCTGGCAAGATCACCGGTATGCTGCTGGAGATGGACAACTCTGAGCTTGTCAACCTGTAAGTTATCTTGATGTCCTGCTAATCAATCATGGCTACTAACTCTTTTTTCTTCTAGCATTGAGGACGAGGCTGCTTTGAAGGCCAAGGTTGACGAGGCGCTGGCCGTCTACGATGAGTACGTCAAGTCTCAGGGTGCCGCCCCTGAGAAGAAGGAGGAGGAGACCAAGGCTTAAATCAAGCCAAAATCTCCCTTTTTGATACGCAATATCTTTTCCTTTGTCGATTAAAAGTATTTGACTACGGCGAGAGATGGGACTCGCATGACACCGAATGATACGTGAGATGCAATATGATATGCCACGTTTGCCTACGTCTATTGCATCATGTAAGGATAGACTTATTTGCTATATTTTTCTCAAGGATGAACAAAAGTTGTGTGGTTTGGGAGGTGGTATTTTCGGATGCGAGATGTCGCCTCGCCTAGGCTGGGACGAAAAAGAAACATCGTCGCCGGTAAAAATTCAGGCTCACTGGGATGGCGTTGCGGGTTGCAGGTTTTATGAAGGCTGCCTCTGGGCTATACCCCCATGAACATGGTCCACTTTCACTGGCAAAAAACTACGGATGCAGAGGCTTGAAATCGGATAGGATTTTAGGGAATTTTCTAATAGATAACATGTTCTAAAACTTGTGGGTGCAAGCTATACGTGAAATGGTGGTATGATTGAGTGTCTCGGTAAAGTATGTGATTTCTTTACCGAGACATTTGGTTGGTAACCTTGGGTTATACATGATAAATATGGCTTTGTAAATGAAATAGCTGCTATAAAATGACACTGCCAAACCTAGGAGGTATAAATTACATACCCAACCGAAGCCCAGCGCCCAACCAAGGCCGTCACTTTCTCAATCAAAGGAAAGTTTACCCTTTGCACCAAAAAAGATGATCAAAAACGCCCTTCTTCCTTTGTGAGAAAAAAACAAAGACCGCCATTGACCGAACACTGCCCAGTTACATTGATAAGATACACAGGATATAACCACACATGCCGAGTAGATTCTTTTCTTAAAAAATATACCACAAGATGTGAGAGACAAACAGGAGATTTGAAAAGGAGAGAAAAGAATCGAAAACAAGTGAGAAAAGGCTGAGTGATGTTAAAGGAGAGTGTGAAGAGTAAAACAAATGAGTCCGCTGGCCTAAGTACCATAACGCAAAAGGAGAAGACGCCAAAGAGATAAGCCCGTATATCCAACGCCCAAGACAAAAATAAAATAAGGAGCAAGAACAATGCTAGAAGTGCGAAAGAAGATAGAGAAAGAAAGCAAAGTAGGTAGCCAAGGGGGAAAAGAGAACAAAGATCCATGTGAAAAAACTTTAAATCCGTATTTTTTTCTCAAAGCTTTTCACTGGTTGTCGTATGTTCTCACAACCCCCCCTCAGTCCCAAAGAGAGAAAAATAGAAATAGTAAAAAGGATAGTATCTTACCGTTCCAACCAATTGAAATTTGCAAGCGCCGTTCAAGTGCCTTTTTGTTTTCTTTTCCAACTTTGGTTCAAAAACTTTCCTTCTCCCTCCTTGACCATGCATTTGTGCCATTAAACCGATAAAAAAGAAGAAGCAATAACTAACACAGAGTAAAAGCAGTCAAAGTTGAAATCCGGTTTGAATAACACATGCTGGTTTTTCTCTTTGGCAGCGAGCCAGAAAAAGACAATTGTTTGCGCCTTAATAATGGAGAGAGAGAAAAAGGGAAATGGATAAAAATACCAGGACTAACTGTTTTTGTTTATCCCCGAAAGTAAAAACGATTGACGCCTTTAGAAGAGAAAAGTCAAGGGAAGAGGTGAATACAAGTTGCGGAGCGCGCCGTTTGTCTAGCAGAAAACAAGAGAGATGGAGAGCAACGAAGGAAAAGAAAGGATCACGACTCTCTGAAGACATCACTCCTGCCATCGTCAAGCGCTAGATTTCTCTGTGGCAATTGCTTACTCGGCACGCTGGCGTAAAGCGTCTCCATAACCTTGCCCTTCTGCTGGCGTCGAATCTCGGCAAGATGGTCCCTCACACCCGACAAGCTGTCAATCTGGTCCTCGAGCGTCAAGATGGTGGCATTGGCGCCACGCACGAGCGGGGAGATGAGCTTGGTGCGCAGGCCCTCCAGCGAGGTCTGCAAGGACAGCAGCTTGCTGTGGTGGTTGACTAAGATGCCCTTGTTGCGCACCGTCTTCTCCCTCACGTCGCGCAGCAGAATGCGGTTCTGCTCAAACTTGCGCAGCTCAGCGGCGCGCGTTCCGAGGATGCGCACCCACAGACTGGCTAGCATGTCGCTGTGGAGTTCTTCTTGGGCGGATGTCTCGCGCGCGACGGTTCGCGCCAGGTTGAGAAAGTGCTGATCGATGCTGTTGAAGAGGCCGTAGAGGTTCATGCTATAGCGAAGCTCCTCTCGAACACTTTCCTCGAGGATCGATAGGAATTCGTTGAACAGTAGCTGGACCATTCGTTGCTCGCGCTGCGGGTTGCTTAGTCCAAAGACGTACGTAGTGATCGTGCCGAGCGGCGTAGGAGCGCCAGAGGCGTCTTCGAGGACATGGGCCTCAGAAAGCATATTGTGGATATTATCGTACGCGGAGGAGAGGGAGGAAGGAGAGGGAGCGCTCTGGAGGCGGTTGAGATGCATCTTGGCCCAATCCATGACATTGAGGATGCTGTTGTACAACAAGGCGCAAACGCCCATGTCAACTTTGCTGTTTGCTTCTCTCGACACACCAGGGTCACACACACAGACACATAAGGCGGGAGAGAGGGAAGGCTCAATTGACAGAAGAGATGGAATAGATGGGAAAACGGATGATGTCACATAATTTGGAAGGCTGGATGGAACATGTATCATTCATCACTTACCCGTCAATGTCGCCGTCAACAACGGCGAAAAACTTGGTCATCTCGGTTGCAAGCGTCTTCATTGAGCCGCTTAGAGCATCCAGATCGGCGACGATGAGCGAAGCGTCTCGCATGCCGCTGGTTCGCACTGTCTCGCCGAGGTCCCAGACAGCCACGCTTGTAGCTTGCAGGTCATGCACCTGCGTGATGGCATGCTCCGAATAGTATATGAGTGGCTCAAAGGAGCGCGCGATGCCTGCGACTTTGACGAGATCGCCGACGGGCCGCGGCGCAGGCTCTTGGATGAGCGTCTTGAAGAGCGAGACGCCACAGAGGGCGAGTAGAACGCTGAATAGGGTGGTCGTCCATGATGCGGTGAGAGCGGAGTAGCGTTTACGGATGAAGGCAATGGCGGTTTCAATTGGTTCAGTACGCTGCTGAACCTCGGCGCGCACAGCGAAGCGGATATCTAAACGAAAAGAGGGGATATGTCAGTCGCCAACGTCCAATGAAGCGACGAGGATGGCAGCGCGCCCAGGCAGAAGCAGGCAGCAATGAAGGCAACTTACAGTTGTCTGTCGGTGGCGGCGACTCCAGTATCCTCTCCAGGACGGGCGGGGTTGGTGCCTCGAAGCGCAAGGTGTTGCTGCGATTTCCATCTGGACTGCGACTCCTCACCTTGTCTGGGCTCATGCTGCCGGTGGGAAGCCTTGTGCGAATCGCCCGCTGCAGAATGTCGTTTTGGTTGTCCTCGAGGTCCAGGTCGTCGTCGGTGTCGTCTTCATCGTCGCGCTCGCTGTAGGGGGTGTTGCGCATGGCCAGGCGCATCGGCGACATTGCGCTGAGCGCATCATGCGACGGCGGCCTCCAGAATCCGTTGCTTCGACTACCGTTGGCGAGTCTCCGCCACGCTGGAGGGGAATAAGAGCCGACGGACGCGACGTCCAGGTCCGCTAGGAGATCGTCCTCTATCGCCGGTTCGCTGGGGAGAATAGATGAGTTCCTCGTCGTGGATGTCGGGCTTGCTGGAGTCTCGAAATCCCGCAAAGAGGCGTCGAGCCTTTCTTGGGGATCGTCCATGGTCGATGTCGTTGGTGTAGTGATCCCTCTCTCTGTAGACGTAGTCTCTGTCTCTGTAGCGATCTCTTGGTTCTTTCCTGTGGCGGTCGTGGTCTCTGTCTCTGTCCCGGTGGGAATCCTTCTTTTCGCGGCGGAAAAGCGTAAGCGACTGGTCGCGCAATACAAGCTGTCGGTCGGGCGAGATGTGCGAAACGGGCGAAACGGGCGAAATGGGCGACGGCGGCAATGGAGGGAGCGTCTTGTCGTCGCCTGAGATTGCGGTGAGGAAGCGCGGTATGGGGATTTGTGGAAGGGTCAAGTTTGGTAGCTTGGGGACGTAGAGGCCAACGAAGATGAGGACAATAATCAGGGCAACGAAAAAGGTGCTGGGAGTGACAGTGACGCTGATCAGGGAGACCTGCTGATTCACCGTTACCAGCGAATACATGGGAGAGTTTGGAGGCGGACGGCAAGGTCCAGCGGGATGGGGCTAAGCAAAGGTGTGTCGGTCGGTAGTCGGCCCTGGCCTGCCTTGGCTTGCAACTGCTGGGCGGATGTCCAGACCCCGGCAGTGGGTGGTATGGAGCAGATGGACGGATGTATGTTGGGAGTATGCAGTACTTTGGTGCGGCCTGGCTGGCTGGGCTGGTCGGTCAGGTTAGCTACCACCTCTCTAGTAGTTCCAGTTCCAGGGAGGATGCGAAAAAAGGGTCGAGCCACGGTCCCAGAACCTCGAGCAGAAAGACCCGGACGGGGCTCTTGCAAGCTCGAGCTAAATAGTGTTAGAGGCCCGCTCGGCAGGGAGAGCGAGAGAATGGAGAAGACAGCGAGGCGTCAATGCGGCGGGCGAGGATGAACCCTGGCAGCAGCGCAGCGATCAATGCGGGAGCGATGATGTATCGATCGGGTTTCGGTTCTTGTTCCTCGCTTCCTGTTCGATCCTGCTGCTTGTTTGATTTGCTGTAGATAGTTTCTTTTTTTTTTTTCCGTTCTTCCTCTTCAAGTCGTTTTATAGAAGAGTGAAAAGAAGAATAATCCTTCATTCAATCCTCTTCCCCCCCTCTTCTTGTCATTCTGCCAGCTCTCGGCACCGCAAAACCTTCATACCCAACTCCCGACCATGTCTGTCTTTGTCTCCCAACGCTGGGGACCTCCCTCTCCCCCAGCTGCAGCCGTGACTGGAAGATTGGCGCCGGCCCCGGCAACGGCCACTTTCTCTTTTCCCACTTTGCCAGACGCTGACCGTACTGTGGTGGGAGCTTCATCGTGAGAGGCTGGACCGGCGCTCGTGGCACGACATTCGACCCAGCCGTCGCGGCCAATCAGACATGCTGCTCACATCTCCATCGGCCGTTTCAGACGAGAGAGAGAGCCATCCGAACAGGCCACCCCCCCTCCCTCCTGTGGCCGCTTCTTGTCCCGTCCTGCACTGCTTCGTCGCTGCTCTGCCATCATCTCTGGGGGATCCCTGTGGCTATCTGTCTTGCCTTCATTTCCATTTCCCCTCCCCCTCCCTCCATCTTCGTCCTCCCTTCATCGTCCAGCTAGCTGGTAGATAGACGTGGTACCCCCACTTGGCGGCGTCGGTGGATGCTTGTCCTTGCTGTCAATCCGCCCCTCGACCCAGACGAGCAACCCGCAGTCTGTCCAGCTTGTTGCATCTATGTATGTGTATGGCAGTGCCGGCAGCAGCATTCGTAGTGTGCCCTCTGTCTATACTCTTTGCAAAAGCCACTCGAAATCAATAAGAATATTTGTGCCCAATTATCGATTTCAGGCATCTTCTCAAAAAAGCCCCTCGGCTGGTGGCGGCTCGTTTCCCTTCTCTTCCCGCTGGCGACCTTTTTCGTCCAGCCACTAGGCTGCTCCCGTTATCTTATCACCCCGCAATTAGTGGGCTTTGTGTCTCTCGTCTCTCTATTTTTTCTCTCCCATCAGCTTCGCCACCCCTCCCTGCACTTGTCTTTGGCCCTTTTCTTGTCCTTCTTATGCATGCACTTTGCATTCTGTGTGGTTTTTGCCTGCCGCATCGCCCCATTGTTTTTTTTTTTTTTTGGTCTTTTTCCTTCTTGTATCTGTCTTGTTTTACCATCTTGTGCTTATAGGAAATAGAGCACAACCCCTCCTTCTGGGTGACATTCATCTTATTCAGTCTCTGCTCTCAAATTAGAGACGAGGAGTATCAGCTGTAGATCTACTTTGGGTGCTGATACTCCTACAAACAAACTGCTGGTAAGGCTTCATGCCGAAATCTAAGCTTTTGGCGTTGTAAGACACCAACACCACGATCCTCAGCACCCCATACCGTCAGCCCAAATTGGGTGCGGACCCTTTGAATCCTCTTCCCATCTGGTAGTAGGCTTAGAGGACCATAGATTACCTCCCGCTTCGCAACCTTGTACATACATACAGCACATGTATGGAGTACGTCGGACGGGATGCTCCATCGATCTACCTAGCAGGTACTCCATACTTTCGCAGATACCTTAACTTGTATCTGCATAGCACCACCGTCTGGACGCGACAAGAAGAAGAAAAGTCCTACCACTTTTTGGCCCCACACGGCCCTCATGGCATGGGCTAAAAATCCAGTCACATGAACGAACTCTTCACCTCTCACCGTTCCCTAATCCGCTCACAAGGTCTATCTACAAGACGAGGCAAGGGCAGCAGGGCAGTAATACGGGAATACTCGCTAGGCTGGTTGGGACATGGAGCGGACATTCAACACACGTGCATATAATGACGCATACCAGATGAGAGAAGCGTCAAGAGACTAAAAAAAGACGCCCGTTCTCAGTCCGTAATTCATTGCTTGTTTTCGTCATCTTCCAGAATTCCACATATGACTACCTATTAAACGCGTTGCTCTACGGGGTAAAAAAAGAGAAGGATACAAGAGCAGCTCAAGCTCCTCTCCTCGCTCCCCCAGAACACCACCAAAACGAGTAAGAATGAAACAAACGTAAGAATAAAAGCCAGCAACTCCATCCCGCGCCTAGGCTCCGCTATTGCTGAATTCGTCGCTTTAACTGATCTAGTTTAATACAATAAACAGAAGCTTGCGCTTGTCCCCCATGGTCACTGAGCGGAACTTGTGGTTGGTTCTCTCACACCCTGGTCAAGAGATCCCCAGTACATACATATCGAAGAGAAGGGAGGGGGAGGGGGCGTGGGAAAAAGACAAAAATAAAGCAGTGACAGCTGCTGAGCGCACGATAACCATTTTCTCTTTCATCGGGGTCCGGATAGCCAGGAGCCAAAGTATGTTTGCGTAGCACGTCCAAAGAAACCTTTCAATATTTGGCTGACTTCTAGTCAACTTTGGCGTTGGCCAAGCTCCTGGCCGTTGGGTTGCTGATGTTGTTCACCTGCTTCACCGGCGTTCGCTTGTACTTGGATTGTTTCCGCAGCTTCTTGCGTGCCACCATCACGGGCACTGAACTCTTGGTAACCAGATAATTAGAGAATGATCCCAGAATGACACTAAGTCTATGGTTAGCGAACCCTCCTCTTCTCGAAATAATGCTCAAGCAGGACACATACCCCTTGAGCGCACTTCGGCCCCGGCTCCCAATCACAACCAGAGTGGGGTTGACGAGGTCAATCACCTCTGTGACGAGGTGTCGTGGATTCTTGCAGTGCAAAACTTCCACAATGACCCTCACCTGGAGCCTGGTTTTCCTGAGGAGACGGAGAACCCTATCTGTAATCTCCTGCACAGCGCGATTGCGCTCCTGTTCGGCCTTGAAGCGATCGCCACGATACAGCGGCGCTGGCGATCCGGTTGGTGTGCCCCTTGGCGTGCCTCTGGGCGTGCCTCTTGGCGTACCTATATTGGAACCAGTGCCTCGTAGATAGAAAGCTGAGCTACGTTTGAACTCTGATACCAGGTTCATCTGCGCTGGTGCCGCTTTCGCGTTTGCCATCATGTTGATGGCGGCCGCTTGTTCTTTCATTGCCTTTGATTCATCAGGAACTACAGATCCTTCACCCGTCGTTATGCCTGTCTCTTCATCGATGCAATAAATCGCGACCAGAGTATCACCATCTCGAAGGACTGTGCCGATTGCCCATTCGAGAGCATGAGTTGACTCGTCACTGAGGTCTGTAGCCACTAAATATTTTCGGAGTCTGTGATTCTCTTCTTCAGCTGCCTGTACAATCCTATTGTAGTCTCCGCGGTAGATAATACGGATAGCACGATGCGCCTCTGGCGTTTCCAATATGTTGGTCATTGTAAAGGACAAATTCTGGGCCCTCTTGATATCGTCAATGTCAGCTTCGTCATCCGAGTCCTTCATCGATGGGGCCCGCGACATCGGGCCCTGGTCATAGCTGGTGGCCGGATGGACGCCCTTATTGGCCTTTGACGGCTTTGCAGTCTCTCCGGTTGCACCTGTTACTTTAATCTCAGGCTCCGCAATCAGGGATCGGTACTGATATTGAGGCTGTTGGGATGCTACCTGCGAGCCTATTCAAGAAAGTCAGCATGTTCCCCCATCTTCTTCTCCCCTCTTCTTGGCTGCTCGCAAGCGAAGCCAAAGTCTCAATTCGCTTACGTTCTTGTTCCGCCGCCGCAAGCAAGCTCAAGGCCTGCCGCCCTCCAGGCTGCGAGCCACTGGCCGTGGTCCCTCCACCATTGGAGCCTGCATCATGTATCAACGATCGAGGTGACTTCTTGCGCCCACGGTCTTCGTCATCGGATGACTCTTCTTCCTCTTCTTCACTAGAATCGAGCTGTTCGCCATCCGGTCCGACATAATCCTTGACCAGCCTGCCCTCTCCAGCCTCTCCGTGTTTTTTCCGCATCGGCAGTTGCGCTAGGCTTCCGCTAGAATGCATGAGATTCGCATCTGAGAGCTTTCTATAGGCACTGTTGAGATCCATCACCTGTCCATCTTTCGTAAGGGCCTTGCCCGGGGGCAGCTGTGACGGAGCAAACGTCGCCGGAGATTGAGACCTACTACTCCAGCGGCGGTTTTGAGAAGATTTAGACCGGCCGAAAAATCGAGAGGCTCCAAGCGGAGACCGGCCCCTATCCGTAGGAAGCGCGCCCTCGGGGCCTAGGGATCCTACACTGTCTCGCTTATTACCTTTGCTGTTTCTCGAAGACGACCACCTCACTGATGGTTGGGGACCTGAGCTATGCGATAGTATACTAGAAAATTGATAGTTGGACATCAGGCTGTTTCGTGGGCCACGTCCAGGATCAGAAAGCAGCCCAGCATCAGATCTACTCCGGGGCGCCAAGCCTGAAGTCGGCGACTGCCTCAAGATAGGGTCACTAGACGCCAATAGGGGGGAACTTGGAGTTGAGCTGCGGCCAGCTCGCCTGGGAGAGTCCGGCGCAGGGCCACTAACATCGAGCATGCTGCGGACCAGTTGCGGAGAAGGCGGCGCCTTAACGTCGAGCATGCTCCTCACGGGGCCCTGAGCTGATCTGTTGGAAGAAGACGTGGCGTTGCTCGGAGGAATTTCATCCTCTGCAATATCTAGCATACTGCGAACAGGAGAACGCGACGCGTAGGGCGAATCTGACCGCCCACCTCTGGCAGATTGGGCTTCCTTGTTGCCCTCCAGCAGGGCGAGGACCTCCTGCCGCTCCATGTCAAGCATGGCATCGATGCTCATAGGGCGATACTTGCTGTTGTTGTTCGCCATGTTGACGGTTGAAGTTGTAATTTTATTTTATGTAGTCAAGGGGATGTAGTCAAGGGGATGAAAAGGCTGTCACAAATGTATCGTGTCCAGACAGTCGGTAGGCGGTATAATATGTCGTGAGACCGGCCGGGAATGTCCGGCGAGCCGAGTACCCAAAGTAATGATGGAAGGCAAAACGCCTGCAGAGTCCCAGTATCCTCTCAATCTCGCAGACTCGTGCTCTCACGCAACACCACTCGATACTTGACGTTGCTATAGCTTCGATATCTGGGCAGACGATTGATCCGCAGGAGGCCGCCGCAGTCTCCAAGTCTCTAGCGGGACAGCTTTCGATGAAGTCGACGTCGAGTCGATTGGATCCGAGTTGAAGGCCAGAGGAGCATATTGTGCATGAGCCGGAGGGGTGGTTAAGCGACGTTGTGCCCGACGCCTCTCAGATCATGGCGGGCACGGGGCTGCAGTGCGATGAGACGACAGCCGGGAGGTGGTTTGGATTGTCGATGGAGCGCACCCAGAGTCGGTATGTATGTATGTTTGGAGTTTTATGCAGTGGCCGCACGTCTGGAGGAGCACATGCCGGAGCTCGTCCGAGTCGGGCAAAGTTGGGGGAGAGAGGCCCTAGGGAGCAGCCTAAAAGCGATTTGATGGGCAAGAGAGCTCGTCGTGGGGAGGAGGGGCCGCCCGAGTCAAGGGACCAAGCGGGAGACTTCAGCGGCTTGCGACGCTCCGGCAGCGCCCTGGAGGCCTTGGACGCTCGGAGCGGTTCACAGGGGGGGTGGCCCTGAAGCTATACGGATTAAGCTCTTCAGCAAGGCCCCCCGACGGCGCGCGCCTACGGGTGCTAGGCCCTTAGACCAGAGCTACGGCAGTCTAGCACCTTGTGGCTTTTTGCTCGCAGGGCAGCACAACAGCAGCCATCGCGATTGAGTTTAATCCAGACGCAAGGGATGAACAGTCACATTGCATCCGCCTGCATGCCTTGGCCAAAAAGGGGAGGCGTTTTTTGGGTCGCTCCGACGGGAATGCTACATGCACCTAATAGTATTTTTATTCGTTTGCTAGTCGGCCTGGTTCGTATCGCCGCCGCATTTCACAGCAAAGAATCATTTGATGTCAGCTGAATCCCCCCTCTATTCGCAACTAGGTAGTGTAAGTCACGCCGTGAGCTTCAAAGAAGCATATCTACATACACGATCCCAAACTCCCCTCTTCGTCTCCAAAAGGCCCCCAGGGATAGTTTGCACTGCCTTGTGCTACTCCGCTAAACTGCTCCAACCGCCCTGGCCTTGAAAGCGCTCATTGGGTGCTTTGCCCGCTTGTGCAACGGCAATTCTTGGATTCGTGTTAGTAGCTGTGGCGTTGGGTCAACTTAACCTTAAAAAAGAGTCCCTGATCTGCCTGGGCTGGGGGCCAGCAAGTTGGAGCACTGAGTTGGAGGGGGCGTCTTCGACTACAATACAACATTACTTACGTTCTCATCAGCTCATCAGCTGATCTATTACTGAAAGGGGGGCAATTGATAGAGTAAAAGGTGCTCGCGCTCGAAAAATTGGCGCCTCTCCATTTACACCTGGCCGCCTCTATGTAAAAAGATACATGCCTTGTCCAAACCCTATCAACAGCTTTTGGTTTTTTATCTGCCCCCTTTTCAGTTCCTTGCCTTAAAATACACATCTAATATACATCCGATATTCGCCGTTAAATCATAAGATTTCCCTTCTTTGATTGTTTATTTCTTCTTCTTGGTCTTGAGCTTGTTGGAGCCCACGTTGGCTCTGGCCGCGGTGCCAAGCTTGTGCACCAGCTTTCGCTTCTCCCACACGCTCGATCGGCCCTCCACCACAGCGATAATCTCCTCGGCTATCCGGTGGGCAAACTGGGTTCGTCCGCTGCCCTTTGAGGGCTTCTTGTTGATGACATCCAGGATCCATTGGAAAGCCATCCTTCGGCGTTGCCGAACTGCGAGGGGGACCGGAAGCTCAAGCGCACGGCCTCCTCCACCAGCGCCGGCAATGTTCCTTACTTTGAGAAGTGGCGCAACGGAGTCAATGGCAATAGTGATGTAGAGAACGGGGTTAAGGGGGAGGTGCGAGGCGGGAGGAGTCCCCGGTAATAGGGGAAATTTCGGACTGTAGATAGGGGCGGGTGCCGTTCGCAAAAAGTTCATGACCATGGCCATATTCTAAGTAGTAAAGTCCCTGTTAGTATTCTTGCGCCAAGGTGGGTAATCTACATAGGGTTAGGAGAGGCTCGGTATCTGACATACTCTCTGCGCAACGCTGAGCTCTCCATGGCGCATCAGAAGTCTGGTGATCTGCTCCAGCACCGGGTGGTATCGCTTCTTAACGTTGAATCCGTCCGGGTAGGGCTTCTTAGGAAGGCCAAATTTGTGGCCAGCAGTTTGCAATTCTGAGCCGATGGGGAGTATTGATCGTGATTCAGTCGCAATTTCTGTTTTGGTGAGAGCGGCTTCTGCTTCTTCTGGTGGGGGAATAACGCCCTCTCGATATAAGGCGTCCTCTTGCGCTTCTGTCAAACCGCCTTCCCGCTGGCTTGTCGCTGGCCGGCCGCCATATAGAATTTGTTCCAACGCTGCATCATCCAGCGTCTCAATAGATGACGTTTGTGATGTTGAGGCTGTCTATAACCGCCCCGCAAATTAGTATTGTATTGTACTCGAGTGGAGGGGGGGAGGTTATCATCCCACCTTTTCGGGTGTTTTCTCAGTCAATTCGCTCGATTGAGCGACTCCAGCGCTCCCTGATTCTGACTTGGTGGCTGATCCGGATGTTTCTACCCTTGCGCCGGCAGCAGGCTTGGAAGATTTGTTGGTCGCATCATCGGCATAAAATCGAGATGGCGAGATCTGGACTCGGAACGGCTGAGTTGGCAGGCGGGCGGGCTGCGGTCGGACCGCCAGAGTCCTGCATGCGCTCCAGATCTTTAATCTTGAAGCCATGATGGTGCACCGGATAGCCAAAATTGCTTCCAAGGCGCAATTCTTCCTCCTGGACTCTTCGCGTGATCGATTTCAATACCTCTCCATCAGGCAAGCGAAAATTAGAGCTGCCCACCATACTACGCAAAGCGCCGTTCGAATCGGAAAAAATGACGGCCCGAACATCTTTATCGCAACTGTCTCGTACACATTCCACCACCGCTTATGTCATCATTCAACCTCGTCTTCCTTATAATCCTGGTCCCTATCTATCCCTGCATGCTCATCTCAGATGCTTTGGCGGATGAATCTGAGCCATCCTTGCACGATTTGTTCCACAGCATTGACCGGCAGCTGCCTGTCCATGTTGGGGTGCTCATTTCCTCCTTGACCACATGACCTCATTTTCGCAGAAAGCACTCGATCAATTCGGAGCTTTCACGTCATGGGAATCACCAGACCTGCTAGTCATAAAGCCATAGACATGCCTCTCTACGCCATCAATTTCGCATCTGATCGTTTCTTTTCTTTCTAAACAAAGCCTCGACTATACAGTAATTAGTAGTATCAGCTTCAACACTTGTTATGGGGCTATGCGCCTGTCCAATCTTCATCTGCCTTTAACTCGTCACGGTCCCCCTACTTTGTGTGTATGGCTCCTGATCTCAATGTCGAACTGTGAAATAAATAACCCTCCCAGCAAATGAAAATCAAATCAAACCACAAGGCAAAACAAAACAAAACAAATAAACAAACAAGACAATCGCCCCAGTACAACAAACTCCATCTCCGCAAATGATGCGGACGCAGCGAGGCACATAAATTGTAACCATGCGCCCCTGCTCCCGAATTCCCATGTGCAGCACTGTTGATGAAGGCCGAAATGTATCCGCCTGCAAGGATATTGAGGGTTCAGAGCAAATGCCTAAGGCAAAGTCTCTCTGTACAGTGAAAAGAGAATTTCCTAAAATCGTGGCATAATTGCAAATTGCGCCGCCCTTACTGTTATCCTCTTTTTTTTTTTCAGCTTCCTCAAGATGGAAAGCATTTACTCTCCTTACTCCAACTCCAAACTTGGTAAACCGTACAAATGGAAGAAATAAGAGAATGACGAGAGAAGAAATAACCGGTATAGTAAAACAAACAACGAGTGTCGCTGCTCGATGTCGATAGCAGTGGATAGCTGCAAAAAGAAGTGTAATGAATGATGCCGGAAGCAGTAGAAATAGCGGTAGCGGCGGCTATAGTTCACCAAGTGCTCCAATTTCGTACGTGGGAGGCGTTGCTCGAGGTGCTTAGCCAGTTCAAAGCACATTCGGCAGCGTCTTCCTTGGCGTTGTTGAGATTCTTTCCATCGTACCAGTATCGTGCGGCAAGGGTCTGGCCCAGGATTGTAACCTGGCTTGACCAAGCTGTTCGACCGCCTAGGACATGATATTAGCAAACGAAAACAAGGCAAATGACAAAAAAAAAATAAAATGAATTCCTACCTCGTCGATCGGACACTATTTGGAAAGTGGGTGGCATGATCTGGGCGTCACGGCAAGCCTCTGCACAGTATTAGTCAAGTAAACGACGAGAAGCGGCAATTGGTGCGAGAAACTCATACCCTCAAGGCGTTCCTGCCATGTTGAGCCGCAAGAAGAAGATGAAGCAGTAGACATTATGATATTAAGGTATTATTGGTGATAAAGAGGGTGTAGAGATTCGCGGCTGAAGAGAAACGGAGAAAGACTGTCGGGAATTGCGTTTATACCGGCACTACAAGTCGAGCTGGCTCTGGAAAAAACGAGGAGAAGAGAGGTGAGAGTGACGGATTTATAGGCAGTATGCTATAGTGCCCTCGACAGAGCGGTGGGTAGGAAGCTGGAGCGAGGGATGGGGCTCTCAAGGGAGCAGTAGTATTCGTATCCCAGGCAGGAAAGGCGGCGTGTGGGGGGAGATCTGAGCACTTTTTTGTGTTGATTAAGACAACTGAAGCATTCGTCTGGAGATGACTGATTAGAGAAAAAGAGAGTTGGAGTCTGCGATTCAGACGGCGAAGGCCTGATGTCTTATATCGCGGTGGGCTCGACCTGACGGGGGTCCTGATCTTGGTGGAGGAGGTCTGAAGGCAAACGAGAGGAATTACGACCTAGTCGATGGACAAGGGGGGGATGGGGCCGCAGCAGAATGAGAAGCCGTGTGTGATGTGGCACTCGGAGAGCGCTACTGGGGTCAGAGTAGGAATTAGATGCAGCCGAACCGGAGAAAAAAATACCAAGAAAGCCTTGGTGGCAGAAACGTGGTGGTTGAGCTGTCAATGCTTGCAGCTTCAGTGTTGGCGTGCGTGTTTAACGCGGAGCGGTAGACTGCATGCAAGAGGGCCCATACACCGGGCAGCAGACATCCGAAATGGAGGCAGAGGCAACAAGGGAGCACGAATAATCCAACAATGGCCGGCAAGGCGTACAAGGTGGTGTATCTCTATAGTATATCCGTCCGCATGTAGCAGATGCTATTCTTGGAGCTTGGAAAGAATTGGCGATGGATCAGTGTAAGGGGGCGAGTAATGGCTGAAGGCGAGGAATTATCTTGTTCTTTTGTTTTCCTGGCATGCGGCTAAAGACCAGGGTATCCCTCTCTTTGCCTGTAAAAAGAAAGAAACCCACGGCTAGTATGGGGAACACAAGGCGATGGAACGGATGGGTCAAGACGTAGCAGCATTGAGAGGGTGTGACGGAGCTGGGATAGTTTGACCAGGGCTGGCGGTGGATGTTGATTGCCTGCTTTCATTTTCTCACCCTCTGGTCTGATTTACTCTCCTTGAATGAAGCATTAGCGTAAACAACTTGTCCTACAAGCACACCAATAGATTGGATTACTTGGACATGATTTGGGTCAAGAATCCGGGAGGGTGGGGCGTGTATTGTCAGTGCGTGTGTGTGTGGATGATGGCCAGAAGAAAGGCGCCATTGCGCTGAGCTGGCTGAGGTGCCGTCTGAAGTCTGCCTCCCGAATTGCTCCCTCGCAGACGCCAGATCATGGGTCGTGCAAAGACACGTTGAATTCATATTCTCAAAGCAAGTCCAGCGAGATCTGAGGCTGCGACAAAGTCACACGACTTGCTGGATGCAAAGGGAAGAAAAAAAAGCGTCACAGCACTGCCGAGCGATATCACAACTGGGGTGCAAATAATGATAGGTGGTGGTACGGCTTTACTGCCTGTAGTTAGCGGCTATAGGTCGGATCTCAGCCGCCATGCCTCTAATAGAAAGCGCCTGGGCTGCTATCCAGAGCCCCTGCCCCTGCCCCTGGAGAGAGGTACCGACAGAATTAGAGCAGTAGCAGTACTAGTGACGAGCTCAAGTACCAGTACTGCTGCTGCTACCAGCGGTACCCCATACAAGCCTGCTGCTCTTTTACCCCGTATCTCAAGCTGCTAGCACCAACTGCAGTTGCCACAAGCCACCGAGCAAACGCGGGCGGGACTACTGCCGGTAAGCCCCACACCGGACCAGATTTAAGGTCTGTGCACCTCTTGTTGCTCGCCCTTGCCGCAGCTACAGACGTACCTTCCACCGCGACCTCAGTTACGGATGCGATGGTAAGGCAAGAAGATCAAGACTGAAATAGATGCCTTAGGTGTTGGCAATCAAGAAGATGGAGCGTACGGAAGAGAATAACAAGACAGAATGGCATATTTCAAACTTCACATACGAATATACTGCTGCCATGCAGGTCTGTACCATGTATAAACGCCCACCTACCTCAAAGCATACCCACATACCACTGCATGCATGCGTGGATGGCCAGAAAAAAAGTATTTTTTTTTTTGGGTCACAATGGGCGTCACAAAGGGTGATCAGTTGCTCGCCGGCCTCAGAGCAGGATAGCCGCTCAGCAGAGGCCAACCAGAGGAAGACATGGCCAGCTCCATTACTTCATTCTTGGGAGCTGTGTGTCTCTGTGCCTTGATACGTCTACCGGAGAGTGCAGGGGCTCTGTCTCAAGGACAATACCCTTACCCAGCTGATGCAATTGGCCCGTCCACGCCGGCAGCTGACGGGTGAAGATGCTCCTCCTCTCGCGGCCTCACCACTACAGGCCATCGCTTCCCTCTTCCTACGGACTACATGAATAGTGGTTATCGTGCGTTGGAGAGAGGCCGAATGCCTGGTTTGTGGCTCCGTGGCACTAGCGGTTGGGCGAAGATACTTGGGCGCATGCGGCCGCCAGAGCCAGGTTTCCTCTGTCACAGCGCAACCAGCCACCGCAGTGCCGCGCTTTCAATTTGGCTGTGCGGCAATGAACCACTGATTCCCCGGTCAACAGACCTGTGACGCGGCTCTTATAGAAGTTTGCTACCCATTGACTTTACTCCAGAGCGTGGTGGTGCTAATGCATGTGCGGAGTAGGCCCAGTCCACGTTGTCAGCTAAGCCAGAATATACAGGCAGAGTCATACCAGCTTTCAACTGTTTCGGACGGTTGATGATGCCGGCGTGCCCGCCGGATGCCAGTCCCCGATACCATATTGAGAGCTGCCGATGAGTTGTCTCGACACCTTGCCGCCAGTTTGCCAGTTGCTGGCAAACATATTACATGCCCCCTCCCGTCTTAGCAGCAGGGCTGAGTGGATATGAAATAGCAGCAGTAGGACCTGATGCTACGTATATTTGGGGAAACAGAAAAAAATAGATGGAAACTGCACTGGTGTTCGACCTGCAAGACTACCTGGAGGAGCCACCTCTCAAGCTATATGCATGCATGTACTAACGCGCCTCTGGCATGGAGGCTGCCCATAACTTCGGTTGACTGTTTGCAATAACACACTTGGATGGGCTGATGGCATTTTACAAAGAGTCGACCAGTAGGGTGTCCCCCTGGAGTATTAAGATTCGTGGTAAGGCGGATTGTGATCTATCGCTGCTTATATGAATATGTGCATACATGCGCATGTGCGTATCATGCTTCCAGTGTGGACATGTTGGGCAACGAACCAACGAGGGCGACGAGGGAGATCCAGCTGACAATTAGGCTTATACGATACTTGCCTGGTAGACTAACCTTACGAATGCATGAATATTTCCGCTTACATTGTACTATCAGGTAGCATCATAAGCATGCGAGCGGCAGATACCAATAGAGGTGTGAGAATGCCCAACGGTAAGATCGTCCTCCCACTCGGGTTAACAGCTGCCGCTGATGAGATCTTGTTGAACAGGACCTTGCACTTTCAGCAAAAGTCGCCTTCGATCTCTTGTCGCTTTCATGTTTGAAGGTCTTTTTTTCCTGAAAAGTCCATCTTTTCAAGTGCCCCGTATCAGCTGTAGCTCGCACCACAGTTTTCGTGGCGCAAGTCGGTGGGGAGCGTATGCCAACTGCATTAGCGGCCTGTTAAGGCTGAAGTCGCTAGATACTGCCCTACATATCATTGCAACATCGCGAGTTCTGGCCCTTCACCGGTCGAGGAACAGGGAGAACAAAAATTGCCAACGCATTGCTTCTAACCCTTTCCTTGGCACATGTACGTCTAAAGCAGGACTTGTACTGCAGAATCGGATACTAAAGCTGCCCAAGAGGGGGACAAACTACTCAAATGAGCATGGGACAGCGGCGGGGCATTCCTCGCGATGACAACGAGCACACATCTGAAAGCTGGCGAAGCGTTGAGAAGGGGTGTGAGTTGGGCACCAGAGCGGGTCCGTTATTCCTTTCTCTTCCAACCTTTCTCTTCATTACTTCCCAGCGACTGGATAATTATTTCTAAGGACACGAATCAAGTATGTCATGAAGGTAGCCCAAGATAGAGATGGGTACGTGCGCGAGTGAAGCGCGCACGCCTGACAACGGACAGGGAGTTATATGATGGCTGGCGCCATCCACAGGCACAAAATTTCATATATGCTGTGCGACGCTTTAGCATGTCTTGCACATCGGTGCGTGGATAGGCAGGCATAGTCTACAACATCCCTTTGCTTGTGCGCCAAACGAACTGACACGACACACGACAACATGGCGCGACACGACACAACATGAGTTTGCCGTCTAGGCTGCGAAGTGCATGCTCGATATACTGTACAGCTACCTTGCAGCTCTGTAGGTAGCAGAGAAAGAGCATGCTGGAATCGCGCAAGGAGCACATGAATTTTGGTTTCCTCTTCCAGACTGAAGCGGAGAAGAAAAGAGGAAATTGAGACATTACCCAAGAGTCTGGCCATTTGTGCCTGTCTCGTGATGATGAAAATGGGTATGTTTTTATGTTGTACCTACGTGCGTGCCGTTGCTGAGGCTCGCTTGCTTCACACTAACAGAAAAAGCCGTGCAAAGCAGATGTAGATCCGGCGGTGCCTGTCGATGCAAGCAATCAGGGATCAAATTCGGACTTACGGCATCGAATCGTGAATCTCAGCTTCGCCCGACCCTTTGACAAGACATTCAATCTCAACATCGCGCCATAAATACTCCCTGCAGCTACAGAAGAACGTGTCCTTGGTTTCCCTGGCAAAAAAGACTCGCTTGCCCCATCACCGTAATTCGAGCCGCTTTCATAGATCCAGCCTTCTAACTCGGCAATTTTCTCTCGAAATTGGTCGATCCTCGTTATATCATCTGCGCGCCGCCCGATGCAAGACACCCAAATCCCGACTGACTTTGAAGCCTCATCCGAGGGATGATTACCTGCGACCACTAACATGTGGCACAAAATTGGTTGGTACCCAGCACACGGACGGCGGCCGGCCGCTTATGGCGACCCTTTTCCCAGCTGCTTCCATACTCATGCGCTCCTAATCTCTCTCATGTCTCATTCTCTTGTTTTCCATGTCGTTCTACAGAGGCCCCCACAAGGCTCTCTTTGTGAGGCTTGATACGGCGCTCTCCAAGCATCCACGTATCTTTGGGTCTGAGTACCTTTTTGGGCATTCGTTGGGCGCCAAATTACACACTAACAATACTCAGTGCTACACGCTCTCCTTTTTTTCCGTTTCTTTTTCGCTTTTTCTCATTTAAGGTAAGATCCATTCTGTTGGTTACAAAGGCGTTACAAAGGGACCACGTAATCTCCTTCTGCCGTGGTTTTCTGTCTTCGTCATTCAAATTGACGGTCAAATTTGCGCCATTACTATAGCGAAATAGATATGACTGCTGTCTCCTTACAGTAGCCAGTTCGACGAGGCAGTGCGTCTTGAAGCATACCACGTGCTTCGCAATGGTATATGCTTTGGCGTCTCACTTCCGATTTCGATGGCATGTGGTACTGTCATGTGGATGGATGCTAAAGCTGCCTGTTGCTGCGACTTGGTAATCCTTGCAGGCGGCGAATGATAGAGAATCAAAGCGTGGCTTGGATAGAATGACGGGTCCCATTTACATTAATCGATACGTTGTGGCGTCTCCTCCTTCAAAGAGTCGGTGATGATATTTGAAGGGCTGTGGAGGCAGAATGTCACGAGTGAGTACAAACTGCACTCAGGAGGCAGCAAGCCGAGACATGCAGAGAAGCGATGTCACAACGCTATCTGTTCGAGCCCATTGGCTGTGGATGACCCTCACACGTCGCCCCTTGGCTGTCCTTGAGACGAGCCGATGAAAATCCGTTTGGAAGGAGTTCATCTCTTATGAAAGCTTCCATTCTTTTGACTACGTCGATTTGATTGCAAATCCATGAACGAGAAACTCGAGAGACCCCCTGAGCCATACCTAAAAGGGGGGGGGGGCAAAATGGCCACAGGCATCACGCTGTGTATAGCAACAAGAATTAATGGTCCCACAAACGAAGTAGCAACAGCGGGAAAGGACTTGTGTAGCGTCATTGCCGCAAACTATGGCACGTAGCAGCCTTCACCTTCTACAATGTTTGACATGAGTAATGTATTCAGATAGCGTCTTTCCACCTTGTAGTCTTGCTGCCGCTTTCCCATCTCATAGGACAAGCTGGGCTCCAATTGGAATCCATCACCAATCCAACGGGAGCATGAGTCTTCCCGAAGCCGTCTTGTTAAAATTGCCGTCTCGTACACTCCCGTTCCGCCTTTGTTGCGAACAGTTCAGGATCCGACCTATTAATGTAAGCCTACTAGGTAGTTAAGCTGGATTTCCTCCGTCTATCTTGACTCCTTTCATCACGTAAAGATGGCGTCTATGCAGTGTGATTTGGCATTGAGCCGCTTTTTCTAACATCCAATGGTTTGGGAGGTTCAGGGGGGACTGGACGAGATGAAAAGGTGGCTTGCATAACGGCTTAATGTGATTACAACGACTTGATGTGATGGTACCAGGTTCTAATGTGACGGGGTAATAGATATTCCTCTTATTACTTTGTAGCCAACGGGCCTTGAAAGTTGACTAGTGAAATAATCATATTGTCCATTCAATTATAGATAGACAGGAAGCCCATATTTAAGATTTCTATATTAATATTATTTGTATCATTGCACTATAATTCAGAGAAACCCAGAAATAAGATCCCGCTCTTTTAGTACCCAAGTCACAACTTGAATATCTTCCCCGTCCCAGACGTCTGGTTCAGTTCAGGCTTCTAAGCCCTCTGTATCACGAAATATGTACCATTATCTCTCCCGTCATAGCGTCATGTAAACAAGCATACGAGCACAGCCTTCTTTTTTCGTACAACATTGCCTGTGAATGTGACCTCGACGGAAGAACAGCGTAGGTTTACCAGTCTTAGTGGAGTAAGCAAGCCAATGAAAAAAAAAAAAAAAAAAAAAAAAAAAAAAAAAAAAAAAAAAAAAAAAAAAAAAAAAAAAAAAGAAATTGTAGAGTAGCTCTGTATTACTTGTCTTGTCTTCTCCAGAGACACATGACTGCTCTCAAAAACTGCGGGGGTGGTGGTTACAAGGTATGAGACCTGTCAGTGCCTGCTTGCTTTCTTGACTTATGGCTTCACAGAGAAATACGACGTTATAGGCAAAAATCTGTACAAGTACTTCGTAATGAGTCAGCAAATTGCTATTTAAACACAGCTATGCTATCAGGAAATTTTAAAGCTATTGCTCGTTCCCGTAAATGACGATATGCTTCCAATCAGGGGTTTTGAATCACCGTAGTATTTAACACGGTATGTCCCTGGCTGCGCGTTGCCGTATGTCTCCCAGGTAATGTCCACTTCGCTCTGCCCCAAAATGAAATTGGTTCTTCGCCATGTGTAAACGAGGAACCAATCTGAGTCATCACGCACTTGCGTCCATGATCCGTCGCTGCCTTGCTGTTCAATTGCCGCAAAAGTTTGTTCTTGACGCAGATTGTTACGCGGATTAGCGGCCTGGAAGGTGACATTGACAATATCGCCGATGCTATATGTGGGATTTGGCTGCACCAGGACGCTGCCAAAGTTCTTGCCCGACGGTGAGCTGTCTTGTACGACACCCGTAATGAATGAAATCATGCTATTACGGTTGTCTGGCGGAAGGGTACCTTGAGAGGGAGTGGCAGTCGAGTTAGGGAGGAGGTAGTGCATGTTGCTGACGGTAAGGTTGATATAGGCGTTGAGTTCGTTTCTACCGTAGAGGGTGGAGGCTCCCTCATACCGTTGAACATCGTACTCTTCAGGAGTAGCGCAATAGTGAGCATAGCTGTTGGCAGGGCCGCCTAAGACGACAATAGGGCTCTCATCGAGGAATGTGGCAGCCTCTTTCGCGACTGCGGCCTTCCAGCGGCGGCCGGACATGGTAGTGGCTTCGCTGGGGCTGATGATGATGACAAGCTGGCCTACTCGGAGCATCTGGATGTCCACGATATTGGGGGTCCAGGCGTACGGTGTGCTTACCTCACCAACATCCAAAAGAATAGGCTTGGGCTGCTGGCAAGCAACTTGTTGGGGGCCAGGTGCCTTTAGTAAGCCACCCACAACTCCCCAGAAAGGATTATCTGGGTTACCAGACTCTCCCTGAGTGAAATCGAACGCGCCAGGCCAGTCAGATGTTCCGGCAGCAAAAGAGTATCCGAGAGCAGCAGGGCAAGTCTGAGCCTTGGTACCATCTGGCAATGTAAAGTTAAAGTACCGCATGTCCTGGAAGAAGTGGAAAGATTTAACCGAAGATCCAGTAACTGGAGTACCCGATGAGTCTATGCTATCCTATAAGAGTGTAAGTTGAAACTGCTGTAGCGAAATTCACAGGCAGGAAAAGCTAGTGAAAGGGAGAAAACAATTCAAGATGGCTAACGTTTCACTTACATAGATGCTCTGGGCTCCAGAGAATTGCCTGCGTCCCATCTCGTGACAGCTCTTGACGCCAAGGTCCAAAGCCTGGAAGTCAGGTCCTCGGCCATGGCAGCTCTGTGACTTGCCATCTGCACAAGTACTGTTTTCAAGACTGCACTGCTGGCCAGATCCATCATCACACCACGCGCCAAGAACATTGGGAGTGGTGTCGCCAACGTTGGCCTGGCTGAATCCAGCAACGAAGCCTTCAGCAGCACTAGGATCATCGGCCATGGCACTCTCTAAGAGCCACGCAGCGACGCCCTTGTTGTCTCCAGAAGCATGAGTGTTGTTTCCAAGCATAGAAGTGCCGTGAACGGGAAACCACGACAGTACACCAATGTTCTTGCCATCCGAAGCACGCTGGAAGCGGAGAAGTGTCATGGTAATATCGGTTTCTGCGTTGTACTGAGCACGCTCCTCATCCGGGTTGTGAAGATAGGCCCAGAGTGAGCGGTTGATGGCACCATCGGAGATGTCAGTTGAACCAACATCAAGGTATCCTTCCTGGAGGTTCTCGTGAGCACGCTGGACGGAAAGAACGGCACCGTTAACGATGGCTTGGTAACTCTGCTTGTCCCAGCCAAGAGATGTGATTTGCGGCAGCAGATAGTTGAACCAGGCACCAGGGCCAGAGTGGCTGTGAGTTCCCGTCAACGCAATGTTGTTCTGGCCATAGACGCTATATTCACTGCCCAGAGCTTTCAGTCCGTCCAAGAGCCCGTTTCTCATGGCAGTGTCTCCGGACTGTGTGTCGAGGACCAGATAGACGAAGCGATCATTGGGGTTGTTGACGTCAGCAATGATAAAGGCACGGCTATACAGACGCTGGCGCAGGCCAGTGCCCGTCTGGTCAAGGTTGGCATATCCAGCAAAGTTGATTTCGACCACGGGGCCGGTGATGTCGGCCTTGCCAACGCCGATGAGATACTGCTGGCGATCCGCATTTGCGAACTTGTTGAACTTGTGCAGCTTGGCGGAGCTGATGGCGCTGAACAGCACCACCGATAGAAGAGATAAGACGCTCAGGACCGAGAGGGCTGATCGGGCCCTGCCGAGGGTGAGCGACGCCATGCTGAACGATCGAGATCGAGCTGGCGGCTTGGCTTCTTCAGCACTGATGCCGAGAGGGGCCTTCTCCAGCCCGGCCGACGAGTCTGCCATGCAGTATTTATGTATTCTGTATGTCGTTTCTTGTTCTATTAATGCCCGATCTCTCGAACCAGGAAAAACAGCTGCGCCGGACCACTCGACGACAAGGGAAGCAGCATCGTTATGCTCCTGCCGTTTGAGACATGGTGATGGCGTCCAAGGAAGGGGCGGCACGCCCGGCTGCCCTCCATCTTCTGAGTTTCGCGCCACTAGTCCTGATGCAGCCCTGATTTACTGCCCTTGGCGGATTAGCTGGAGCGATGGCTCAGACGTTCCTGCTGAAGAGTGCTGTTTCTGCGCAAGCTAGATGGCGGGGATGGTTTTAATTCGATGCGTGTATGGAGCTTTAGCATTAACTCGCTGCAACGATGGCTTTGATGCTGGCCAATCGCAGGTGCAGACCTAGATCTAGAGTACATTTTGGCTTCACTTTACTTTCACCTCACTCTCTGTGTCTTAGGCACTGAATACCTTCATAGAATTCATTTTCCACTCCCCTTCTCCATTTCCACTTCATTGTCTGTCTTTATAAGTCTCAATGCTTGGTGTGCGAAACCGAGCTGTCCTCCTGATCTGCTTTCCTACCTACTTGTCTACCATACAAAGCATGTGGAGAAGGCCATTGAGCGGTGCGGCCAAGGTAGTATTAATTGCCATCGTCATTCATGCAACCCCATTCCGCGCGGCACGACTCTCGCTCACACCTCGTATAGGCTACAGACAGGTAGTGTAGTAGAGCAACCTCAGTTGCTAAGAAGCTGCTGAAGAACCCACGCAAAACCGGGGCATTCAGTTGCGCCGTGCGGTGACTTCAGCGCCCAATTCCCAGTGGATCACGGGCCATGCGTAGCCGACTGCTGTCACATCGCGCAGCGTGACGGAGGGAGGCTGCCCTGATCGCAGATCTTGTTAGGAGGTCGTTTTGCTGCGCTGCCTAGCTGCTGCCCCTCTCTATCGTTTTTTCCACCCATATCAAGCTTCGTCTCTGTTGGCTGTGGAGCTGAGAAGTGCGGGGAGCGCTAGGTCAAGTGCAATGGGTCACCCGCCATCCCCGGCTCCATAGGGCAAATGCCAGTTGTGTCTGCCGAGATGTGCGGAGTCTGTCAATTGTAGGTGTCTGTTGAAGCTTTCTGGGCCCTGCTCTTGCTACACCATGGGTCGTGGAGCATGTCCGGATCTATAGTGTATAAGGGCAGATCAACACGTCATTACGGGCATCATATGTCAGACGGGAAATTCTGAGAAGCAGGTACGCAGTAGACGCTCTCGGATTGTCGCTAGTCAACCGGCCATAAGCTGAGATGAAGCATCGCATCGTCACCACCCACCCGTCAACGAATGGGTGGGATACACTAACTAAGCATGGTGTCAAGGCCGGGTTATTCTGTACCATCACCTCCTTGAACAGCATCATGTCCGATCGCCTGGCATGAGCCTCGGCCATGGGTTTGAAATAATAAAATTCCTTGTCATTTGGCTTGTGCAAATGCCTAACCTGCGACAATGCCCAAAGGGGCACTCACTGCATATTTCATGCGCTTTCTTCAAAGTCATTATTTCCAATGACACAATCATTTCCTTGGATCTCAAGTATAGCTAGTGGTGCTCCTACACGAAATGCTCCAATCCTTACCCTGTAACTTCCAGGCCTGATTTTGTTTCTTTGAATTCTTGACCCCTCAGGTATAGCTAGGTCTGTGTGTACGATCTATCCATGGATTGTTAAGCACGACACAGTCCAATTCGCGGTGCATTTGTGCTTCTGAATTGATGGGCGTTCTTCTAGTTCTGCGCGAATGGCGAGCGAGGCTCAAGCTTCAATCAGCTATTAGTAGTATATTGATTGTTAACTAGGAAGGTGAGTGGCCTGATGTACCGGCGTTCAGAAACATTTTATATCTGCCTTAGACAAAATAACCAAGTACAGCTTTGTTGCCTTTTCAGTGACAAGTTCAGTGATCTCAAAAACTAGTTTGTTTGTGATGATCTTTCATTTTAATCAACATGGTCTGGTTTCTATCGAACGTCTATGTACTTCAGCCCTTGCTCGCGCTCTTTACTTGAGCCCCATCAAAGTCTTTATGCTTATTCGTAAGGCTGCCGTTCTGCTTCCGAGCATCCACATTAGCAGATCCTTTTTCGCTTGTCATTATCATTTCTATAGTAACAGTCCAAAACCGCTAAATTAAAAACTTCATGTATATAAATCTTCATACCGCCCATTGTCACCTCCCATACTACTGTCATTGCTTCGTTGGGCGCGTTATTGTCAATGGCTTAAACGGCCTGCGAACCCTATCAATTCCTGGAGGAGGGCCCAAGTCTACTGGACGTCGTACGCCGCCTCTCGCCGTGGCCGAAGCAAAAGTCGTCTTGTGGAAGCTTGTGGCAGGACGATCCGGTACAGGAGCAGATTCCATAGGCGTAGCCTGCTCTTCTTTGACTGCCTTGGCGTCGTCATCAGTTGGCCTTGGCGGAGAGCTCGAGAAGCAGTGGTATCGCTTCTTGGAACTGCCGTCTGCAGCTTCTTGCTTTATTACATTGGGCCGATTGAGAGCATTGCCGCTCACGAGTTTGTGTTTTGCGAATGATGGATCGACGGAGGGAAGCTTCGGCAGCTCGGGGGCTTTCGCCTCGGTAGCTAGCCGGGCTGCAGAGCGGGATGCCGCAAGCTGATACCGAGCCAAGGACGTGTCGGGGCCTTTAAACCCAGTCATTGGAGTCGCTGGCTTTCTTGAAGATGTTGTTACGAACCCGAGCAAGCTTGATTGATCTGCTTTACGTCGGGTGGTGCCCATCTTTATAGCCTTTTTGGCTGCTGCTGCCTTTTCTTCTTCAGCAGCGGCCGCAGAGAGGGCGTTTTGATGCGTTCCGGCCGATACAAAGCCGGGCAAAGAGGCCATAGTAAAGCTGGATGCTTGTTCCATAGTCGTACTGTATTCTTTCTTCCACTGCCGTTCTTCGGTAATCTCTTCGTCGCTACCATAGCCTTGATTATTTATACGCTGTCGTTTGGATCCCTTGGAGCGATAACCTTCTGAATCGCCAAGTCCTTCTGGGTCTCTTGTGTCGATGGGATCTACCGGGAATAGATTATCTTCCATAGAGAACATGGGCGGAATCTTGTCGAAAATTGCCTTCTCACTGGGGAGATCTCTTGCAAGGATTTTTGCGGCTGCCTCTAGGATTGGTCTGTTAAATGATGCCCCTTGCTTAGCAAAAGTCGTCGACGCGAAAGGCGAAACAAAAGGTGATAACTCGACCTTGCCGCCCATGCCCTGAGATCCGTACAAAGGGCAGCTGAGATAGAGCAGCACCTTTGCTCTGGTCATTGCTACGTAAAGCAGTCGTCTTTCCTCATCTAAGTCCTCAGCCCTGGAGTGAGGAATTGAGCCGGCGTAGACAGCCGGTATAAATACTATGGGCCATTCGAGTCCCTTGGCAGCATGGATGGTTGATATAGTAATCACTGATTTCTTCTCCGCCCCTTCATCATTTTTCTGAGCGTCGGATGCTAGAGCTATGTTTGCCAAGAATCGGCCCAGTGTGCTGTCGTCTTTGGCTTGATCAACATCCTCAATCTCTGGCAACAGGTCCTCATCTGCGTTTGCTGAGTCCCGTACAAAGTCATTAGCCAAGCTGAGGAACTCTTGAACATTTTGCCATCTCTGCTCGTGATCTTCCGGATACTCTGACTCTAGGTATTGCTTGAAATCGAGCTGCGATAGCAGCTTTTCGATAAGATTAATCAATGTTTGCTGGCTATTCTCGGTGATTTGCTGAGCGTGGCTTTGAAGATTTAATATCATTCTTATTAGTTCAGCATTGAGTTTCTGCTCCATCTTGGGTAATATCTTTGTCGTTGCTTTGCGGCTGCCTTGACAGTGCTTTCTCAACAGCGACCACAGGCTCATCTTTTGCTGTTCGGCCTCTTCTATAAGACGCTTGACTGTCGTATCTCCGATTCCTCGACGGGGGACGTTAATGATCCGTGCAACAGAGTCATTATTATCCGGCTGATATACGACACGCAGATAATCTAGCAAAACTTTGATCTCCTTTCGTTCGTAAAACTTGTGACCGCCAATCATCCGATAGGCCAGCCCCGCCTTGCCTAAAGCTGATTCGATATGCCTTGAAAGCGAGGCAGATCGTAGCAGAATAGCCACATCTTCATACTTGAGCATCTCCCCGAACATCGTGACAGCTCGTTTGATCTCGGAGACAATCCAGTCACCTTCTGCAGCAGAGCTCTTTAACTTTCGTAGAACTGGTCTTGTACCTTTTGTATGAACTGGAAGAAGCACTTTTTGGTACCGTTTCTTATCTTGCTGAATAACGGTTAAAGATACGTCGAGAATTGACCGAGATGACCGGTAATTTTCTTCCAGCGATATCTCATCTGTTTGGGGAAAGTCTCGTAGCAGTCGGTATAGGTTTCGGATTTCAGCTGATCGCCAGCCATAAATGCTTTGGTCAGGATCGCCGACAATCGTTATGCGTTGATGAGCCTGGCCAAATAATTTCATCAAATCGTACTGAATACCGTTTGTGTCTTGGTATTCGTCGATGAGAACTGCTTGAATATTTGAAACACAAGCTGGATATGCTCTCAACAACTCCACGCAGCGCACTAGTAGGTCGTCATAGTCTAGTAAATTTGATCGTTCCAAGTGCTCCTGATATTCCCTGTAGCACTCATTCAAAGATGGATTCTCAGGCTGCTTCTTGTTCGAAGGCGCATCGATCACATGCCCCTTGGCCTTCTTCTTGCTGATCCACGATCTCGCATATCCAGGGTCGATGTTGAAGTCATGGCGTTTACATATGCGCTGAATAATTGCTCTCGAATCGCCATCATCTGCAATGCCAAATTTGGAATCAAGACCTATGTGTTTGCCATAGGCACTAAGATACCGCCGGGCGATGGAGTGAAAGGTGCCGAGCACGATTTTCTTCTCACTCTCCGGGCCAAGAACTTTGCCAATTCGTTCCTTCATTTCACGGGCTGCCTTGACTGTGAATGTAGCCACGACAATGTCTGATGGCTGGTAGCCTGTTTGCTGAATCAGCCATACAACGCGTGATGTGAGAGTATGCGTCTTGCCACTCCCCGGGCCCGCCAGGATAGCAACTGTTGATGCATTGGAAGTGACAGCACGGCGCTGGGCCGCATTCAGCGACTGTAAGATTGGGTTTTCAGTCGAGACCGTTGACATGGCGCAGCTCGAAGCGAAAGCCGCCCGTGGTGTTTATACTTGGCTAGGAATAGAGATTTGGCATCTGAATGGTAGTATAGTATCTGCACTATAAGCCAGTTACAGCGCTCGCAAGCTCAAATTTTAAGCAACGGATAAGTTATTGGCATGAGCTGATATTAGTGATTTCATCTCATCTTGTCGATACACCACTTAACTGGCGTCGCCATGCAACGCGTCGATTCAGCGGACAGCCAACAAGGCGCATCGCGAACTCACGTGACTTGGTTGTCTTAGTAAGCCAGCGGTCACGAAGCATGATTTGATGTCTGTATTGCATTGTTTACCAGTTAAGAGGTATCGCATCTCATTTTGTGATATGAAAGAATGCGTTAGATAAGAGAAAACGTCATCCATCATCTTTTGTGCCCTTTGTAAATGAGTATCTTTAGAAAAAACCGTCTAAAAGTGATGGGTGATGGGTGACAAGTGACGAGTGATGAGGAATACATAAGTTCATATCACAGCTACTAGTTACCAATATCACAAATCCATGGCTCTAGATGGCGTGATTCCTCCTCTTTTTAGGGTGAAGCTATCTGCAGATTGGTAAACTTGTCAAGTCCAGTCTAAGCCATGAATCTCCAACGATAAAATTTCAGCTCATCACCAGATACTTAGCCGCATCTGCTCTGGCGGTGTGCCTGTGCCTGAAGATGTGACGAGACACACAGGCTGTCTTTTGGGCACAGCGCGCCGATCACCGCTAGCAATGTGGCTGGAGGGTCAGCATTCGCTATGGCACTTCGTCACACTGCTCTTATTGGGAGATATTTGGACGAATGAGCTCGGGTATCACTGCTTAGGCAAGGATAGATCCTGTCTCGGCGCCGGCGCTTATTAGCAGTGTCATCTAGCGTGGGTTCTCCGCCAGCAAAGCTGGGAGAGACGGACGAGTACGTAGACATATATATATAGAATTAAGATGACGGGAGTTTCAGAAGCTTAAGGAGAGAAGGAGCTTATAATGTAGAGAAAATCCCAGAAACTTGGAACAATACCCACAACCAATACTCCAACCCGGAAATCGTTGAGTGCAGTCAACACAGCTTTCTTCTTACTTGGCTGCAGCAATTCAATTCAATTTGATGTCCAGGTGTTCTGCAGCGTCCGGTCCCCTGTGGACTAGGCCCGGCGGGGCATGCAGGTGGCGAGCTCTAGTGCCTGCATCAACACTGCCCCGCGGGCCAATCAGGGCACAGCGGCGCCCGTCACAGCAGAGGTCGGCGCTTAAACCACCAACATCCATCCAACCACAGGCGCGAGATGCATCTTGTTGCTGCTCCTGGGCCACGGCCGTTGGTGGCACGCCATGTAACCGCCCATCATGCACCGCACGCAGCGCCCAGCCAGTCAGCGTCGCCCGAGCCGGGAATCTCCTGCGAACCCTCGCTCGGCCCCACGAGAGAGCGCCAGTCTTGAAGCCTCCCAGCATCGCCAGCCGCCGTGACGGGCCCTATATACGCCCCAAGATGCCGCATATTTCTCCTCATTCATGTCACATCTCTCTCGGGTCATGTTTCGCATTTCAAAGCCAGGAGGTTCCATAACGCAGTGATCGCCTTCATAAGAGCGACGCCGGGTCTGCAACATGCTCCTGGGGATTCTTCCTTCATCATCGTCACTTGTCGCCGCCTTGTCTTCTGTGCTTCTTTGGTCTGTCGCTCATTCATCGCCAACGTTTGGATCTTCCACTCCATTCATCACAAAGAGAGATACAATAAGAAACGGTCTGCCGCTGTCTGCTCGGGTTCTGCGGGATACTAGAATTCTTCCTGTACAGATCGGTGGTATCGTTGCGGCATACGGTGTTTCGTTGGTGCTGGTCGCCATCGCCTTACTTGCTCTATCAAAACGACGCAGAGAACATCTTCGGGGAAGCGATATACCCAGCTACGTTTTCCAGCCAAACTTTCCGGTTGCAGAGTTTCAGCAACAGTTTGAATTCACAAATCAACAAGTCGAGGGCCATATTGTTCCTCCCTTGATAATTCCAAAGTCAGAGTACATCCACTCTGGTCCCTACAGCGCCCGAGTTTTTGACTACAAGAACGGGTCATCGTCATACGTCATCCCATCGCCTTCTTCATCTGCAATCCCGTCAACTCTTGGAGTCTCGCCGCTTGTAGACCAGTCAGTCGTCGCAGCAGATAGAGCCATGGCGCAACAACAGCTTGAGGAGATGTACAAATACGTCATGGAGCACGAGGAGGCGAAGCAGAAGGGGATCATTCTCGAATCCCCAGTTGTGGCTCCGAGCCCCCAAGAATCGACGGCATCTGATAAATCCAAGGGCCTCTTATCAAAGAAGAGCAAGTCTAAGCCTGCCGGCCTCAACCTGGCGGCCGCCAAGGAGGAAAAGTCCCAGTCAAAGACTTCGGCTCTCTTCTCCTCTCTACTCTCTCCCAAGAAGAAGGCAGCCAAGGGAATGAACATTTCGTCTCCCATTATGACACCCATGTCGGGCACTTTCCCCCAGCATGAGTCTCGAGAGATGAGCGCCATTCCGCCACGACACTATGCTCCTCCTCCGCCGCCGCCTGTTCCAACGGACCAGGTGCCATACGGCGCCTATAGGGGTTCAGGTGCCCCGATTACTCCGGATATGTCACCTCAGAGCATCCAAACCATTGATGAGCGCATTGGAGCTTCTCTTGATCGAAGCTCGAGGACCACTTTGCCATATACCGAGAGAGACCCTGAGTCAGCCACCTCAGATCACTCGCAGGTTCCTCTGGTCGGTCTTCCATCATCTCCCAAGCCTGGAAGCACGTTTCCTTCGCTTCCTTCTTCACCACGACCTGGTGCTTCCTTTTCTCGCCCTAATCCTCCTTCTGCGGTCCGAACCGGCGGCACTCTCCCTCTTCGCGCTTATGAGGAGCAACTTGGTTCGCCTTTCGTTACCAATCAGACCACTAAGCAAACTGTCTTTGAGAGAACCGGTCCTCTATCGCCCTCGGGCAGGACCCCATTCACCGCGAGCGCCGTGCCCTACTCTCCGTACCAGCCATATACACCCCTCGTCCCAATTACTCCTGGCTTGGTTACCAAGGAGGATCGCAAGCGCATGAAGAGAATGGTCCCCAAGACGCCTACCTTGGAAATGGTCAAGAGCTCTGATGAAGTCTGGTAATTAGGTGGAAGAAACCCCTCGCAAAGACTGATGATCGTTTCATGCATCTGTATTTCCTTTTCCGAGCTTCTGTTTGTTAGATAATTTTGTGTGGGCAGCCCCAGGGAGGGCAACCCTTGGTTTCTTTCTTTCTTTCTTTCTTTCTTTTTTTTTTGTGATCATGTCACCGTGATTTCCTTCTCTTCTCTTCTCTCTTTCATCAGAACAATGTCCCCCCATTCAGGCATTTTGTTGTTTTATTCTGTTCATTATTTTATATACCAATGATTTGGGGCTAGGAGCAATAAGATTGAGGAAGAAGGAAAAATCATACCCGCATACCTATTTCTTTTGACGACTGATGAGTTTTTGGAGGGAATATTTTCGTACGCTCTATAGGCATATAAATATAGTATCTCTAATGGAGTGTCTGGTATCTCTGAGAAAATGGTTTATTGGTCTAAGAGTGATATATGTGCATTTTGTGGTTTGGAGACAGCCCTATGCGGTCGGTTTTTTGTTAAACGGACGACAGATCCAAGGGTACATGTAATAGGCGCAGAGACGTTGATAGTAATTGTTTATTAAATACTTGGGCCATTATTTAACTTGATAACTGGGGCCTTATTTTTTCTTGTTGTTTTATTCGGGGCGATACAATTCTGGCATTCTATAGCAAACTATCATGTTTTTACAACAGGCGAACACAATAACAGATCTAGCGAGTTCTTCTGTTCCCGCCATTTATCCCTTTCTTTCTTCTCCTTTTGCGTTCCATCTTCGTTTCTCTTTCGTTCTACCTCTTTTGCCCAATCGTTACGGTGCATAGGATAGCGCATAGTCAGAACTTACATGGCAGGTGGAAGAAAGAGCCGTTTCTCATTTGCATTAGGGTCCAAGGATAGAGCCGCAATGTCCCAGCCCTTTTCTATTTAGTCTACTAATAGCTCAACTAGGATGTCAATACTTAAAGCCCCGTCCAGACTCTTTTTCAGCTGTTTTATCTTGCTTCGGGTTTCTTCTCACAGCCTCCCCTTCCCTCTTCTCTTCTAGGTATAGCCTTCCACTGGAATCGTCAATACATGCAAGTACATTTCGTATCTGTTTTTTCCCCTTATCTTCACTAGTAGTCCCCCCCTGGTAGCCCAGAGTAGGTATGACCACCTATGTGCAGGCAGGCCCTCAAGCGACCAATACTAATTAAAGTAAGGACGCCGATCTGAGCCTCTTGCATGAAATATTTCATGCAACGGCAGTAGGTAGCGGGAATAAGAAAAGAAAGTAAAAAAGACAGGTAGCATATCAAAAAGCCCCCAAAGGAACGGCCACGACGTCATTTGTTACAGCTCATCTTAAAAAGAGAAAATATCGTTGAGACTAGGTAGGGAGGTAGCAATATGATGTAGCATCCGTTGACACGTTTGTTTCTATTAATCCATGCTATGGATCGAGTCTACTTGGCCGATGCAGAATGGAGTGCCCCTTATGGAGGACATACACATGTACTAGGTAAGAGTTTGATTAGCTGTATGCACCGCATTGGATGCCTCTCGCTTTCACTCTTTGGCATGCTATAGTAATCTGGACAATAAGTATTGACGACATGTGTCTTCAGGTTCAGATTGCGCATATGTGGCCGAAATATGCATAGTATGTTTTCTCGTTGGTGGATGACGATGAAAATCTTTGCCGAGTGCAGGCAGTAGTACCCATTGTTCATACCCAACAGTGTTACTCTGCAGCCTTTCCTCAGCCTCTGTCTCAATCGATGACAGCCTACGGAATACTCTACCAGTATGTTGGGGACCAAGCCTCGCGATATCTTTCCTCTGTCCACGATACGTCACAAAGTCCGCATAGGCATGCCACCCAAAGGGGTGCTAAGAGTGCTTGAGGCAGGATTTACGCCGCGTGGGTGACTGCCTCGCTTATGCGAAGTAACTTGGCGTGCGGGATCAGTGAAGGGAATCAATATTGACTGCAGCCAATATCGATCGACCCGCTCGCGGGAGGCGGGGAATATGCACGGGAGACGGGCTGTCACAATGAATTGGGACTAGCCAACTATCATGAGGGCGGGAGGGCATGACTACATCGACATCTAGGCCTCCGTGGAGAGCGAGTGCTGAGCCTGTCAGGGTTGATTGGCGCAGATTGTGCACCAGAACGTCGAGGACAGCTTCAGGCAAGGGTGGCGAGCCATGTCCAGCGATTGGAGGCTGGAGTGGCAGCTGAGGTTAATAGTACATGCTGGCACAAGCAGAGGGCCGGGAGATGACAGGTAACATGTCGACTCTGACAACTCGGTGCCCTGCCGCTGCTTGGCCTGGAGCAAAGAGATACAAAGTTAATAGCCGAGCGGTAATTCGACGTGTCGCGACGGGATGTGTCTCCGCGGACAGCTTGGATTGGCCCCGGCACGAATTAGGGAGTGGCTGAAGTCGATGTCGCTGGCAGATGTGCCGTGCCGAGCTGGCAGGACGGACTTGGGGGCGGCCAACAGCATTTTCCAGCTTCCGCATTCCGGTGAGCTTGTAGAGGGCCAATAGCGAGCCGCAGCTGGAAAAACAGAAACGCCACAGGCCAGGAATGTGGCATTTCACAGCCAAGCATGGAAAGGCGAAGGGCGAAGCAGTGCTACCTCGGTGGTGGTAGTGATCCCTAGCCCTTGCTGAGGCGTCGGACTCTCGATGTGCCCCGAGCAGCCATTCAGGGTCTGGAGTAGGGCTGTGGCTGAGAGACTAGAAGAGCTAGAATTTGCCATTTGCTTTTTAATTCCTTTTCATTTCCATCGTCTCTGCTTCCTTTTTCTTACTTCGGGATGAACCGGCATCCATCCGGCAGGAAGAAGGAGCTGAATAGCAGAGACTCAACAGGTTGTCGTTCCCCAATGGCCGGCTCATTGGGAGTAGCATAGAAAATGTGCTCACGCAGCCAAGCCCAAAGTGACTCAAAAAACGGCGACTAGGGAGGGGGTGGTTTGACAGCGAATAGCGAGAGCTGAAAAGTCCCAAGTCCAGCCAAAGTGCTCCATACTCAAGTATTTTCTTTTCTTTTTAACGGAGCACGCCGAGACAATTCTTTGGCCATGGTGCGGCCATTGCGGCGATGGCGGCGGCGATGGCGGCGAATTCACGTGGCTATGTCTCATTTACTAGGGCGTATAGCTACTATGGATTCTTTATGCTAAAGATGAAGCCCGGTATACCTGGCAGTGTAGTGCTTCTGCCACGAGCTTTACGGAGAAATAACGTGGACAGTAGGAGTAGGCCTCTTCACAGGGCTGATGGAGAGTATGAACCTTAGCGCCTTGCAATTGAGCCACAAAAGGCAAATGTTCCATGTACCAATGTGGCGGCTCTCATTTCTGGCAATGTAATGCAATAGACATGATCGCATTGCGCTAAATGGGCTTGCGTCGCCGTCGAGGTTCAGCTCGCGCCTCGCGTCGCTTGGGCCTGCGCTTTCATATTGCTGAATCATCAAGATGATGCTTACGGAGGTACTTGTAGATTAAACGACAGGCAGCTGGCTTATACACGTATGACTGACGATACCAGCCCGGAACACGAATCATCTCCTGGATATGGCCTTAGCCGGGTGTCGGGGACTTGTACTTGCAAAGTCACCGCTGGGATGGATCCCGCTGCCATTGCATTCCCAAAAAATCGCATTGTCGTTCGGGCTATTACCGAGCATTTCCTTCGGTACCGCCAACTGCCCAAGGCGCATGTGCTTTGGAAAGAGGCCGCGGTGCCCTCCAGCGCGCGAAAACGCCACGGCCGCTAGCACCATTCTGATACGGACGGGTCTCCCATGCGTCTGAGCGGCAGCTTGCCCAAGTGATTACAGGTACCCAGTACTTGGGGACGTGCAACAGTCCGAGCGGACGTCCGGCTGGTCTTACAGGCAGCAGGTGGTACAAGTACTTCATTGTACAAATAGCGGCTGCACAGAGTAATACGGAGGCTGCAGCATCCCGATATCGATATGCGCGTGTTTTTCTGGGTTTGGCATGTGGTCTATAGCATATTCACCCCACAAGTAGGGAGCGCCTGCACCAAATATGCCTGCTTACCTGCTGCATAACGACGAATGTCGTTAAACAATACAATAAAAATCAATGACCGAATACAGTATCTAAAAGAAATAAAGAAAAAAATCGGGCAGCAATAAACAAGGAGGTGGAGCTTTGGCGCCATCTCAATGAGGCAGTATCCATAGTGTACTCGAGGCTCTGATCTCAGGCACCTGCTCGTCGTATCGTTACTGCTAGTACGGGCCAGGTAGCTGCTACTGCTTCCGCCAGGTAGCTGCCAAGGGAGGTGGGGAGTTTCGGGTAGGTCTTTTCGCCTTTTAGCTTTTTCCCTTTGCTCGTTTGGGCGTAGCCTCGCCTGATATCGGTTCCGGATCGTACGATGTTCCTTTGCAGCATGCTTGTCTCATCTCGCACACACCTTTCTTTGGGCAGACCTCTTCTTCCGGCTGTCCGTACCGCATTGCCGTAGCTCCAGTGAAGAAGCCTTTCGCAGCAGCAGCAGCAGTCATACGTGTACCATATCGAACCGGATCGAATCGGGCTGGGAGACCGCAATCACTTCCACAATCACACCTCGATCTGTCTATGACCGGCGATCTCCATCGATCCAAGCCATCCATCATCTGCCTGTCCCGCATAGAACCATAAGCTGGCAATCCATACCATCGCTCAAGGGATTAAGAAGGGATCGAGACCAAGAATCCGAACACCACTATATACCGTTACAGCGTTAGTGCTGCCGGGCTGAATCAAGACCCCCCCTGGCCGCTGTCTTGTCCCGTCGTCGTCACTACTCAGGGCTTTCCCTTTTCATAGTACTCAATACCCAAGTGCCGTGCCGTCGTATCGCCTCTCCTCTCTCTACGGAGTAATAATACTGCGCAGTAGCACTTGCGCTTCTTGAGATTACCGTCAATTCTCATCGTCTCGCCTGCAACGCAGCCCTCCTCCCTGGCAATCCACACCGTCGGCAGCGCTCACTGGGCGTCTCAGCAGCTCCGCCCGCTTTAAACCGTATCCTACCACCTGGGTCCGCCAGGGAAGAAACTGAAAAAACAGCTGATCTGATCGTGCTATCGCTCGTGAGAGCGTCCACAACTTCTGCATCACTCAGTCCACTTCGCTCGTCGACCGCACGATTCTCTCCCAACAGTCGAGTGACATTCCAATTAGACCCTGACGCTTTTCTTCACCTGGCTTCCGATTCTGCCCATTCTCGGTCTGTCGAGGCCGGTTGTCGCTGCATGAGCTGATCCCGAGAGCTTCCCCCGGTCTTTGCAGCCGCCATTCCCCCCCAAAGCGTCCTTCCTCTTCCCCTCCCATGGCCGATGAGGATGGCACCAGCGGGCTTGGGTTTGACGACCCGAGCTTCGGATTCATAGGCGGTGGCCCCGTGCCTCTCGATGCAATCTCAGATGCTCCCATTCTACCCAACGGCGATCCCAACGGCGCTTTCCTCGATGCTGGCGTCTGGTCTTTGGATGCCTCGCCCCAAGCCAACTCGTACGACATCAGCAGCGCCAGCAACACCGCTCTCCCCTCAGCGCATCCAGGATACTTGTCCCCGTCCTGGCCAACCCCGACCTTCGACCCTCAGCAGCAGCAACAGCTACCCGATTCTTCCGGCTTTGGTGGCTTCGCAGTGCCCAACGTCGATCCTACGTCAGTCTACCTCTCCAATCAAGTGCCTACCAAGCGGGGCGCTGCCATCCCAGTGTCAAAAGCTCCCCTACGCTCTATCACCAAGTTGAGTCCTGCCGTGCAGGAACAGCTGCGAAACATCGCAATGCCCCCTCATCTTCTGTACGGATCGCCCAAGAGCGCTTCCAGCCCCGAGTCGGCCAAGACGGGAATCGGCTCATCGCCCGATGTCTCTGGAGGCTCACACAGAGATTCTCGGAAGCGAAAGGTTTCGGCTGATGACTTTGACGACGATGATCTTCTTGAGGAAGGCGGTAAGCCGGTCAAGAAGACTGCTCACAACATGATTGAGAAGCGCTATCGCACCAACATCAATGATAAGATTGCCGCTTTGAGAGACAGTGTTCCTAGCTTGCGTATCATGTGCAAGAGCGCGAGAGGAGAAGACACAACTGAAGACCGTGAAGAATTACATGGTCTGACACCAGCTCATAAGCTTAATAAAGCAACTGTAGGTAACCTCAGTGTTTACGGTTTTTTTATTCTGAGATGCTATGATTAAGGAGGCGATGAACATCAGAATCACTAAATGCTTGATAAATAGGTTTTGAGTAAAGCCACAGAATATATTCGGCATCTAGAGAAGAGGAACAACAGACTCCTGGATGAAAATGGCGTCATGCACCAGAGAATCGCCGCTTTCGAGAAGCTGTTCATGGCCGGCGCCATGAATGGTTCCATCCCTTCGATGCAGCAGCCCACACCGATGCAGTATCCCCAGGATGGCCAATCCCAGCAACAGTCACAGCAAGCCCAGCAGCAACAGCAGCAACAACAACAACAGCAACAGCAGCAGCAGCAGCAGCCGCAAATGACACCCTCTCCGCTGGAAATCTCCCAAGAAGGCGGTGCAGGACCAGCTGGAATGATCGATGTTCCCGAGGACATGAAACGAATCCTTTCTGCCCAAATGGCGAACCAGCCATATCCCGTGCCTCAGCAGCAGCAGCAGTTATTCCGCCCGAACCCAGCAGTGGTCGGCCAGCAGCAGATTCGACAGATGCAACAGCAAGGGCAGCAAGGAGGATGGAATAATGCGGGCCCCTATTTCGGCAAACTGATGGTGGGCTCGCTCGCCGGACTGATGATTTTGGAGGCAGTTCGGGAGGACGAGACCAGTAATGAAGAGCCCCAAGGTCGTGGCCTGTTTGCCGTCCCCTTACAGCTTCTCAAATATGTCCCATCGCAGCTTCATTTGCATTGGATGGGAATTGAAGCCGGTATTCCCCTGAAATTCATGCTTCTCTTCGGCCTGATGCTGTGGGTTTTCATACCATCAGTATTTTCTTGGTTCAATCGAAGCCCTAAGAAGCAGCAATCTACTGCTATTCAACCTGCTCCTTCTCTTGCATCTCCCATCGGTGTTCGCCGTCGGGCTTGGGAGACGGCGATTCAGACTGTCTGGGTACCTCATCACAACTTCTTCCTGGAAGCCGCCGCATTGATGCTCAAGACGCTCAAACTTAGCGTACGCAATGTGTTTGGCGTACATGCCTATCAACTTTTGACCGGATTGACCCCTGAGCAAGAAGTGGCCCGGGTCAGCGCCTGGGCTACTGCTCTAGATGCTCAACTCACTGGTGGCGACGCAGAAATTTGCATGAGCCGCCTTATTCTAACACTTCTCGCCTCTGGAACCGTGCCGAATACACCCAGCGGTTTAATGCTCAAAGCGCTTCATGTCCGCGTCCTACTGTGGGATCTAGGTCAAAAGTGGTATCAGCTAGGACTAGTTAACTTCTTTGCCGCCAAGATTGCACAGCGACAATGGAATGCCGCTCGAGACCTGAATCAAAGACTGATGAATAGCTCCCAAGATGACGAGGCCTCCGAAGAGAAGCGACTAGAGCAGATATTACCCGACCACTTAGCTGCTTTGGTTGAACAGGACTGTGATAAAGTCCTCACTACCACAGTAATTCAACGAGCTCACAACTTGGCCTTCAATTTGGAAACGACATATAATGCAATCCCGATTGATGGTATGGATTCGGTTGTCGATGATACCGCTATTGGATCTCCTATGGATGCTCTTGCGGCTTGGTGGTCAACAGCCAAGGTACATGATATTTTGACGAGTACGCTATCCGATAACGAAGCAGCATCAAAGGACCAGGGAGTAATGGAACTGGCTGTCAAAGTCGCGCCTTTTGGTTCTCATGCTCGAGCACGGGCGATTATGGCCCGTTCTGTGCTCGCTAATTATTGTCGTGGGCAAAATATCGCCGCCGCTGTTCAAGTCCTTCGGATCGACACTAGCAGCAGCCAGCTTATCGAACCTATGTCATTTGCTACCACCGAACCGAATCCCTATACCAATCCGGTGCCCTTTTCTCCTACTCAGCCAAATACTCCTAATCCCGACCTAGAGCTTTGCCTGCGCTGTGCAACAGCTTCAGCCCACATTAAGCGTTTAGGTGGAAAGGTCGCTAGCAACAAGACATACGTTCGAACATCTATCGAAAAAGTGATCCATCTATCAACGCAAACGCAAATGTCGCTTTTGAGCTTTACGTCCGTTATGGAAGTTTTGGAGCAGATCTTGAAGCACAAAGATACAACAAACAATTTTGCTCCGCTCGTGGAGCGGCTGGCTGCCATCCTACGGCTTTGGATGGGCAGCCCACTGGCGCTAAATTGCGGTGTACCACCCGATCTTCAAGACAAAGTGATTAATCGATGCTTAACCGTTACGAAAAGAGTGGTGGGTATGGATGTGGATACTGGCTACGAAACCATGACAGACGACGAAGATACATTCCGATGATTGACGACGGATTTCACAGAGTGGGAGGATTTCAAACCGAACGATTCACATCTACGTTTCAAAGTTTTGTTTTGCGACGCTCCTCTTCTCGTTTTATCTTTCGGCCCTTTCGAACGTTTTGTCCTCTTTTTACAATTTGTCTCTATATGAGACCAAGTTAAACAGGTTTACGATGAAAAACAACAGTTTTACAAGACGACGTCCATCTGACCTGCGAATATGTGTGTATATAGAAAAACTTATATCCGGAGTGACCGGCTTCATTACGATGTTATTATGCTACAAGGAAGGGAAAAAAAATACTTCTTAGAAGGGCAGTTGGCAGAAGCGACTAGGGAAATTGACCCTTTGTATTTCATAACTGGACAGCCTCTTTTTTCTCTTTTTGCCCGTTATTACCCTCTTTATACCTTGATTCTTTTCCTTGGAGCTATTTGCGATTATCTTTAGTATTTGCTCTCTTTCTTTCAACTTTTTACCCTTAACACATTCTATTTGTACTCTTTCTTATTTCTTTTGTTGTTTGCGGTTCGATACCTGGTTAGGCATAGTGCATAGTGAAATTTGGGCCTTTATCTGTTACTACTCGGCGCTCATAAAAGAAGGGACAAGGAAATCCCAAGCAAGAATGAAAAGATGAAAAAAGATGAATGTTATTATCCACAACTGTGTGCTGTGAATGCATATGAGTTCTGCCTATGGTCTGTTGTTGGTGATGTATGCAAATGCATGGTCTATCCGAGACGTGAGATGTATATGACTTTGATGTGAAAAGGAGGCATACATAGGAAAGTTTCGTGCTACACTAGATTAAATACGAAAACATGAGAAAAACAAGAATTTGCGGGCATCAGTTCATTGGTGATTTGAAATATTGTTTCGATATCTTCTGGTTGGCAGATTTCAGCTTCAGTTTCAGCTTCTAGTGACCATGTTTTCATTATAAATCGCAAGCTCTTCTTTCTTTCATAGTTAGATGACGAGCTATAGAACAAAGCACATCCATTTATAAATGACTGACTCGCTGTTATTGCTGTTATTTCTTACACGTATAGTCGGTCGTATGTCACTAATTCTAGGGTCTCATATATACAAGAATTATGATGCTCAAACTTTCTCTTGAATACTATACTATTTTTAATGTCGCATCTAATTTTTAATTTTTTTTTTTAAAAAAAAATTCTCGCCCATATTCAAACTTTCTTATAGCAAGCTCCGAAAGAAGTCGAGTCCCAATGTCCAAAAGTAGGTACCGCTGTGTTTCAGGTAAGGTTCTAATCAGCAACAATTGAACCCCACGTGGCACAACGTCATCCCGCCCCAGAGCTAAGGGACCCTTTATCTAGAGCCCGCAAACTTACGATTCAGCATCAACCCCTCCAAAAGCCAATCTTCACCTCACCCCATCTCTCTCTCTCTCTCTCTCTACTCTAGCTATCCTCTCAGTCTCACAGATAACAATGGCTTCCGCCACCACCACAGCCCCCTCAGAAGGCTTCCCCTTCCCCCGCGAATACTTCTTCCCCGCCTTCTTCACCCGCCAGCCCAACCTCACCATCCACCACGCCCAGCTCACCAAATGGTCCTCCCTCGTCCTCGCCTACGCCCGCCACCACCGCATCTTCCGCCTCGCCCTCTCCGCCGCCGCCGACTCGGACCTCTTCTACAACCGCGGGATCGACCGCCGCCTCGCCCCGCCCGACATCCGCGAGGTCGTCGACTTTATGCGCAAGGATGGGCGGGCAGAGTATCTGCAGCCCGGCGACGCTGGTGCCGGCAGCAGTAACAACAGCAATGGCGATGCTTCTACCGCTTCGGCAGCTGCGGCGGGTGCTGGTGCTGGCGCTGGGGACGTGGTGCTGATATACTGGCGCAAGCCGCAGGAGTGGGCGGCTCTGATAGAGGCCTATGTGGACGAGACGGCGCAAAAGGGAAGCGTACTGACGGTATATGAGCTGACAGAGGGAGAAAATACGCGAGGAACTGGTGAGTTTACCGCCTTGTGCTATGCATACTGGGAATGAAGCGGTTCTAAAACGACGTGTGACAGAATTTCATGGCATGGACAACGGCGTACTCATGAAAGCGCTAAACATCCTCGTCAAACGCGGCAAAGCCCAGATATTTGGCTCGGAAGACTCTCTTGGTGTCAAATTCTTCTGAGGCAGCTCTCTCCATCTTTCTAATGAACTAAGAAAAAAAGTACAAAGCGAAAATGCTGCAAAACTGCAGTCCGACATATTATAACCTCCATAACCGTCTATGCACAAGGGCTATTATCGACTAATTTGTCCCTCCCAACACCGACTCATGCTTCCTTCCTAAACTCCGTCATATACATACCTCATAACAAGATGCGTCCACTGAATCTTACACTTCAATCGGCGCCTTATTCTGCCTCGAGCAGAAACTTCTTATCAAACCGCACCTGTTGTGCCATCGCAACATCAAGGAGCCAGTCTGGTGACACCACTCTGGGCTCCATGTGGCCATTTATTGCCATCTCCTTGAAACGTTTCCATAGCTGCTTTTCTTCTGGAGTAACACCGCTCAGAAGGTAAACTGGCTCAGGAGGTGCAAACCCATCTTCCTCTGCGGTGGTGGGCTTGATAGTCGTCCCGCTTCGTGCACGATAGATCATAAACATAGCACCGTTCGCTTCTGCAATAGCGCGATAGCTCTCGGGCCCATTCTTGATCTTATCGGTGCAGTATATGGGAATGCTTCGCAGGAGTTTGCCGCGGTGGGCCTTGGCCCTGGCAACAGACTTTTCGAGATTAACGTCGTACTTGGATTCGGCCTCGGCATCTTTGAGGATAAAGTCTTCTACATCTTGAAGCTTGCCCGTCTCAAGAGTTTTCTCGATAAAAGTCGAAGAAATGACAGTCGGCCCGCGTGCTAGGGCGCACAGGAATTTGACTGTTCTCACAACGTGCGGCGCTGCTAGATAATCGCAGGGTTGACCCTCCTGGACAATCTGAATACCGAGGTCGCGGAGTTTTCGCTGTGGATACATAATTAGCAAGCAAGCCTTATTGATGCGGTAAATATCAAGAGAATGGATAGAAAGCAAGGGATAGAGAAAAGAGCTTTAAACAAAAAAGGCAAAACAACCAGAACTCACCCGATCTTGATCCTCTTTAATCTGACTGCCCACCCATCTAGTAAAGCCTGTAAGGATAATGCGCATCTCAACGCCAGGCAGAGATGGTCTCGACTTCTTGGCCGGCCGGTCTTCGTCTTCATCGCCGTTTTTATGGCTGGCTGAGTTCTTTTTGTTGTTGACGTTCTCCTCTGTCAACTTCGCAGCAAGCTTGCCGCCAAAAGGAGTTCCCGGCTTGGTATTTCTCTTCTTTTCCTTTTCGTAGAGAGCGATATCCGGAGCGATTAATGAGAGCCTATCCATGGCTTTTGTTTTAGCACTACGTCCACCAGTAGACACGGACACAGGCGTCTCATTCTCCTTGCCTGCGTCTGCAGGTCGAACTCTTTTAGGCGTTGCGAGGGCTTTACTAGGCCGGCTCTTCTTTGATGCCACCGATGGAACATCATCCTCCTCGCTGTTGTCCTCCTGCATAGCATCAGACTCTCCTTCCTGGGCGACCTCGCCAATCACAACACCTTCCATGGGGCCATGTGAATATGCATTGTCTTCTGCGGCCTCAAGGATCTTTCTCTTCCTTTTGGCTCTTGGTGACATAGTTTCCTCGCCCCCTGGGTAGAACAAATCTCTCAGTCTAGACTCATTAAATGTGGTTTGCCCAATGATTTCGCCCAAGTTTGTCCGAATGGGGAAGTGATTATACTTCTTCACATTGACCGGCTGGATCTCGCACTTTGCATAGCTCTCTTCAATCCAGAGGTGGTTGACAACGGTGATACCCCATTCAGGAGCAGCTTTGCACTTCTCGCTAGAGTTGCGAGCCGTAATGAGATGGGTGTTGTCCGCCTTCATCGTCTTAGTAAACTCGGCACCGCAAGCCTTGATAAGGTTCTCAAGATATATGCGCGCCTCACCACCATAGTTGGATACGGTGATGCGCATATCCTTGAAGCCCGGGATACCATTCTTTGGAACGGGATAGTGAAGCAATCGCTGTAGAGGCGACGTCCAGTCATTATGGGCAATTAGGAAATAGAGCCAAGACAAGTTGCCAACTTCTTTGCACGATTGAGAGGCCCGCACGTACTGCTCGCCATCCCGATACTGACAGATTAACGTGTCGCAGTCATCGACGTCTTGCACCAGCCGGCCGCCGCCGTACATAATGATGTCTTTCAATGCATTTTCGAGACGGCCGGTGATTTTCAGATCCGCTCCGAGCAATATTTTCTTATCCTGGAAGACAGTAACGGGTGGTCTGGCAGAGGTTCCGTCGGATAGAGATATAAACTCGGGATTGGCTGACGAGGCTCCGACCAGATTATTATTCATGGGTATATCGAGGTCCTCGTCGGGGCCCTTTTTCAGAATCTCAGGATCGGGAAGCAGGTAGGGTCCTTCGTCGATTCTCTTTCCCAGCTTGAAGCAGTCATCAAACCTAAAAGCCAAATTTCTAAGTTTAGTATTCACAGAAAAAGAATGAACATGCATATCTATACAGTGATGAAGATACTTACCAGTGTGGCAATACAATTTTGCCCTTCCAATTCTTTTCCAGCGCACTAACAACCTTAGGATGGTCCATGGAGAGCGCACAGATGTGCGTCGTCAATCTGCCTGCATCCTTGGACTCCTGTCCGCCCAGCGCCATGGTTGCTCCTAGTATGCTCTCCTTATCCATCTGTGGTATATCTGCACATGTAACCGTGACTTCTGAGAAAATCATGCGGGGGTCAGGCGAGAAGGGCCGCACTTGAGCTTGCCTCCGCCGAGATATTGAGACGGTGATCCACTGCGTGGACACAACGGGGATCATAAACGCCTGCGACTCGATATACTGCGGGAAATCAATCGTGTTTGATATGATGTGTGTGACTCGTTCGATCGGGAGGGATCCATCGCGTCGATAGTCGACCGCCGTGGCGCCGTGTTCTGTCAGAATGGCTTGGAGCTGTAGAGATGAAGGGTTAGATGGGAAAGACTCTTTTTTTCGTTGCGAAATGCAGATGAACCACGCACGCTGCTAATAAGCTTTGGAGGTAGTGAAGCGCTGGGCACGAATGCGATGGCGCATTCGCTGAATATGCCGGCGGCATCAGCCATGGTGGGAAAGATGTGTGTGATGTCTCCAATAACACGAGCCGTGTCTTTGCAGATGTATAACCGTTTCGCAGATTGTATATGACTTTTCTCGATTTCTCTTTTCCTTTCGTATCAGAATCCGTAGTGGTATGCGAAAAAAACAACGTCCAAATTGCAGTCTGGAAAAAGAAATAGAGAGTTGAGTGCATCAGAAAAAAAAAGAGAACAAGCGTGAATATTGACGTAGCCAAAGGCAGGTACGGCACGCTGCTTAGCTCTTTCTTTGTTTGTGGCCAGACGCGCTTCTCAGGCTCTTTACGCGAAGAAGGCAGGCTGTCACATGACCGTGGCAGTTGGTACATAAACATTCCAGATGGGGTTATGGAGGGGCATTTCGAGCGTATCGATACTTCCGATACGCGAACAGGGGGAGGCACTTGGTGCTTTACGCTGTAGTTGTAGCTGCTTCTTAGACTTCTTATTAAGCGCTTCTAGCTCACAAAACAGCATGTAGACGAGTATCTTATGATTCGGGTCCTTCCTCCCATATTGAAGAATAATATAGTAAATTATAGATTTCCAAGGAGTGTAACGCTTTTTCTTTTGATCCAAGACATACAATGCTTATATACACCTGTTGCTGTTTGAACCTATGTGACGCAACATTCGCTCTTTGCAGCAGCGCACCACCAAATGCTCCAAAACTATAACCGTCGCCAGCGAAACAAATAAAAACACGAATAGTAATAATGAGGAAATTACAATAAATGGAAAACATACAGCCGAGAAAAGAAATGAAAAGAAAAGAAGAGTGAAGAAGACAGGCAAAAGCGCCGGAGAAAGAAGCAATGCTGAAACCTGCGCCTCTACGTATGCACCACCCACGCATACCCCGTATATCCCAAACAGTAATAAATAAATAAAAAAAACATAACGCATCAACCCAGGTATCATTACCTTTGCACACAGCCACGTACTCAAGAGTTTCTCTTAAACGAAGACGTAAAAGGAAGTTTCAGATGTCGGTTTTTGTCGTTGTTGGTTTGCTTTCATCATCCGTTCTCCTATGAGTCCAGGCAAGCCAGGGCCACAGCAGCTCCTGTTAATGAGCTCTCCTTGGCAGAAACAAGCTCAATGGACTTGTTTTCGCCAGATGGTTTGCTTTCCAACAACTCGCTGATGTACCGTTGGCAACTAGCCAAGTATCCAGGGTATTGCTCGATGACACTGCCATTGAATGCAACGGTAGTTTTCTCCATGTTAAGGTCCTCCTCAACCGTAGTTCGAAGAGGAGAGGATTCAGGGAGTGTGGCGAGCAGCTTTTGGTCGCCCTCCCGGCGGATATCCCAAAGAGCATAGACAGCAGAAGCGATCAATGCACTTGATCGTACTGAAACGAAGGATGCAATTGCCTTGATGGCGCTCATATCAATGACGCTAGGAGCGTGGGATGAAGGATGCTTCTCAGAGAAGCAGCTGATAGCCTCTGATAAGTCGGCAGTGGTGTCACTAAATAGACAATGTTAGTCATCTCTGTTCCAGACCGACGATAATCTCATCAAACTGTAGAATGATAACCTACCCCTCGATCGTTGAGATGGTTTCGGTGCCCAAGGAATAAAGCTCAGTCAGGGAGGGAGGAACGACGCCACCCATGAGGTCAGTCGTCTGGATAGCATCCACCAAGATCAAGCGGACAATCTCGCCGAGGTACATGCCGCTGGTCAAATACTCTAAGGGCTGGAAGTCGGGTCTAGGGTGCTCCTTACTGAGCTGGCGGTCCCATCGAGTCAAGGGCAAGATTTTGGACCCAAACATGCCGAGCTCCGTGTTGACGATGACGTGAGATGCTTCATCGAACCAGCCCGCTGGTCTCTCGCCGAATTTTGATCGGCTGATGGCTGAGACAGGCAAGTAGGCGGCGATGTTGACACCAGTACCCAAAATGAGGCCAAATCTGGTCGAGGAATGAGAGTAAGCTCGGGAAAGGAGGCAGGCGCTAGAGTCGTTGAGGATCGCCTTGAGCTCGACGTTGAGGTTCTGATTTTTGCATGCGGTCTTAACAATGTCTCCCAAATCTTGGCCAACAAGACCAATATCGGCCAAAAAGCCTTTGCCCATAGGTGCAAGCTTGCCCCCACCTAGGGAAGTTTGACTGTTTTTGTCGTCAGTTTTGAAAAAACAAACACAAATTGAGGTAAGATAGGGTGCAGCAGCAGCTTGAAAAAAAGGAATACATACTCGATAGGAAAGCTCCATGCCATCGAAACCGGCAGCGGCTTTTCGACACTGTGCTCTCTGTTGAGGGTGGTTTGGATCGTCTCAGTAATACGCGCGGCCATCCACTCAAAAAAGGCGATTCCCTCCAAATCCTTGACCTCCTTGGTGATGCGGTAATTTTGCATGCTCACAATCTCCGTGGCATTTTCAGAGCCCTTTTCCCGTCCTCGTAATTCGACCAGGGCAACCCGCAGCGTCGATCCTCCTACATCCAGGGCCAAAAACTGACCATATTCGGAGCCCACTGGCAATTGATGGCTGTATGAAGGAAGCATGCACTGCACATCTGCCTGGAGGGCGTCGAGAATCTGCTGTTTTAACTTGACGGACAGCTCTTGCAGGCCATCGCCGCTGATGGGGCCGACGAGAGCGGCCTCGGCATCCTTTAGGAACTGCTGGAGAGTCTTCTTTTGTGCGCCGGTTTCTTTGCTCTTCTTGTTTCCCGATAACCAGTAGGATAGGATTGCCTGTATCAGAGTCTTGCCTCGCAGCAGACTCTTCACAATGGCGGCCATGAATGCTTTCCGAAATTGTGTCATTGCTGATTTGGATTAAACAAACATAAACCGAGAATAGAAGGTTGTAAAGAAGGAAGAAGTAGCCGAAAGAAATAGGATCTAGGATGAGACTAGGGCGAGATGAGGCTGATATAAAGGAGTATTCAGCTTTAGGTAATAAAGAAGGTAGGAGAGTCTGTAGGTAAACGAGGGTGAGATGGTGGTGGTAGGATCGCGGCAAAAGAAGCGCCGAAAAACCGTACTATGCCTCGCAAGGATGAGAAAGCGACGTCGTAGGAGGGCAAAGTGGTAGAGACAAAGACAAGCCACGATCGACAGGCACGACTGTGGACACGGGACTGATGGACCTGGGGCAGAACCGAAAATGCAGAAAGAGAGTGCAGAAGAGGCTCCAAGGCAGCGGTGATGGAAGAGGAAATGGAACCTGCCCCGTGCTGATGCAATCTCGGGCGACGGCCACCTCACAGCTGGGAATGGGGAGAAGGAAAGAGGGTCGAGAGAGGGTCGTATGGGGAACGACGAGATGCGGTTGTCCGGCCGAGTCGAGCGTTGGATACGGAGTACTCCGTGCAGGTGTATACTTGTAGTCCGACGGCTGCGGGATGCTTGCTGTCTTGCTGAGACGGGCCAGCGAATGGCAGGGCTAGAACAGCCACAACAAAGGCGAGGTGAGAGACAGGTAACCAGCTCGACGGCTAGCGGTCCTTGCCAATGTAATGTATGGCTGGGCAGGTAACAGGTCAGTCAGCAGCCGGCGTGTGTCTCCAAAGGTTACAGGGCCTAGTCCGCGTTGCGCGAGGAGAGGGTTGATCCGAGGTGCCGGATGGAGCTCAGCGGCGGGCTATCACCTTGGAGAAAGACTGCCGAGAGAGCTTCTTCTTCGCCGTCATGCACAGGCCCCAGAATAGGTCCTCAACGTCGCACGGCAAGGTGGAGTCGTTGTCGATTGGCTCAAGGATAGGTAGCTGAATGGAGTGCAAAACAACAAATGGAGTGGAAGAAGCCAGCAGAAGAGGAAGACAGACAAAAGCTAGAAAATACTATCGTGTGGGATGGGGGTCACATCGGCGGCCAGAGTGAGAAGCAAGCAATGCGAGCAGTACAAGTAGTATCGCATTGCAATGGCGAAGCAGCAATACGAAGCAAGTGAACAACGCAGCAGCGCATGTACTCCATATTTTTCTCCCCCGTATCTGGCAAAGCAGCGCATGCGACCAGCCAGCTGCGCCAAGATTGCCGGTCGAAGGGGTCTCGAAGAAAGGAGGGCAACTGAATCAGAACCAGAACCAGGGGCGCGCGCAGAGAAGGGAGTCCAGGGGGACGGTCGCTAGCGGGTGGAGAGGCAGCGATGGTGGGCAGCTGGAGTGGCGCCTCATCTTGCAAAGGCCAGCGGGCAATAGGCACAGCACAATCGCTGCTGGAAGTGGAAGAGCTCCAGAAAAAAAAAAAAACGAGACGAAGTGGTGAAGAGGTTTTTGGTGTTGTAACGTTGCGGTGGAGCGCTGGTAGCGTGGAGGGTTGACGGCGACTAAGGAGCGGGATGGACAGGGGGGTCCCTGCCCGCTGGCCGGGAAATTTTGCCATTGGGTCCAGCGGCTGTGGAGGTGCAGCGGTGGTAACCTGTTGGCTGGAACTGAAATTGAAATTGCATCAAGATGCTGCAGGCAGGTGTCTGTTTGATGCAACAAGGCTGCGGCGGCCAGTCATTTGATGCTGCTGATACGAGAAATCTTTATTCTTTTTTGCCTGCCTACCTCGGGAGGTACAGGGTACCCGATAGCCAGCAGCTTAACTCTGACGGACCCCTGTTGGAGCAAGCAGTTCCTGGTACTTGGACATGCCACTCCAGCTTCCAATTGTGTGCATGACAGCTTGATACGACATACTACAACCCTCAAAACTGGTCTATATCGCTGCGACAGTACGCAATCTCATGGGTTACTCTATTATAATTATAGAATTCGACAAGCCCAATTCATAGCTCCATCGTCGTGCTACGCTGCGTTTAATGGGTGGCACCGTTAAGCCGCAAATCTCTCTGTGGCGCAACGCCCCCCGTAGGTTGCGCGCGCTCTCCAACTAGCTCTCCAATAATTTCTGCAGTCTCCAAATCGAATCTCCAAATTATCTGCCATTACCCTCTAGTACTCAGTAGTAAGCCATATCTCTGATGGCACGCGCTATGCCAATGGCTTGGGCCAAGTACTTCCCCCATATATAGAAAGCTTTCCTTGGGGGTCAGCCAGGAGAAGTTGAAGCTTTTAGTGATGCTAGCAGCACAGATTCAACCCCCGCGAGAAAACGCCACGGTGGGAGATTGTTGCTCGCTGATAGTTGTAGATGGGTTAAGAGTTGCTACTCATCGCAGTAGCATATTACTACATGTAGGTACTAGTATTACGGTCAGCAGTTATCTGGGTACTGTACGAGTGCCCCGTACTGCGGAAAAGATGCATTGCCAATAGGAATGCCATGGATCAAGGAGGATTCTCCGTCACCTCGCGCTCGTGATCATCTCCTAGCCTACCACCATGCGGCTTCCAAGTCCAACAACAGAAAGTGGTAATAGCATCACAGAGCTAGCTCTCTCTCACAGACCACGGTGCAGACGCTAAGCCTCGATCTCGAAACAGCCCAACTTTATTCTTGCAAACGCCTTCCTATATCGTCACTGCAGGGTCAGACCAGCCCTGTCTCTTCATTTATGCGGACCTGGACAGAGATAGCAAGATAAAGGGAGTTGTGCTATCCGTAGATAGACTGCAAGATGCCACTTCAACTAATCGCCCTAAATACTACATGTACCACTGCACTTTGGCTATCTGAGCATGGTGTGTCCTAGATAAGCGCGTTTATCGCAATTGCTCTTACTGTATTAGTATACTCCGAACGTGCAGAGTAGCAGTGTATTATATCTGAGGCCATCTGTGCATTCATAAGATCGCTTAACCCTCGTTCACGGGAGCCCATGAAAGCGCTTACTCCTACTGGCATGTCTGGGCAAAAACTATTGGCCACGATGACACTATACTTGTACGTACGAGTGCCGTATCAACAATAATATTGAGTAGTGTCCTGGCTAACGAACAAGTTCAGTGGCTGGGTCTGAGCTCAAATGACATACTTTTAGCCTGGCTGGATCTAGAGCCGAGTCGGCGTCACAGCAATGCGAACCAACGACATATCTCGATAATAGGTATTACCCGCCATACAACGGCGCCCATCATCGATCACTGTGTTACGGTTCACTTTGCGGACGTCAAGGTTGCTTCCAAGTCTCCAGCAGTGATACATGACATGAACATACAACAACGGGGAAATATCTCACATTAGAGGAGAGAGAGAATGGGACAGAATACGCGAGTCGTGGGCGGATATCAACGTGACGAGGGTTCACGATGATGAGATGACCTGAGACACCGTTAGCGCCACGATGGAGCAATAGCATGCAAAGCAACTGGCAAGCAGGAGACGAGTTGCACGACAGGCTGGGGTCACAATCTTAATCAACTGGCCAGCATTGGATATGGCGTAGGTTGCGCCCAGGGGACTCGATATGTCTGGAACGTTGAAGCGAATTGCGGGAGCCATGGAAAGAGACGAATAAGATGCACAAACCAGCAACAAGGCTGAATCAACATCATTTCGCCAGGCTCGGAAGGAGCCGCTAATACACCAAAGGATATGGCCCAATCTTACCGCTACCACCCTGCACGTAGTCGCTTAGGCCACTTAACCATCCTGCTAGAGAGCACAAGATAGTCGTCGTTTTGTTACGAACTGCTGATCCGGCCACGGCAGTTGCCACTTTTGATGAGACATGAGACCTTTGGGGCTGATCAAAGATGCACGACGACGGAGTAAGTATTACACTCTGTTCTGCTCCATCGGCGGTTCAGCTTTGATGATTGGCTGCCCTAGCAAAAAGACAGGGAATATGAGTTACATGTGTTCATGTTGCTTACAGTACGAGACAAAGCGATGCCCGTATTAGACGTCACCAGTATCCTCCGTTTCCAATGCGCAATGCAACGAACGGTTTCCCTTAGAGGTAACGGAGTGTACATAAGCTTCTTCGGGGCATCTGATTGCTCCAGAGACCCCATCAAAGACACGCCGCAGTGGAGAAACAGGCCGGCTTCTTGCACTGGAATTTTCTCCAGCTGTCCCACCAGCCCGTTGGAGCGGGCTTGTCTGTGTGTCTTTAGTTTGACGGGGACCCCTCAGAGTGGCGCGCGCGCAACCGATGGAAGCGTGCAGTGACGTTCCATCGAAACCCAGAGGCAAAAGAAGAAAAAAAGCGTCTACACACCTGAAATGGCGCCGACGGCCATTGCTGCCCACTAGCATTCTCGGAACAGCTCACATGGGATCCCCCTCTAGGGCCGTCCTGCACGCACTACTGGCTGCCCGCCGTGCCGCTGCAACTTTCGATCTTGGGTTTTATGTTAGTGCAGTACATGCTCGACACCTTTTTTGCCTTTCCCGCAGTGTCCGTCCCGTTTTTTTGGTTGCTTAACGGAGCCAGCTATTTTTTTGCGTCTATCGTGGCGTCTGGGGACAACCGCAGGTATGTAGCAGTCGTAGCAGTCGTAGCACCACCCAGTAGTAGTAGTAGGCAGCTTGTAGCAGCGGCAGTTCTTGTTATGTCACTCATTGTCTCTAAGCGCCTCTTCCGATTCAGGAACCTCGGGGGGTGTGTCGTTTCGTTTTGCCCAAAGTTGCAGTCGAAGGGCCCCTCCTCCCCTCATACAAGCTGGGCTCTTAAGCCATGGAGCCGATTTCCTGCTCTTCCTGAGAAAAAAGTTTCTTTCTTTTTCTTTCTCTCTCTTCTCTGTAAAGAACTCAAAGAGTATTACTCTCACTATCTTCCTGTGATATCATCATCCCTTACATCACCTTTCACTCCCATTTCCTCTCTCTCCGAACTTCCGGGGCTGTATATCCAATATCTCTCTCATACATCTTTTTGATTCCGTCTATATTCCCCCACACTAGTCTTCTTCTCTCACAGCCTTCACCATGCGTTTGATCATCCGTGACGATTCCGATGGTGCCAGCGAATATGTCGCCAACTACATCATCAACCGTATCAACACCTTCCACCCCAGCGCGGAGAACCCTTTCGTGCTCGGCCTGCCTACTGGCTCCAGCCCTCTAGGCGTTTACAAGGTCTTGGTGCAAAAGTACAAGGCCGGCCTGGTAAGTAGAAAGCGCAATATCTCTCTCACTTTCATATCCAAGAAGATAGGTGGCTAATGGCGATACACCACATCAGGTCTCATTTGAGAATGTCATCACCTTCAACATGGATGAGTACGTGGGTATCCCCCGCGACCATGCCGAGTCCTACCACACCTTCATGTGGAAGCACTTCTTCTCCCACGTAAACATCCATCCTTCCAATGTCCACATTCTCAACGGCAATGCGCCCAACCTGGAGGCCGAGTGCGTCGCCTACGAAGATGCCATTAAGAAGGCTGGCGGCATTGACCTGTTCCTTGCTGGCATCGGCGAGGACGGCCACATTGCCTTCAACGAGCCCGGCTCCAGCTTGGCCAGCCGCACCCGTGTCAAGACTCTGGCCTATGACACCATTCTTGCCAACTCGCGCTTCTTTGACCACGACATCAGCAAGGTGCCTCGCATGGCCCTGACTGTTGGTGTCCAGACCGTCCTCGAGGCCAGAGAGGTCGTTGTCATCATTCTGGGCCAGCGAAAGTCGCTTGCTCTGCAGAAGTGCATCGAGGAGGGTGTCAACCACATGTGGACGCTGTCCAGCTTGCAGCTCCACCCTCACCCCATGATTGTGGTGGATGAGGATGCCACTGCCGAGCTCAAGGTCAAGACTGTCAAGGTAAGCAAAAAGATACTATACTGTTTGATACAGCATATACTGACATTTATCTACTACAGTACTTCAAGAGTATTGAAAAGGTTGCCCAGGAGGCTGGATTCGAGCAGATCTTGCCCTCCAAGGTCCGCACCGGCAACGGCCCCATCCCCCAGACCACCATCGAGGAGGTTTCCTCTCCTACCATCCACGCTCCCCAGCCCACCACCTCCCGCCTCCTCCGGGCCACTCCGGCTACTGAGTACCCCATCCGCTCCGTGTCGCCGGATCTGGTGCCGGACCGCATGGCCTCCCGCATCCCTGAGCCCCACCTGACCGACCGGCTGACTCCCAACCCTGAGCAGCAGGCTGTTCAGAGCGCCATTACTGCTTAGACGTGAAAAAAATTGGGAAATTTCTCATGGAGTTTTAGAATTGGGTTGGCTCTCGCTTTATTTTTGCCTTTTATTATTCTCTCGTTTTAAACATAGGAACCTTAGACGTTATCTTTTTATGGGCATGACTTTAGGAGTATTGAAATGATGTATTTATATACTACGCAGAATGACTACCGAAAAAATACAAAAAAGGGATAGCAAAACATTATAAAATGACAACAGTGAATGACCAAATTTGTTGACCGTTTACTTTGATGCCTCTCTATGATGAAATCATCTTTTTTTTTTCTTCGAACTCAAGTTTTTGGGGTCTTTTCGCCTGAGACTTTGGTCGTCATTGAGCTCTAGGGTGGAGCGCATGTTGGGACTTTTGCCTGACCGAATAAGACATGCACGTCATGCATATGCAGGGCTCAATTATTACGGAAATACTTTGAAAATACTTTTGCATCTGAGAGGAACAAATGGGAAACGTTGGTGATATGAAATGACTCTGTATTATGGGCGTAGGCTGACGTCTTGATGTCATGATGTCTTTGCCGACCATCAGTAGCCATAGGACTCATGAAGGAGTTACATGTAGTAGGAAAACGCCCCTCCCATCCATTATGATGTGTTGCTATGATAGTAATACGGAATGCAGTTCCGAGAGAGATGATAAATACAAGCTTAAATTTGTTTGTTTCTATTGTAGACAGCGCTATGTTGAATACGTTAAAGGCTATGTTCCCCCATTTATCTTTATTGTTATACTGAGATACGTGGGGGTGAAAGCAAGAGAAGGCTATACTGGTAAGCTCGTTCTGGATAGATGTACATCAGATAGAGTGACGCTTTGAGCGTATGTAATAAATAGTCTAATCCTTCCCTTTTGTTATGTAAGATGGAGATATTTGGATGATGAAAATACGTGTTTGCATACCTTGCTTTGTGGATCTCTAGGATTTACTTTTACCTTTCCTTCAATTTTTCACGTGTGTTGGCTAATATCGAACGGAATGACGCCAGCATGCTCTATCCATTGGGCATAGAGAGACTGTGAAGAATATCGTGAACAGCCCCCAAAAATGTCGTGATTTTTCCTCAAAATCGTTCGTGGTCTGCAATACGTCCGCCGTGCCGTGAAAGTTTCATTGAGAATAACAGGCAAACTGCTGCTACGTTACTTGTCTGAATACATGTATACAATCCACACATCGTCTTCTCGCCATATGTCTGCGTGTTTTCTTCCACTCTGTAGATTTCGATCTCGGCTGTTGTTTCTCTCAGCTAATAGAATGATGTCGCCCTGGCGCAATATGCCGAATCATACAGGGCTCCGAACTGTGGATACGACGGTGCCTTTTGACTGCCGTCCATCCGACACAAGATGATGGTCATACTTGGTAGCACTGCGTATTACGACTGCAACTACAACCATTCGGTTAGAGGAAAAAAAATATTATGTTCTTTCTTAATTATTGTAGTATCATTTGCCGATACGACACTGAAGCTCGATAATTTTTGTCATGAGTATCATTGTAGTAGCATTAGGATGAAGCGCTAGGATGGCCGCCAATGCGTTCCGCAAACCAGAATGCGCAAAAATCCACATTAAGTACATGTAAGCAATCAGCTGGATATATCTCATATGCAGTACGACATACAAGCAACGCTACAGAGATAGTATGCTTGTTTTTTTTTTTTTTTTTTTCATTTTGTTCTTACTTTATCCCAGTCTGGTTACTTCCCCCAGTCATCCCAAACTCGAAAAAGAAAAGAAAAAAAAAAGCCTTCCGTTCATCCATCTGCATACTACCCTGCCATTGCTTGCAGGCATCCTCGGATCATGCCATTCTCATCTTCCGATACCGATATTAGCGTAGACACAAGCGCAAAAGGTAAGAAGAAAATAGTTAAAAGACACATAAAAGAAGACACGATAATAGAAATACAACTCTCCAAGGTACGGATGCATCCATTAATTGCCCGAGATGCTGACCGGGAGCTAAGGCATACTGAAAATAAAAAACTGGACCGCCTTAGTAGTGCCACCTATTTTCAATGGAGTTTAATCTTTTAAACGACAGCTACGTTTCATCGCATGTGAGCATGCCTCTTTATACACGATTCATGTACTGTGTTTTTCTCTTATACGCCTCCCTTGTCTTTTCACGCGTTGTTCGCCTTCAATAATATTTCATCCTGTTCTCCCCTGGCGTGATCAGCTACCCTTGTGGACAAGAGAAGGCAATGGTGTGATTTTCGGGGGGTTTGTTGTCAGGTGCTATATAAAATTTGCATCTGCGTTGCCTTTCGCTCCTTTAACATCTCTCCCCTCCAGCGAAACGGTCCATCCGCATATTATAGAAGGAGTATACAGCAGCTTGATTTCCCTCTCGTTATGAGACTTTACGGAGACACTTCCAGCCGTGGCATACAAGGCACTCACTCATAGAGGCATTTGGTGAGATACATGACCGGTCTATTAACGATAGGCAGGTACGTTGTCTTTTTTACCAAACACCTATAAAGCCCGCGTCGGATAACTTTCAACGATTGATTTTACATTCATCTTGCTCTCCCTCGCATTTCAAAACTACAACATCCTCCGCGATCGAATAAATGACACTAGAACCGAATAGAAAAGCACAAGAACCAGAAAGAGCCCCTGGGTATAAAAGTCCCTGCTGTCCCAGTCATGTCGTCGCATAATTGTTGAATAATAATAAAAGTCCCCACGACATGAAAAAATTCCAAAAAAAAAAATAACATCCCTCGAATACGCATAGGTTCTTTACCGGCGCAGACGGGAAGGGCATATCCGCACTATATGATACAATGAAACGCTGCGATCCGTTGGATGGAGGCTTCGTGATTTCGTAAAAAAGACGTTCTCAGTGAGTCGAGCAAAAACATCACCATATTTGGTGAGCACTCGTTTTTTGAGAATGCTATGCATAGCCAAGCACCGAGATCCCTAATCAGCGGTAAAGTAGCGTTTGACTTTACGACCTATCTGCTGAGCTTTGAATTCTGGTGGGGCGATCGTATGATGAACTATGTGCGGCCTGTAAACAGCATCGACTGGTGGCATCCTATAGTCACTGTATTAGTTTCCTTTTGTTGTAAAGTGAGCAGATTTGGATATCCCAGATCTTACCAATCATCCACGCTCAAAGGAAAGTATTCGTAGAGAGGATCTGCCTCTTCAGCTGGGCTGTTGCTGGCATTTTGGCCGTTCGCTGGATAAGCCTTGGACAGCTGCGGGCTCTGAAGCTCGGCGCTTGATCGGTTGGGACTCTTTTCGTCTTCTGATAGAGACAGCGTAATGGGGGCCGTGGGATTGGGCGGTCGTGAGAAGGAGTTCCGGTGACCCGGAGGAGGATTCTTCCCCGTGGGGTTTTCCACCGTCCAAGCCGGAACTGGCGGGAGGGAGACTGTGGGAGACAGAGCCATCCGCTTCGCTGGGTGCGGGCTCTGGTTGGGTTGAGGCACAGCTTGTGGAGTAGCCCATTCGCTTCCATTTGACTGAGAACACTAAGAGTCAGTCTCTATTGTAGCAAGAGGAAAGTGTATTGCGGCGCCCTTCATATAGAAAGAAGCATTCGCGTGTCATAAAACCTGTCACTTACTGATGAGTACTTGGGCAAGGAACCCATAAGGTTGTCCCGCTCCATCTTTGGTGTAGGATTATCAGTGCTGCTTGTGTTTCTTCTCTCCACTTTCTTGTCGCTGGTGAGGTGTACGTCTTTTCTACTATCGAAATTGCGCGGGCTTCGCCCACGAACAATGACCGGACCGGATTGTATCTCGGCGATCTTGATAAAATCTCCCGTCTTGGTCTTGCCCAGCAGGTTGATCTGCACTAGGTAATGCTGTTGCAGCCCCTTTCGCCGGCCGTTGTTGGCCGTGGCATGTTTAAACTGCAATCTCTTCCAGGATATAGGCAGAGAGACTCTATTGGCGTCGATTTCTCGGCCAATGCTTAGATCTAGGGTCATACTAGGGGGAGGACCCGCGACTTTGGTCTCCTCCAGTTGAGGGTTTGCGCCTTTCCATGGGATCGAGATAATCTCGGCGGGTTTTCCTTCAATCGATTCTATGCCTGTAATAGATGCAGACAGTTCTGTGATAGCGATATGCTGGCCTTGTTCGTCCATGACATTGTTCAGGGTCCTCGGCAAAGTAATCTGTCCAGAGCACTGCCACAGATTGCGACGATAACACGTCAACTCTAAAGGACGACCTGAATTCTCCCCGCCAAACACATCCTCGGCGACAAAGAACATGCCGTAAAGCTCGGCCGTCATGTCCAGGTCGGTAAAAGCCCCCGCTTCATCGACTATGCTCGCGTGCATAATCGGGTCAGAGAATCCCAAGAGCTTGTTGTCCAGCTCCTGGGGAGATGACTCGTCAATCGCGACATCCTGGTTGGTGATGGGCTCGAACGGGCGAGACGAGTAAGAAAATGGATCTTCAAAAGTCGTGACAAAGTTTTCGAATTCATAAGAGGGCGTAAAAGGGAGAGGTGGTAGCGCACTGCCATCACTATGCGCGTTGCTGAGGAGTCAGTGGCGAATATTCCGTAAGGGGTGAAGGGAGGGGGGAAGTGAGTGATGAAACGGTCCTGGCTGTAGCCGAGGCCAGGGAGCGAGGGAGACAGCACATACAGCAGAGACTCGTGAAAGTTGAGCTCGGGATCAAACGAGTCAATGTTCATGGACTGAGGCGGCCCGTGATTTAATCCCATCGCATCGCTGGGCACTGCAGAGGCAGCAGGCATCGCCGGCATGGAGTTGAAGGCAGCCATGGCATCATCCAGCCCAGCACCACTTCGGCATCGAGGCACGCTGGGTTCGGCGCAGTCGTCGTGTCTGCAGCAGTCGCGGCGAAGCTCTGAGAGAAGATGAAGATTGCAAGAGGGCGGAGAGATGAAGAGGCGCCTAGAGAGGCCTGAAGTCTGAGTCTCGCAAAAAGAAGCAAGTCAGCGGCTAGCGACGATGACGCCCCTCGCTGAGAGAGAGACTGATTGGCGCAGCTACGGTTCTCGAGGACAGATGCAGCGCAGATGCAGAGCAAATGGAAAATGGGAAGATATGGGGTTCCAGGCACGGGACAGCCGTCCCGATAGGACCGAAACAGAGCCTTGCCTTGTCCTGCTGAGCCGTGCTGATGGCCTGTGCCGCACAGGTACAGGTACGGAGAGCGCTACTTGTAGGCCTGCCACAGCGCACTAGGCCTTCTAACTGCCCGAAGTGCTAGGGTGTGTGTGCTCAATCTACGGCGGGCGGCGGGTGTGGGTGGTCCCCTAAATCTCATGCGGCGGCTTCTGGCTCTCGCTCGCTCGCTCGCTCGCACTCAAAACTTTTCTTGATGAGGGACTCTCGACTGCCTATTCAGCACTCCGGGCGCTGCACCGGCCCAGACTTTTTGACACCGGCCGTTTTCAGCTGCTGGCTGCGATTGGGTCCAGCGGGTGGAGAGTGGAGGGGGAGGGTCCATGGCGCACGCGGGCTGGGCTGGGGGCTCAGTGAGAGAGAGCAAAACTTGAAGGAGCAACATGTACCTGTAGACAAATAGAAAAGCCGGGGGATAGCATTTTGGGGTAAACTGGAGGTTTGCTAGTGGCTACATGTACCCGCCCTTTGCCACTACGGTCGCTAGAGCCGTCGCACTGCAGAAGCCCAGAAAAGAGGAGGTTGTGGATTGATGCGAGTTCTTTTGGTTCGAGTTGACGTTGCTTGGTGACATCAGCTCGAGGCTCTGGGCATGTTCGACAGTCGTTCGTCCGTCCGTCGGCTGAACGGGAAGCATCGTTGTTTGTGGGAGGGCAGAAAACGTGCTGGCCGCGTTTGATAGCCATTTTCTGGACGCTGGAACGTTCCGATATCTGCAATCGGCTGGTTATCTCGCAGCTATCAACGTGCCAGCCTCCATCAGTATCCACTGCTATCTCAGCAATCTCAGTGCTATCTGCGTGAATCGGACATGCTATCTATTCGGTATCTGACGGTGTATTCCTGATCCCGAAGCTAAGTGACAAGGACACAAAGGCTTGTAGAGCAGTTATACCGAGAGCTCGACGGCCGGCTTCCGAAATCATGCTTTCCTGAGCTTCTCGCCGTGCCAGCCAAAAGTCTGGGGTCGGCACTAGCCCCTGCGGTTGGTCGGCTCGCCGCTCTTTTTTACAAGTACAGGTACCACTACAAGCGCTGCTATCATGTTCTGGCGCCATTTTTCTCCCCATGGGACATTCCCTGCGCAGATGTTTGCTGCTAGTGCTAGTACCTAGGCGTAGGATATGGGCACTAGTCTGGAGTTGTGATGGGATTTGCTAATTGATACTCGGCTCCTCCACACATGCCCGCCAAGGGGTCATGAGTCGCACCAGCGGCATCACAAGGCCACGGGTAGATCTCTTGTACAGACTGTGTAAGTACTACCAAGATATGGAGTCCAGAGAGAAGAAGAATCGAATACTGTGAGCTGACAGCTGACAGCTTTTTCGTGACCAAATAAGTATTCCAAAAAGAAGAAAAGAAGAAGCAAAAAATAGAAGCACGAGCAGGAGCTGTAACAGGATCTGCAACATGTCAGCTCGCTTGGCAGTACCAAATAGTTAGGTGCGTATGCTCTTGCTTAGAAGGATTACACGACATATTAATACGCATAACGCCTACGCGTATTACCCAGCATTTCTAAGAGGTAGTGATTCTAATTTTGATTTCATTCCCAATACTCCATAGCGGTGGCGTATGCTGCATATGCTTGCGCTCTAAATGACGCCTCTCTATAGATACTATTCTTGTTTTTAAGGCTATTGATGTTTTCCAATGTTCTTTTACCTAAATGAGGATTTTACTAATAATGACGCCTTGCAATTTCCAAAGAACCCCCCGTCTCCAAGTTCTATCAAAGTCAGGTAGAAGTAAAATAATGATAGAAGAAAAAGAGAAAAAAAGGAAAAAAAAAAAAAAAAGAAAAAACCAATTCCTGCAACTGTTAGATGCATTCTTTTGAAACATAATCATATCATTCATCAGCCTCTCTGCATCGATCAATTCGGCAGATTATATGACGATCTTGATGTCTTTTCGGCCCCCGCTGCTAACTCTTCTGCCGACGTTCTAACCTACTCTGATTTAGATGGCAGCACTTGCACGATGGACTCTGGTGCCAAATTTCCACACCTCGTCCAGTACCAGCGTGCTGGGCTGCCCCGGAGTTTGCGCCTCTGAAAAGATGACCAGGTCAGCGTCAGCACCGGCGTCGAGCGAACCCTTGACTCCCTGTAGGCCCAGCATGGCGGCTGGGGTGGCTGTTACCGCCTTGAGCGCGTGTGGGATTCCGGTGCCTGACCATTGCAGGAAGTTGTTGACGCATTCGAGGAGGGTGATGGAGCTGGTGGATTTTGAGACTAGTGTTAGAAAAGGAAAACACAATGGCCTGATATCGAATTGGGGGCTTTTTTCTGGAATGAGTGCTTCTTTGTTTTGCGATAGCTTACCTGCCGGCAATGGTGTTTGAGTTCTCCAACAGCAACTTTGATCCCACTTTGACAATGTTACACGTGGTGTCACCGTTGGTCCACGGATAGGCGCCGTCGGGCAATCCCACCAGGTGCATGGCGTCGGTGACGAGGATGAATCCGTCGGGATGCGCGTTGAAGGCGATCTTGATGGTGGTTGGGTGCAGGTGAATGCCGTCGGCGATGATGCCAAAGTACGGCCGTGGGAGGCTCTCGGCGATGCCCAGGACTCCAAAGATGCCCGGGTTGCGGTGGTGCAGCGGGCGCATCGCGTTGAACAGGTGAGTGATCATGGTTGCGCCCAGCCCGACGGCCTCGGATGCCTCTTCGTACGTGGCCTCGGAATGTCCCACCGAGTAGATGATGCCCTTCTTGGTGAGTTCCGGGATCAGCTTCATCATCTGGCCGCGCTCCGGCGCCGCCGTGATGTACTTGATAGGGATCTTCTCGCCCTCGGCCCGCGGTTGGAGATTGTGCTTGCCGTAGCAGGCCTCGAGGTCCTCGAATGTCTGCGCCTCTATCAGGACGTCGACATTGTGCACGCCGTTCTTGGTCGGACTCAGAAACGGGCCTTCGCAGTGCGCGCCGAGCGACTCGGCCCCATCCTCGGCCTCCTGCAAGTGTCCTGATGGTCCCAGGAACGGAAGAGCCTGCATTGATGTCAGTCTATAACTCGATACATGTGTGCACGCTATCTCTTGCTCCCACCCATACACCACTCCTTAGCATCTATATAGCCATATACCGATATCTAGTATATGTATACACATACTAATGGTATATGTATACGCATGTATTAATATATTTCAGCATATGCAGGGTGACCCACCTTCTGATATAGTTCTGGCCGCTGGCTGGTGATGGTGGGATTGTACGATGTGACGCCCGTCTTGACGATGAGCTTCTGCACCTCCTTGACCTTCTTGCCGTACTGTGACATGTCGTCCAGCAGTGTTGAAAAGTTGAATCCAAAGGCGCCATTGAGCTGCACGTCTATCATGCCCGGCGAGACGATGCGGCCGCCGAGGTCGATGGTCTGGTCCGGCAGAACGAGGTCGTCGAAAAAGGCGGCTTGGCTGTTGATGATTTTGCCCGACAGAGAGCTGACCCAGAGATCTTCTTGGACCAGCTTGTCTCCGCGCACAAGGCGGCAGTTTGTGAACTTGGTCAAGCCATTCCTTGGCCGGAAGGGAGGGGATAGTGCTATAGGCATGGCTACAGCGGCTGGCGCTCTTTCAGATAAGAAAGATGTGACTAGCGGTGATGGTAATAGTAATCAACAATAAGAAATATTTAATAGGATGATGTTGTTAAGAGTATCTTATTCGAGCTTTTTCATGAAGGATGCAGCAGAAAGAAGGGTTCAAGAAAGAGCGCTCTGAGAGAAGTAGGCCTGGATGTCCCGGCACCGTTTGATATTGGCTCCATAGCAGAGCAGCAAGCAGCAAGCTTCAAAAACGCCCGAGAACGTGGCCTGGGTACAGGCAATGGCATCACTACTATAAACTTACATACACTCCCCTTGGTTCGGCTAGGTAGGTGTACATTGAGTTTTCGAGACAAGACGCCGATTAGCGTCCGATGGTAGCAAGCGCCATGACGGAGCGGGTAGACAGGAAAAAAAAAAAAGGTAGATGGCGAGACGTTAGAAAAAAAATGCCCGCCTATCGTTGTAAAGTCACGGTGCGTGCCTTTGCGGTGGAGTTGCCGTTGCAGCGCATTTCGAGATCTCTGAGCACGTTATGGGGGTACATGGGCGGTACATGCAGATAGTTGCATGCCTTGCAGAATACGGTCACTTCTCTGTACGGTATCGACGAGGTGGCGCGCTTCAGATGAGCGTGGCGCTCTTACGTAGTTCGTTGCCATTGCCAGATCTTATTGTTTCATTCTGCCTTTGCGGTTTACTTTTGTTTTCTGTTTCGATGCCGTCGGGCAAAGAGAGGCGCTTCAGGAATTAAATGTTCTACTTAGATGAGCGCTGCGCATCAGAACCGCATCTACATCTACATGTTCTTTAGTTTTTCTTTGCATTTTCTTCATTTATCATGCATAAGTGCTCTACCGTTTTCTATTGCAGACGCCAGCACTCTAAGCAATGTGCCCTTTCGCGCATGTGCGCTCATGTACCCGGTTCTGCTGCTACGTGAGGTGAGGTGAGCGTCGGGTCCGACTTACATGAAGGAACATGAAGCAAAAACGCATGGCGGGTGGCGATCCAATGCGCCGGGGGGCATGTAACGTTGACTTGTGCGCCGCAGTGCCACCGTTCAAAACAGCGCTGCGTGCTACTCTGGGGCTCTGGAGCTCTGGAGCAAAAAGTCAATCAGAGGAGTCGACTCCGCCGAAGCCGCTGCCAAGCACGCCCATCTCCAGCTAGCAGTGGCATCAGCCAACGCCACACTCTGGCCATTGATGTTGCCACACTTTCTGAGTCCTAATCCAAAAGGAATTAGCGGCTCTGATACATACTGGAATACCTAGGTACAGCAGTATCCGTAGAGTAAGCTGGGGATTAGAAGCTCGGCCCCCAAAATCAAGGGACCAAGACCCCCGCCGTACAGTAATCAATATCTCCAAATTAGCCGATGTTCAGCCGTATTTCCAACCCGCGACAAGGCTTCATGGACGACGGCTCGAGATATGGGCCCGAGGCATAGTGACTGGAACCTCATACCGTGGTATCTCGCGCCTGTTGCGTGATCGTATAGTCGCTTCACCGAGGAGTTCGGGCTTCTATAAGGGCAGGGGCCACTAGTACCTACCTAGTAGTATCTCGCCATTTGTCGTGAGGCCATCGCCGCTTGCATCCAGCCGCGCTGGCTATGAGCCGAGTCCAGGTGATGCCGAGCTGGTTCGCCGTGCCTCCATCATAATGGCCAACTCCATCAGCGGCTCTTCGGCCGACAAGTTCGAGCTAGATCCGCTATGGCAAAATCTTGACTGGTAAGCGGTATTGTCTTATTGTACCATATACTATCACACTATAGCTGTAACTATGTGGCTTCATCTCCAGTTTGACACTCTTGTGAATAATGGTTGACACGATGCCAGGGCGATTGGGCAGATGCTGCTCATGGGCTGGGATGGTACCCAGGTAACGCCTCAGATCAGAAGCCTCATCGAGGATCACCATCTTGGCTCTATCATTCTGACTGCCAAGAACTTGAAATGTACGATTCCCGTCCGTTCTTCATGTGGTTGATGAGTTTGATCTCAACATACATATATCATCTGCGCTTATATGTCTCCTAATGATGAATGCTGATATCTTGCTAACCAAGCCAATCAGCGGCTCATCAAACTGCATTGCTCGTTCAGGAGCTGCAGATGATTGCCAAGAACTCTGGTCACCCACAGCCTCTTCTTATTGCCGTGGACCAGGAGAATGGAGGTGTCAACAGTCTGTTCGACGAAGATTTCGTTTGCCAGTTCCCTAGTGCCATGGCCATTGCCGCGACGGGCAGTTTAGATCTGTCATACGAAGTTAACAAAGCGACGGCTACCGAGATCGCGGCCTGTGGTGTCAATCTTATGCTTGGCCCTGTTCTGGACGTCCTGAACAATGCGCGCTATCAAGTTATTGGAGTTCGCGCTTCAGGCGATGACCCCCAAGAAGTCTCTCAGTATGGACTCGCAGCCTTGAGCGGTATTCGCGATGCTGGCATCGCCTCTTGCGGAAAACATTTCCCTTCCTATGGAAACCTTGATTTCCTCGGTTCCAATCTTGACGTCCCAATCATTACACAAACCCTGGAAGAGTTAAGCCTGAGTGCATTGGTTCCATTTCGGAACGCCATTTCTTCTGGGAAGCTCGATGCCATGTTTGTTGGCGGCTGTGGAATATCCAACCCTTCTATGAATGTCAGCCATGCCTGCCTTTCAGATCAAGTCGTCGATGATCTCCTCCGTAACGAGTTAGGCTTCAAGGGAGTTGCTATCTCAGAATGCCTCGAAATGGAGGCGCTGAGCCAGGATCTTGGAGTCCAGAACGGTGTCGTCATGGCTGTGGAGGCTGGATGCGATATCGTACTGCTCTGCCGCGCCTATGACGTCCAGCTGGAAGCTATCAAAGGTCTCAAACTGGGCTACGAAAACGGCATCATTACAAAGGAAAGGATATTCACTTCTCTACGAAGAATCTTTCATCTCAAATCAACTTGCACGTCTTGGGCAAAGGCGCTGAATCCTCCGGGAGTAAACCTTCTTTCGCAGATTCGGCCCTCTCACCTTGCCCTCTCTAGACGAGCCTATGATGATTCCATTACTATTGTTCGCGATAAGGAGAAGTTGTTACCACTCTCTCTTTCAATGCACCCTGGCGAGGAGCTGCTGCTACTCACGCCCTTGGTGAAGCCGCTTCCGGCGTCGACTTTGACTAAAAGCTTGACCGAAGCGAAGAACGATCGGTCCATAATTTCTACCCATCATGATAAATGGAGTCATCAGGGCCGTGAAAGGAGTGCTATTATGAGCGGAGAAGGAGTCTTCCGAGAGTTTGGAAAAACTCTGGCACGATACCGCAACGAGAAGCTACTACATACGAGTTACACGGCCAACGGAGTGAGACCAGGTGAGAGAGGATCCTGTTCTTCCTTATTACGTAGCGTTTACTGACTTTTTAACGTCCAGTACATGAGAATCTTATCAACAGAGCATCTTGTATTGTCATCTTTACTGCGGATGCGAACAGAAATCTCTACCAGGCCGGTTTTACAAAACACGTTGATATGATGTGCTCTATGCTTCGAAGCAGAGGCCAAAAGAAACAGCTCATTGTCGTTGCTGTGAGCTCACCATACGACTTCGCCATGGACAAATCCATTGGCACTTATATCTGCACCTACGATTTTACAGAGAATGCCATGTCTGCTCTGGTCCGCGCCTTGGTTGGAGACAGCAATCCCGTGGGCACCATGCCAGGAACTCTACGAAAAAGCAAAAAGGTTCTTAAATCCCGACAGCATTGGCTTGTTGAGGAATTTGATAGCAATCGAGATAGGAACGGCTTGAACGACCTCATCCGAGCTGTGCATAGGGCAAGTGACCAGGATATGCGGTATCTTCAGACCACAAGCGCAGAGACGTTTGCGCTTAACAATCCAAATATCAAAGAAGCTCATTTTGTGGTGCGAAACAGCAGCACACAAGCTCTTTACGGCTTTGCCGCTACTTATTTCGTCCAGAACGTGGGTATACTAGGAGCTCTGATCGTGGACCCAACCAAGCGGAATCTGTCAATTGGCCGGTCTCTTCATCGCCGCGCCCTGAAGAGTTTGACTCAGCAGAGAGGCATCAAGAAAGTCCAGCTGGGATCATCATTCCCCTCTCTCTTCCTAGGAATCCCTCTTGACATCGAAGTGACTACGACAAAAGAATGGTTCAGCACCAGCGGATGGGACACGCAGTTTCCTCGAAGGCTCACCAACATGATTATCCAAGATTTGAGCGCCTGGTATGCTCCCGAGGGCTTGTCACAGAGTATCCAGCGAGCCAACATTAGCTTTGACCTTATTTATGGCGTCGAAAGTGGAGATACTGTGATGCACCATGTGCGAACACACGCGAATCCAGAGGTTCTCGAACTATACCGAGCTGCATTGGAAGAGAGCAAGGCTTGCGGTATCGTGCGGGCCAAAGACGCGGCAGGCAATTTGTTGGGAACAATCATCATAAGCAGACCGAATAGCCCTCTTGCCAGATATGTCCCTCCCCTGGTGTCTCCTAAGCAAGATATTGGTGGTCTCTTGGCTCCAATTGTGCCTCTGGCTCCGCTTTCGACTTTGGTGCTGCAAGGTCTTGCCTTGATGGGTGTTCGACAGAATAAGGGCCACAAGGCAAACAAGACTGTTCTAAGCTGGGTAAGATAGTTCACATTGGGATCTTTTCAGACATTCCTTTCCAAAAGGCAGTTTCAAAGACTAACGCGCTATAATCCACGATAGGTTGTCGATGATGCCTTTGAACCTCTAGTGGCCATGGGATTTGATGTCCTGCAGGCATTCGAAGAGATTACGAATTCCCCTGAGACGTAAGTAGCCCAGTGTCCTCAAATGACAAACCTATAACCTATAAAGCTAACTAAATCTACGTATAGATTCCAAACTTGATGCAAACGGACAGCTATTGTAGCTGATCCTTATCCCTCGTCTTATTTTTTACTTAGTTTTCACGCGAATTCCTTTTCTTGATTGCCATTATATCGTTTTTACTCATTGGATATTCTCCTATGGACGGCGACTGTTATCTATAATGCTATTTTCTGTTCTGACTTGTGTGATGTTGGACATGGAGAAAAGGAAGATCAGTGGACCTGTGCGCAATTAGACCACTATACTTCTTATTCTTTGGTGCCCCCAATTCGCCAGCAGTATACACTGGGAACAGTTAAGATATGATTCAATGTATCTATTAGTTATGATCATTTTTGTAGGTATTATAGCTTCGCAGTTTCTGGTTTTGCTGTTAGTTGCTGTATACTACGTTGAACTGAGTAGAAACCCAAGCTTTTATTTTGAGTCTTATTTATCGTGTCATGCTATAACTGTCATGCAACTTTATCAGTCTTCTGAAGCCCCGTGTCTCTCTGCATTTCTCTTGATCCCAATTTATTCGCTAACCTCCCCAAGAATTATCTAAATTGATACCGTCTTCTGCTCTTCCATACCCTCCCGCAAAATCGCAATCTGCTTCTTAAGCTCAATCCACAATGGCAGCTCATCCAAATCTGGATTATCCTCAGCCGGCTTGTCTAACACCTGGACCCAATCGTCCTCTGCCAAGTCCACCGTCATGACCATGGCATCATCCTGTTCGTTACTCTCATCATCCTCGTCATCATCACCTCCACTTCGCGCAATAGCAAGCAGAGCTGCTACAAACGCCTCTTGCATGTACGCAAAGCTAAAGTCGTCTGTAATGTCTGCAATGGCGCCGCAGAGTTTGTCGGGGAAGCTGATGGATTTATTGTCGGATAGCTTCTTTTGCCAGAATTGGCAGTAGGCGACTCGCTGGTCGTGGTCTGGGTCTGGGAAGAGGTACTTTCTGTCGAAACGAGAGGGGCGTTTCTAAGTTGAAGACATAGCCATTTACACATTAGCTTAGAGACAACCACATAACACCAATTTCCTACTCCTCGTGTATAGAACTTACCGCAATGCCGGGATCTAGTCGATCAAGATGATTGGTGCTTCCAATCATGAAAATGCCGTCATTGCTTTTCAGACCGTCTACCTCGTTCAAAAAGTAGCTTCGAACATCATCTGTAATAATGGTGTCCAGATCTTCAAAAACGAGATAGCATGGAGCAAACTCTCTCGCTTTTGCAAAAACTAGAGCAATGCTCCTCTCTGGTCCCATGAACTATTTTTAAGACGTCTTGTCAGCGAACATTTAACCGTGTACAAGCACCAATGCCATAACAAGTCGCAGTCAAAGTAAGGGAGATGAGAGAAACATACTGATTTCAGCGACCGTACATACAGTGTTGTCACCGATTGTTTCAAATGGTAAAGCATATTCATCGTCGCCTTGATTGAGATGGTCTTGCCATTGCCTGGCGGGCCGTAATAGATGATGCCTCGCTTCCAGGGCACTTTGAGCCGGTCATAGGTGGCTCTTGATCGGAAGAAGGATAGATGATCTTCAATAAGAGCATTCTTCATTTCTTCATCCAGAATGACGCTCTCCCAAGACGCCTTCATGGCACTTTGGTAGAGCTCAGCGTTCTTGGACCAGTAGCCTCCGTCAAATACCCAAATCTCCTCGTGCAAGTCGCTGGTCCATCGCCCAGCCGCAAGAATCAGTTGAGTCGCGAGCTCCTCGCTCGTCGATAGCACATAGTAGTTGATGACGGTTGGATACGACTGGCCGCCATCACGGCCGTTGACCAGGTAGACAATGAAGTCGTGACCCTGCCACTGATACAGGTACTTTTCAAAGTGCGTGTCCTTTGCAACGATGCCGAGGCCTCCGTCCATGCGTCTGGCGGGCGGCAGATAGACGGTCCACGACAGCGATGCCGGGACATGGTCGTCGTCGCTGTCGTGCAATGGCGCTGATTGCGCGTGGCCGCTTGCTGCATAGCCTGTCAAGTTGGTTGTAGTGGCTGGCGCGATGGACAGAGACAGGTTCGGGTACTGCTGCCGCAGCGCTTTGGCGATGACGGTGTCAGTGTTGGTGCGCCTGGCGCTGGAGTGGTAGAAGAACTGGCGGGTGGTTTCGTCGTGAGGCTGAGGGTGAGGGTGACGCTCGGAAGACGGCTGGTCTAGGGAGTCTCCGCGCGCAAAGTCATCCATTTTGCCGGTTCGATTGATGAATAGTATCTCTTACAGTATTCAGTTGGAGTGTTGGAGAGAAGAGGAGAGGAGAGTTGATGCGAGACGGTGAGATGGCCGAGGGTGACGTGATGCGACCAGGATGCGATGCGCCAGTACTTCGTATTGACCAACCGCTAAACCACGATCTACGCGTACAGTTGCGGTGGCTATTTAGGCGAAACAATTGAGTTGCTGCTTACATGTGGTAAAATAGGATTACGTATCCAACTTTAAGAATCAATTACTACTACTGGCTCATTGGTAAATCTACGTGTATGGAGGATTTCTCCGTATTAGTTACCCAAGCGTTTTACTATGGATACAGTCAATTAAGCACATCAGCTAAAGCCGAGGGTCTACTAAGAGCTCATAAATCTCTTTCCTGGACTCATATTGTTTTAACTTGCCACAATTCTGTAAATATCTTATTGTGAGATGATTTCTTACCCAAAGTCATAGCATATACAAATTCGTACAGGCAGCCCGCAAGCTGACTACTTTACGCCGTCATCCTTACGATCAGACTCCTGGCAGCTCATCGAAGAAGGCAAATGTCGTTGTCAGCTTGAGATACGTCGTATCCAGTGAAACGCCAATGAACTGGAAAACCAAATTGTGCGTTTTTTTTTTTTTTTTTTTTTTTTTTTTTTTTTTTTTTGGCTTGCTTCGGCGGCATTTTTGAACAGGAAGGTTCTATAATACTGTTAGTTAAGATACACTTCAGTGTCAACGCCTTGATGCAGTGCTGCACATGGATGCATGGATGCATGGATGCATAACTACCATCTACTAGCCAGTGTGCTAGTATGGGCTCTTCTATTTAAGCAGAGTTATCGTCATATTACTCAAGCCTTCAGGATATGATGTTTCTTTCTTCCAATAGCTAGCGAGATTGAATACTGAACTACCGTCCCAATAACCAGGTAATTGGGGAACCCTGGACGCTTGGTCAAATCGAACAACCAATAACAGCGGCGGCTGTTTGTTTGCCAACTGCATAGCAGCGCCACTATCACAGTTATCACCGTTTCAACACCCACACGGAGACATGCAGCCCTGTATCCAGCTCATATCTCAGCCTATCTGTACTGGTATTAGGTCCTGAGACAAGGGGAAGAAAGGAGACCGGATGTTATATCAAGCGCTAAATCACGACCAAACAAACAAACAATATAAGTAGTCATTGACAGAGTTCTAAAAATATTTCTTGATCTATTTGATCACCGATATACATAGTTTTCAGGTAAAACTGTCTCATCTATCCTACCTATTTGTTGGTTATCTCATTGAACACTATGCGAAGGCTGTAATCAGGCCTTGGCATCATCTTTGTTTAGTAGTAAAGAAACTTTAGGAGAGGTCTCTGTATTGGTGTCCTTGCAATGACGATTGCCGGGTGTAGAAATCTATTGAGTACATCCTCCAAATATCCAATCGACGTAGAAAAAGGTGCTCTCATACAAACAAATAAAGCTTCTATTTTCCCTTTCAGGCACTCTTAAACCTGGAAGCTCGCCACACATCATTTCCACCCCCTTTAGATACGGTGTCGGACTTCTCAAAAAGTGTGCGAGCTGACGGCGTGTGAGCCCAGTGGCGTTGTAACTCATTGCACCCCTTGTTTGGAGCTGAGAAAAAGCAAAAAGAGGCTGGAGAGGAGGAAGGGCTTTTCATTCATTGTTGTTATGACATTGTGAGTGTTTAACAAATATGATCAGAAAGGACTTTGGAAGTAAGCAGTGGAAATGAGATTGAAAATAACTGAACTGCTATTTCTCATCCATTGTTAACATATACAATGAGTTTAACATGGTAACTGGTTCATATCGCGATATAGTAGCACATCTAGCTACCTCACCATGTTATCTATCAGCCTGTAGTCAATCCCCATGTCCAAACGTCGTGCTGCTTTGTATCGGATGGGGCAGTAATGTTTGCTCCATGTGCCTAATGATATCAATTTCGTGTAATCTATAATTGAAACCGGGCTGAATTTCCTCCTTTCAGCGTGTTCTATGTGTCTGTGTAAATGCTTGTCTGACAGCGAGATCCTTGTGGCGGAAACTTTACTTAAATTCTTCCAACTCCATCGTATTCTGTCAATATTTTGCCTGTAAATAAGCTCATTCTGTCAAGATCTATAAAAGAGAATTTGATCGCTTCAGACTCAGAGCACTTGCGTTCTTTTAGCAATTACTTATCTTGGACTTCTATTCATCATAAGCGTCTATCATATACTGCAAAAAATAACGGCATGTCTACAATTATATACACTAGCTTTCTCACCCAGAAGTTGACTACGTGGATGGCAAGTAAAGGGCTTGCACTCGAAGCCACTCTCTTCCTTGCTATCTTGATACTGGCTCAGTTTCAATGGATCAAAGAGGTCAGTCAGCAATGGGCACTCCCACGAGCAATATTGATTTCTGATTCATCTAAAATAGGCAATGTCGTATCTACTTCGACGCATCCAGGGGCTTGGTTACCTTATCTGGGGCCCCGATCTCATCGATCGTGCATACAGCAAGGTAACAATGCATGAAGTCCAAGTTATATCTCCGAAGCATAACACATGGCAGGCACAAGGGAAGCCTTTCAAAGTTTCCACTCCAGCAAACGACCACCTTCTACTTACGTCCATAGATCTCATCATGGAGCTTGTAGAAGCACCACGCCAGCGGCTATCGCTCCATGCTGTGGCTAAAGAGGTATGCAGTGTGACGGTGGTATTCCTGTGACCAACATGCCTAATGATGTATGCAGATCCTTCAGCCCAAGTACACGATGCATGGTTTTGAGTGGCAGGATCAGCGCGGAGTTGAGGGCACGGGCTTTGTTCGTGCTCTTCGAAGCCTTCTTACGTCCCACCTCCAGGACTTTCAGCCGGATCTAGAACGACTAGTGAAGGATTTTTTGGAGATTGAATTTAAGGACATTCATTCAGATGGTATTATAACAGTCTCTTTATCTCTCTCTCTTCATTTGTCTTTTTATTTCCTATCAGCTACTGATGTATGTGATGATGCGATTTGAGCATGACTTATAGGGTTTTCCCATGTGAAACTCTTTCCTGCGATGAAGAGACTCGTCACCAAAGTCAACTGCTTTGTCTTCTTCGGCGAGGAACTTTGTATGAAACCCTACCTCTTTGTAGATCTTGATAACATCGCGACGTCACTAATGGTTTATGGCATAAATCCAGCTCAAAACGCCGAGTTCACTGCTGCAGCATTGGAATTCCCACAAGCCGTCATCTTCGCAGCCGAGCTTTTACGCATTACGCCCAGATTTATGAGATCATTTGTTGCATCAATAGCCACCAATCGACACAGAGCTGCGAAGACACTCTACCAACACCTGGTGCCTATTGTTGAACAGCGGCTAGCAGTGAAGGATCTGCAGCCTCATACAGTCACACCGGTGCGTTAGGACGGTTGTCCCTGTTCCCCAACAGCCTAATATCACAAGGCTTATTATTCGTGCACACTAGTATGGGAATTGACAAATGAATTACTATTCAGATGGACTGCATGCAATGGCTAATTGATACGTCGCCTCGTAAAAATCCCTGGACACCTGCGAGGATGGTGGGTGAGATCATGGCAGTATGGTTCGGATCCGTACACCAATTGGCCATGGTAGGTTTGAGAATCCTTTTGGGCCTGTTTATAAAGCTTGCTGACAGTATGTTATTCAGACGCCAACTTATGCAATCCAACATTTATGTAGCCACACCGAGTATATTAAACCTTTACAGGAAGAAGTCCAACGGGTGTTTCACGCAGATAATGTACAGAGAGATGCAGAAAAGCTGCCGCTTCTTGATAGTTTCATTAAAGAGTCAATACGCTGCAATCACTCGGATGCAAGTAAGTTACTTATACTTATACTGTGCATGTATACGCGTACTTGATCAACTATCTAGATAGCTGACCGTGTAATGACACTTTCAGTAACATGCCGGCGAAAGGCCCTCGCTTCGTACACTTTTCATGACGGCTCAACCATCAGCAGGGGCGACTGGGTATGCATCCCCCAGCAAGCCATGTTGCAGGACGGCACTCGATACAAAAACGCCCATATCTTTGACGGCTTTAGATTCGCCCGAGCCAACGCCCAGCTTCAGCAGCTCCAGCCATGTGCTGAAGTGCCTGACCAGAAGGCGTCCAGATTGACTCATGTCAGCCCCGATTGGCCGATTTGGGGTCTCGGCAATATGTCTTGGTGAGCAGCCTCAATTACTACCCCGATTCGGCCATGCCCAGCGGAGACATCCAGAACAGCTGAGAAGCTGTCAAGCTGTCTCATATGCCGTCATGTGCGGTAAAATTGTTAGTGCAAAACTAACGCGGCATCTCGCTGATTACAGTCCCGGTCGATTTTATGCTTCGCTAGTCATTAAGCTCATCCTGATTCGTATCCTGGACGACTGGGAGTGCAAGATGCCACATCCCGAAGCGCCGAGAACGAAAACGTGGAGGTCGAGCACGGTTCCTCGGGATGATACTATTGTCATGTTTCGCAAAAAGCTGCCGTAATTAGGAGCTCTTTGTTTCCTTCTTTTTCTTAGCTGAGTGTATAATCTTCTATTAACCGTTCTATGGTACGACTCGGGAGGTGGTTAGCCGTGCAGACTATTGCGAGTAAATATGAGCACATATTGTCGATATATATGCACGTAGTGACCTGTATCCGGTAGAGCCTGCATGTGTGGGGATTGTCCGAAGCTCTGCTAGACCTATTTAATTCTTCTAATTGTATGCGCTTGATTTCACAGGCTTCTTTGATTTCAAATGTTCATGGATTGGAGAGCACGTGGATACTGGGTTCCATACCTATATCCGATGAGAAAGAGCAATTTTCTTCTTCTTTGTGGGTTACAAAAGGTTGTAATTTTGGCTGAGGCCATTAAACACACATTCATTCAATACACCTAGCATTCTGAGCTGTGTTTTGCGGCGGCAACGGAACCAGGAAATAGTCAAAGCTCCCTCGCCACCGATGCTTTGTAACCGTTATTTTCAGGTTAGGATGGAGGTGAGCTTCTCTATCCATATCTTTTACCCTCGGCACTTGAGAACAAGCACGGGCTGTGTTATCCACATTCCGTTGGCAATATAGGTAGGTACTGTTGCATTACAATCCTCTTCAGAGCTTGGGCGTGTACTTCATAGGCGTCCACTTCTCCTACATGTTCTACTCTCCGCAGCTATTTCGCACTCCGTAGCAGAATTGCGACTATGCGCGATCCTAGCCTGCAAATCACCAGGAACCCCAGTGGAGCATGGGTGACTGCTTCAGGCGGCCAATGCAACCGGGTGCCTTTTGAGAGACTAAAGGTTGCTTTCAGCGCCATGTGGGTGGCGGCCAATCTCCCGTTAGGCTGATCAGATGAAGCATGAGCGGGGTTCTATTCATCTCTATTCTTCTCACGATTTGGGGCGTCTAGCTTGCGGGATTTCAAGACGATCATCCGGTCTTGTCTTAGCTCAATGTCTCAGTTGAGTGAGTGCATGAAGGGCACATATCTTTGCTTATAAAGACGGTGACATTGGTATGGATTCACCTCTTGGCATGGAGGAATTGCGTAGTATCCGGAACATCAGGAACCCTCGCTTTTTGTTCTGGGTATCTGAGTCTTTAATACCAAGGGAGGTAACATCCATAGGCAGTAGACGCTTATCAATCTTTGCACAGGCGGGCATGTGTTGAGCCTCTACCATGGTTTACAGTTGTACACCCAAATTGCCGTTTCTTCACTTACAAACTTACAAGCGGCAGCTGATGATCTCTTGCTTCAGAGACCATCTGCCCACTACATACCTCGCTCATTAGCTTTCGAATTCTGGAAAACTTTGAAAACTTCAGCTCATGCGAGGAGCTGCCATGCCCTGCTATTTATTTAACTTTAGCCACTCCGGCTTCTTGCCCTTCTACCAAGCCAACGCCCCGCACCAAAATCGACAGCCACCAACACCAACGTGCAAAAGAGAAATGAAAAGAAGCCGAGGAACCTCGACTTGCACAGGTTTGAGATGAAATGCGTTCAAGTATATACTGCGTGTTCTTAGACACTAATAATGATACACATCTACATGCATGTGAGCATATGTCATGATGAGCTCTCTCAGCTCAAGCCATTTTCAGCCCAAATCACTCTTCAACAGAGAATTCTAAATGCACAGAACGATTAATGGGCTGTAGCCATGGCTCAAGACGCCCGGTGAGCAAAACGCCTTCTACACACTGTCGACGACCAACAACATAAACTACAATTTAGAGTTCATTCCTCCTTGGCTGCTTAAAGACCAATTGCCGTCTTCTCTATGCGTTTAAATAGAAGAGCCCAATGCTCGTTTTTGACAGACTAGCTTCATGCTGCTAATCTTTTATGCCACGTACTTTTATGACTTTCTTGTAAACACTCGCTGAAACAGCCGTGAAAGCTGCAAAACACATATATATGTTGTGCATCGTGCCGCGTACAGTCAGCTCTTGAACCACTGGAAGAGTTCAGAAATAAGAATACACATCAAAGAGACAAAAATGACCTCCCACCAATTACCTCCAGGCACGGACCTCTGCAAGATCCCGGCAGCTGTGCCTCCTCCGGGGGTTATTCCCAAGCTTGGCGGCCCTGCACCTCTTGCGCCAGCTATTGTGGCAGTATCAGCAGTCATGCTGGCATTCTCAACAATATTCATTGTTGGCAGGGTGTGGGTAAATATACGTAAATTGAAAATTGCAGACTGTGAGTGGAAATCGAAGAAAGGAAAATGACGAAAGCGGACGATGTAACCGTATCTGCACGGCATATGCTAAACTCCTATGACCAGACTTTGCAATCGTCGGTTACGTCTTGAGTGTAGCCTATATTGGGCTCATATTCTCTAGTATGCCCTTTTCTATCTACTCTTATGCAAAGCAGGTATACCGTTCTTCGTTAGAACAAATGCTGACTTTACTTTCAACTAGTTCTAAAATATGCTGGACATCAATGGGACGCTCCAGCATGTTGGTTCACCGGGAATTATATGAAGATTCTCTTCGTCCAGGGCATGCTCGTTGGTCCAATCGCATTCTTCGCCAAGAGTGCCATCTTGCTGCTTTATCTCCAAATCTTCATTGCGCATACGGATATGCGCATTGCTGTATACGTGGGCATCGTATTCACTGGCCTAATCTACTGGCCATCCATTCCTCTCGAGATTGCAATCAATGCTCCACACCCAGGCGATACGTGGGCTGATCTCTTGGTCAATGGACAAGTCCAGAAGCTTCTTCCATGGGGAGTAGTTCAGGGATCATTGGCTGTTGTCATCGACTTGTACATTTTTATCCTACCACTGCCGGTTCTGTGGAGACTAAACATGTCTCTCAGAAAGCGAATTGCTGTATGCGCCGTCTTTTTTACTGCTTTGATGTAAGTAGCCGCTACCACCCTCATCGGCGAAGGGAGTACATGTCGTTTTATGCATGCACTAATGCAAATGAAACAGGGGTGTCATCGCCAGTGTTATTGGACTTATTTTCCGAGCTGAGTTGTTAAGCACAATAGACATCATCTACACCCAAAACAAGTGCTTCATCTGCGTGTGAGTATATGCCGTGTGAGGCTTCATTAGTCTCACGTCTTTCTTTCATCAGAAAATAATTATCTAACAAGAGTTTGTCGTCAGTAATGTTGAAAATAGCATTGCCTTGATCGTAGGCTCTGTTCCAGCCTGGAAAGCCATTTGGAAGAAGCACGTCATCTCGTCCAAATTTTATCAGACGCTTACCTCCAAGTTCCACAGCAATGGTACCGGCCATAGCGATGGTACGAGCGTTCCCAAAGCCTTTGGCTTCAACAGGCCCGCCTCCAGAGCACAGGCACCAAAACATAATGGCTCAGAGAAGAGCCTGCAGCGGTTTGTGTCGCATAGGGAAAACACCGTCAACGAGTTCGGCAATTACTATACGCCCCCGGTTGTCCAGATTCAAGGTGGCAACCAAAATGGGCATAGAAAGACTGATTCTGAGGATATGAGTGCCGGAGGAATTGTTCGTAATTACGACATTACGCGGGAAGTCTATCCCGAAGAACAGGTGTAGAGCCAGTTACAATTTACCTATCTGTTTGCAGATAAACTATATATTAAAAGTGGATATAATAACTATACAGCTAGCTATTGAGTTGAGGCAGTTCTGAACCTCTTTTCGGCCATTATATAGGTAACATTTTCTTTTGTGGATAGGCTCTTAGCGCCTATATACAACCTCATTCATGGTTAGCATTCTATAACATCTTGCGATGCCCCGTTATTATTGTTCCCATGATCAGAGTTGGCTGGAGTTGAAGAAAGAGCCCCGCTATCATTTGCAATCTGACGGAATAAGTTGGCTTGAAGGGCTCGCAAAAGTAATAGACAATGAAATATTTACTTGAGGAGTCACAAGTACATATCGGCTAAATTTGGTCATTCGGGCTTCTCTTCACTTATGAAGCAATTGTACTTGTACTTTGCATAACAAGTCCACTCTTGAGTTACCGAAGAGTTACCATTTCAGCGCTTGGAAGCACTGAAGAATAAAGGCTATATGCGAATAAGTATTTCTAAAATTACAGCAGCGACTACTTGATTTAACAACTTTAGTAACTACTATATGCAGCAATTGAGCCGTTTCATAACCACTCAGATATACGGTTAACTTGTTAGTGCTACAAATTCATTGGCGACTCTATCCAGTAAGTATTTGGAAACCACATTGTTCAAAGTTGTCAGCGATCCAAGACCATGGTGTGGAGTGATGGACGATGGTGGTCCATAGCAGGAGACGTTATACAATACACTGGGCAATACCAGCAACGTTACAGGGGCATGTGAAATCTAGCATTATTTATTCATCGTCTATGTATGACTTCTATTCCTTAACTTCTTCCCCTTTTTCCGAATCTTGCTTATTCAGTGTGATAAAGGATGAGTTCCCGCAAAGTATCTGTAAAAAAACAAGGGGCAACTTTCCAGGATTTAGTATAGCCACCACAGCTCGCTAATAAAGGTCTGACTTTCAATTACCCTCTTTGAGTTCGCAGAAACAAGATCGCCCTTAGAGATTAGCAGTTAGCTCAGTAATCCTTCATAACTTTCGGCTTTGGCCAAAGTAGAGAGCATTCATCACCGAGCCTCTTGTTCATTCGCAGAGGCTATGTTTTGGGTAGTATAGCTGCCTTCCCCACCTTCTGAAATAAGGTCGTTGTGTTTTAAGACATTGTGCTCGCTTAGACCGGTGACTGTCAGGTAAAAAAAAAGAGCTGACCAAACCAAAATCTTACACCAAAGGAATTAAACAGGCATGCAAGTTCATCTCCGTCATATGGCCGATGAGCAAAAGAGAGGAATAACGTCACAAGGCTCCAGAGTATCGGAATTAAAGCCCTGGTCGACAAGGATAATGCGGAGGAGAATAAATTCGAGCTAACTTTTAAAAACCCCGGACATTGGGTAGTATGGTATTTCACATCCATAAATGGCCATTCTCTCCGAGACATCTTGCTCATTTCCTTTAGTTGGTGCTTGCAGGATGGCGATGACTCTCAAACTACGAAGACGCCTCGAGTCTTTCCCTCTCAAGCCACCGATTTCATAGATTTGCTTAAACATGATGACTCATGGAGTAATGCACAGCTGCCGTTCTCCGCCGCACGCTAGCAGTAGCATACGATCACCCCTAGTTAGGAGGAGGATCCTTTGAAAAGCGCAAGGATCGCGGACCTCGGAGGCTGAAGTTGTACCAGCGCTCGGGTAACACTATCCTTGGTACCCGTACTACAATAGCAGTATCAGTAATAGTTTCGCAGTATCAGTAATAGTTTACAACGCGCGCAAGATGCAGTGGCAAAAGACTGTTTTGGAATCAATACTAGGGAGAATGCTCATGCGTGCGAAGAGACGAAAAGGACAAGATCATCAAGGCAATTCCTCGTAGGTTTATCTTCTCAATGTTTCCTCATTTTCCAGGGCTGAATAGCCTATTCCAAGACGGACCCAATTTAACTGTATTTTCTTTCTGATCTCCTTGATCCTTATCCCACTTATCCCACTGGCGTTCGTACAAAAATGCTACCGTTTCATCGCCCATGAATATCTCAAATAAGATGTCTGGGAACCTCCGTGAACCTTACCTGCGTATGGGCCCTACATCATCGGCACCAGGTAGACTTCTACTTTGCACTCAGTAGGCTGTGGAGACTGAACTTCCACTTTACAGCCCCAAAAATCAATCCTTGTCATGGCAATCCAATGCTGGGGCAGATCCATATTGACGGCTGCAAGGATCTTGATCTTAGTGCTCTCAGCTGGGTGCGGGATAGCGACCACTTGCTGACAACCAAGATCTGGCACCGTCATCCTCTAGCCGCAGCGGTCACGGTAGCTAGCCAGGAGTAGAAAGAAGCAAGTTGGCTTGTACGAAGTCGTAAATTATTATCTTGGATCGACGGCGTTAGGCACGATGGCACGTGTAGATCAACCGAACTGCCATCCGGAGAGGTTGCAGCGGGTGGACCCAATGTTTGGACTCATACGCACTAACTGTCGACTCATAATGAAAGACGCAGTAGCCTCTGCCAACCATGTGCTTGCGATTTGGGCGTCATCCTCCAGTGTGACGGTGTGTGTTACCAGGCTTTCTTCCACCTATATCGTAATACCCGAGGGCATCTTGTTAGAGACCAGGTACTCCTTTACGCGTGTGGAGTGACAGCGAAGCGAGACCCAAGATGAGGAATCCCCAGTTGGCCTATTCCGTAAACCGGGTTGGTAGCAGCATCACCACAACAGCGGTATCATATAGTAGCCAACACAGACGATCCGGATATCGATCGGAAGCGGGCTTCTATGGAAACGCCGCGATGGGCCACGCCTGTTGTTCCTATCATCGGTAACACTAATGCAAGCCTGTAGTAGTACCCCGTAGTAGTACCCCGTAGCAATAGTATCTCTTTACCGTCCTCGTGGATTAGAGCATGCATCCTTTGCGTCTAGGAATCCGCGGTACGAAGCGAAAGCGGTCACTGGTGTCCCTCAAAAGGCATATACAAGGGTGTTGGACAGGGGTGGCCTCTCTGCCTCGTCTTATATCTAGCCTTGGGATTTGCATATTTATTAGATCACGTAATATTTTTTATTAAGATACAATCGTCAAGCATCCCTTATTCGAGCGCTAAAATAATGGTCAAGTAAGTTTAGCTGCTTATAGAAGTAACAGACATACTTGATTTGACAAAGCGCAATCTTGACTTGCCTCACTTATACAAGTACCACCTCATCTCATGGGGATCTCTTTGCGATTACCCATGTAGTAACCCAAATCATCCGGCCCCCAAGTCACAACACGATTCGTGTGGGCAAGCTGGTTACATTTCTCGAGTAAGAACATCTACATACTTGTACAAGAGGCAACAACTGAGCAGCGCATGCAGGCGAAGGTGCTAGCCGAGGCTGAAATAGGTGGTGTGCGTGATCTATTCCTTCGATTACAACTTTTCAAAAACCTGTTTAGCGTTTCTTCGAAATAGACCGTGGAAAGATAGTCGGAAGACACAAACGACTTACAACCGGTAGGACATGCGTCTTTCCCGTAGTATCCCACAACTCCTTCACGGAGTACACGCCTATGAACTCCTACATCCATGGCCATGGCTCTGAATAGCAAAAGCAAGTTGCTCGATTAACCTTTCTAGCGCTGTCAAACTGTCCCATCACTACTAAAATACGAGAGCAACTGCCGCTTGACAAGGGCCCAAGGGGGAAGCGCAACGATGCATCTGCTCCATCTGACTCTACCCTGCAACGCACGGGCTCTCCTTGAACGAAATCTAAACTCATTTTACATCATCAGGAGCCTAACTCTCCCACGGTCTAGTTTGGAGGTCACACCTCTCACCTGGCCCGCTTAACCCAAGCCCACAATTGGACCTAGTCTAGACCTGGTCCCTGAACAAGCCTCTTCTTACAAGTCGGTGATACTGCTTCTACTAATAGCAAACCTGGAGAAACTAGGAGCGGTCAGTGAGATCGTCCTTCCTATCAGCTCTTCTCTCTTTGACTTTTCTCCTTTGTGCCCTTGCTGCTCTTGTGTTAGTGGAGTGCGGCTGAAGGACTTGGCAGAGTTCAGCCAGACGGCCTTAATTTCTCCCTCTAGGGTTCCAGGATTCCAAGATTTTTTTTTTTTTGTTTTATCCTACTTGTACCAGGTATTTTCGGCACTTTGCTTCCCGTGGCACTGCGTGCTCAGAGTGACGCGGGGGGCTTGATGTCGGCCAACTTTTCAGCAATATACGCATACACTGAGGTAGTAGTAAGCAGCAGATGTAGCTTCTTTGGCGTCTACTCGCATTGGCATGAGAGGTCACAAACGAATAGCCACGTACAGTAGCATTCGCCGATGACTGCCGATTATTGTTCTCCGATCGCTTAGACAATTGCCTGGGTAGTAGTATCGGCTTTTACACAAAACTCTTCTTGTGAATTGGCCAGGATACCCAAAAGCGGTAGTAGTAAAAGTATTAGAATTTAGTACACAGAGCTCCAGCAATCTGAATCCCTGTGGATACTTGCCCTTGAATACCTATCTATCTGAAATGTTCAGTAGTGTGGTTTACCTATTGGGCTTTACACGTACTCAATTGAGAGTAGTAATCCATAATATTGGGAATCGTGCCTTCGCCAAGCCTTGACAGAAGAAACACCAGGGACCCCTGGCAGTATATACGCATACACGTATGCAGCCAATCGCTTAACACTCTTTCTTCCAGCTGTCCTAGCCACTGAAAGTAAGGTAAAGAGGAAACATGTATACTACATCCGTCGTAACCTCGTATAGGCTAACAGGATCAAAACTCAACCGGCTATCGCTCCCAAATTTTCGTCCCTGTTCTCCCTTTCAGCATGTATCGATAATTCAGGCAATTAGTGGGCAGAGCCGCTCTAAGTGGGCAAAGATCAACACGGCCCGATCCCTGCACCATAATACTAGTAACGAGTGCCACGATAGATCTGGCATTTCACATAAGACGCCCTACTAGGCTACTGCTTTACGCCATCCACTTACTAATAGCCTTGGAAACAAGTTGGTAAAATAGCTTGAAAATTCTGAGACATTTGAGACATTTTAAAAAGCAATGATTGGTAACAAAAGAACCATCATAGCGGCTAACATGGAAGCAAAAGCACCTACTTACTCCGTAATCGTTGGCCAAGTACAGTACTTTCGTACCACCAGCATCAGCTGAAGAGGTCCGAGATGCTCTTACCATTACTACAATTACCCTCCTATGAGTCTACTGCTCCCTGGTCATCTTGGGGTGCGCGGACGGATATCCATACACCTTCCCCGGTTCTGGAATGGTTGGCGAGACGCGTAGCCCGAATGGCAAATGCAGACATACTTGTACATACAGCCCCGATGATGATTATCCTATCAAATATAGGTGTAGCGCATGCTGGTCACATTCAACCAAGGTAGCATCCTGAATCAGTAAGGCGAGAATATTTGGGACCGGGCCGAGAGAGGAGATAAGGAGAAGAAGCTGTCTCGCTCAGGCCTATATATTGATCTTCTGTTATCTTGCCCTCAGGACCCGGGTCAAGAAAAGCCAAGAGCCTGGTTCACGCTTTGTCAACTGTCACATTGAAAACGTACCCTCAAATTTCTACCACTTAGTAGAATACATTGTATTTCTCTCTGCCCTTTTTACTTTTGCTTCCTGTTTTTTCTCTTCTCCTTCTCCTTTTTTTTTACACAATGGTCTTGGTCAAGCGTTATGGCCTGCTACCAAGCACGGCCGATAAGAAGGCCATCAAGTCGTACACAATGGCCTTCCCTAAAGCCGAGTTAACTCGCATGAACACACTTGTGGAGCTTTCAAATATAGCAACTCCAAACTACGAAAATACCGGCGCCGATAAGTCTCAAGAGTTTGGCGTAACACGCGACTGGCTTGCAGCCGCCAAAGAAAGGTGGCAGAACGGCTTTATCTGGTATGTGAACTCATCAAGTTTGACGTCTCAAAACCAAAATTTCTTAGAACAGGTATTGATGACGTTTTTCACCATAGGGAGGAGAGAGAGAAGCTCGTCAATTCATTTCCAAATTTCAAAACAGCCATACCAACTCCTAATGAAGACGGCTCTCCAAGTGATGTCTCCATCAATATTCACTTCATGGCACTCTTCTCCAAGAGGAAAGACGCGGTGGCAGTACTCTTCAATCACGGCTGGCCTGGGTCTTTCTTTGAATTTCTGCCCCTATTCAAGCTTTTGCGAGAAAAGTACCCTGATGAAGACAGCCTACCATACCACATCATAGTACCATCTCTCCCAGGCTATGGACTCTCTGACGCTCCTCCAATGAACCGAAATTTTACAGTCACTGACGCCAGTTATATGTTGGATCACCTCATGTCCAAAACACTTGGAATCAAGTCTTACATCAGCCAAGGAGGCGACGTGGGCTCCTTCATATCCCGTTACAACGGCTACAACTCTCCAAACTGCAAGGGCGTCCTCATCAACTTCTCTCCAGTCCCACAGCCTGAGGGCACCACCCTCGACGACATAGACGAAGAGGATAAGATTGCCATGAAGCGATACGAGTGGTTCGTCACGGGGGCTGTATCGTACATGGGAATGCATGCCACCAGGCCTTCTACCGTCGGACTGGCCATAGCAACCAACCCAATCGCAGTGCTCGCCTGGATCGGCGAGAAGTTCCTCGACTGGACGGATCCAGCTTCATTCCCTCCGACAAGTCACATTGGCAACCAACAATCAAACAACTCCACAGCTTCTCCGTACTCTATCGAGCTGATGGATGAGGCTATTGCGGGAGCGGCCCTATACTTCCTTACTGGATGCATAGGAACGTCATTGTACTGCTACCGCCAATTCTTCCCTGGAGGCCAAGATGCAGCCTCCCCAGTGCAGAAGAAACTTTACATTGCCAAACCGAAGCTCTTTGGCTACCTCTTTTTCCCCTGGGAGGTCATGGGCTCGCCAAAGGAGTGGATTGCAACAAGCGGTGACATGGTATTTTTCAAGCGGCACACCCATGGGGGCCACTTCGCGCAGATGGAGCAGCCAGCGGCTATATGGGAAGATGTGGTGGAGTTTTTGCAGTTATTACCGGCGGATTCATAATGTTTTGATGATGGTGGGTGGCGTAATGTGTTTGGTTCAATGGTGTTTGATTTCATATTTTGTTTAGATATTCACTCTTGCTCATCGCTCTGCTTTTAAAAAAGAATCAAAATTCCGCTTTCAATATTTACAAGTAAACAATGTGACTTGTGCCTAACATCATAAAGTCGAGAGATGTGAAAATGCCAGTAGCTATAGCCGTGATATGCCAGAAGGTAGAGAGAAAGAACAAGTGAAATCAAATTCTGCCACGGAATCCGCCATCTATTCCATAGTCTGCGAGACACAATCCATGAATCGGGGACATCGCTCCATGGACCAAGCCCCTTCTAAGTTTCGCCATCTGCCACAATACTTCCATGTCTACCCCAAACGGCGTTGCTCTCGGAAGAACCAATGGCGCTGGTGGCCTTGAAACTCTTTGATTGATTGAAAACTGTTTCCATTTGGAGATTGCTTCATTCCCAATGAGAGGATCCACGACTTCGAAAAGAATGGCCTTGCTCTCAGGCGTAGGCAGTACTTCCTCAAACACCACAGCCCCGTACTGCTCCAATTGCTCAATGGGAGACAAGGATTGATAGTCTGGATCAGATTCCTTCTCCGGCCGAAGAGCAAGTCGTAATGTTCTCTCAAGCTTTCGCTTGTCTCCTCGGCCGCTCACCATGACAAGATCGCAGCTCCTTATCGGATCACTCGAATTTTCGACATGTATAGCGGCCTGCTGCATCCATTTCACAAAGGGATGCATAATTCCCCACCAGATGGCGAGATCCGATAGGAACATGTTAAAGTCGAATCGAACATAGCGGATGCGCGTCCAGTTGAGTAATCCGGGATCTGCACCATAGACATAATCATGGCTGAGGTCTTTGGCTTCTAGAAGATAAGGCCAGTCTTGGATGCGCGAGTTTGCATCAAGCATTGCACGGAATCCCGGTCCAAACGTTGTCCCAGACTCTTTAAGAATAAGAAGATCCATGGCATTGTGGGGGGTTTTCGGCATCTCCTTCTGCGCTTCAGTATCCGGCAGGGGCTTATCAGGAGGAGTCGTATCCGCAAAGTGAAGAGTGTCAATATCAAAGTTGAATAGGATCCACGGCGAGGAATCCAGAACAATAGGCCACACTTCATAAGGCCACGAGACTAACTTGTGATTCAAAACGGTACGTGCCTCCAGGTATTGGTACTGCTTGTTCACGATTTGACGAGATTCCCGGTTGATGTGAAGAGCAACAGGAGGGCGAACGGTGCTTTTCACACTCCAAAGGCCTCTTCCGACTCGACGAGGAATGAGCCCAACAAGACGAGGCTCTATGGTGTCTAGCCATATCTTTTCGCGCAGTTCATAGGGAAGTTGAGAGAAGTTGACCATGTTATCGGTAGATTTGGTAGATATTCGACGCTTGTAAGTGAAGAGTTTGTATTCGTATGAATTGGGCGGCGGATACAAAATACAAAGATCAAATCAGGCCATTCATGTCATTTGATGCCATGGTCAGAATGTCATCAAGAGGCTGGGCTAAATTCGAAGCATCCAAGTCTGACAGATTGACAGGGATGTGCCTGAAGTAAGCGTCAATGCTACAGAGCAACTGGTAAGGTGCAGCCTAGTCTCACTTTATCTATCAAAAGAGGAAATGAAGGCGAAGAGAAAATGTTTAGGAGGTTTGATTATACGCAGATTGGTCATGCAAGCTATTTGAAGCTCATCAAGATACAGGACGACGTAATAGCTAGGTAGGTAAGGTAGTTAACAATGCCCCAAAAGCTGTGGCTTGGCTCTAGGGTAGGTGATTGAAGCCTGCATTGGTTTCCATGCATCTTGCCCCTCCAACAGGCAGATGAGGTAATCCAGAACGCCTGAACTGTAGGCGCTTCAGTGGTGCGTGTCCCGCTGAAGCCTTGCGCTGAGGCCACTAGTCTCCAAGCGGCAAGGTGTCAGCCCAGTGCCTCGCCTGGAAGCTCCAACAAGGTAAATCGAATCGCAGCTTCGTCATATTGCTCTGCTCAATTATACCGAAACAACAACCCTCTCTCTTAAACTTCACATCAGCTCACCTCACCAGTTTCTCGACTTCAATCCGCCCCGAACTTGGACAGAGCTGTCGTCGCCATCATGGGCTCAGATCCGCAATACGTCAAGTGGCCCTTGCTGCCGCTCTCCCAGCACGTCTTCACCCTCACAAATGCCTACGCTTCTAAACAGGCCCAGCAGGCCGCCGCCAAGGCCCTGCAGGATGCCATCTCTCTGGACAAGATGGCGCCCTTCTACCGATACCTGGCCCATCCAATCGAAGGTATTCTGAATGCAGTGGGCGAGAGCGGCTCCTCAGCAGCGGGCAAGCCTCCGAGCCGGAAATCGAGCCTGGTGGGCATGGTGGCGACCAAGGCGGCACCCGGGGCAGTCAACCTGCCATGGGACGAGGATCTATACAACAAGCTGAAGGAGGACAATGATAGAGAATTGGCTGAGTTCCAGAAGGAGCAGGATGAGGCGGAGGAGCAGGCTGGCGAGACCGAAGTCATGGCTGCCAAGGGCAAGCGGGCAGACTTTTGGGCTCGAGTGGGTGACAAGGTACGGATCTATTCCACTGACAGGCTGCAATGCTGCTGCAACCGCTCACATGGGGGAGCTTTTTGCAAGAGCAGCTGCGGCAGGGCTGGCGAGCTGAGATGAGCTGAGCTGACCACATCTCCATGCAGGACAAAGCAATTGCCGAGTTCGAAAGCTTATTCGAAAAGACTGGCATCCTGGGCACCAAGATCGATCTGGTCCTCGCCACGATACGCATAGGCCTCTTCTACGGCGACAAGCCCCTCGTCAAGAAGCAAGTCGAGCGGGCAAAGGCACTCGTCGAGACTGGCGGCGACTGGGACCGTCGCAATCGCCTAAAGGCATACGAGGGCCTGCACCTCCTCACCGTCCGCGCATACAACACCGCCGCGCCTTTGCTGCTCGACTCCCTCTCCACATTCACCAGCTACGAACTCTGCACCTACTCCAACCTCGTTGTCTACTCCGTTCTCGCCGGCTCCGTATCCCTCAAGCGCGTCGACTTCAAGTCCAAGGTTGTCGATGCCCCCGAGATCAAGGCCATCATGGGCGACGGCGAGGACAAGCTATTAGCTCTCAGCGGTGCCCTGAGTGCTGGCCCCGGCGCGGATGACTCCACGGGCGATAAGTTCCCCAAGACAGCCACCACTACCGCGGTCAACTTGACGACCCTGGGCTCCAGCACCGACCAGCCCGAGGCTGAGATGGCCATTGATTTCAGCCCCCTTGCTCTGTTGGTCAGCAGCCTGTACAACGGCAACTACAAGACCTTCTTCCAGTCCCTCGCCTCGGTCGAGGAGCAGTTCTTAAACCACGACCGCTACCTGCACGAGCACAAGAACTGGTTCATCCGAGAGATGCGTCTTCGTGCTTACCAGCAGCTGCTGCAGAGCTACCGAGTCGTCGGCCTAGAAAGCATGGCAAACGACTTTGGCGTCACTGTTGACTTTTTGGACCGGTAAGTTACAATCCTGCGGCACCAATCTATTGATTGTTGTCACTTTTTTTTTCTCCTGTTAAAGCAGCTGCTAATCAAAACGCTGCAAATAGCGATCTTGCTCGATTCATCGCTGCTGGCCGTATCCCCTGCACCATCGACCGTGTCTCCGGCAAGGGTGTCATCGAGACCAACCGACCTGATGACAAGAACAAACAGTACCAGGATGTCGTTCGTCAGGGTGACCAGCTGATTACAAAGTTGCAAAAGTACGGCCAGGCTGTTAGACTAAGGGGCAGTGAGAGGGCATGAGCAACTGTGATGGTAAAGGTGTTGATTTAAGTATTAGAAAGAAAGAAAGGAGAGAGGGAAAAGAGGCGAATGTAGAATTTTCGCCTTATCCTACAATACATCAAGAAAGAGAACAAAAACGAAAACGAGATTCATCAATGTTGTGCTCCTATGAGTGGTCCGTCATACGGATTCACATGACGTAATTACAACACAGGAAAGAAGAAAATATGATTCTAAACGCAGACTCAAGTTTGAAAATATTTCATCTAGTGGTGTGGAGTGTTTGCCACAAAAGTAGGCCATCTTCTGTATATACTAACAATAAGAGCCCATATCTATCGATTTTTAAGGAGATTATGCTATATCCATTCCGCTTCACACTTAGAAGACGCCACAACAAGAAATTTCCAAGTATTCGCTCATTCTTTCCCAAAGAAAAATACACCTCTGCCTCGTCTTAACGTGTTGAAGAAAATCTTTTACTCCAGAGTATTTACCTGTACTTGTCCATAAACTCCTTGTGGAACTTGGTGATTCTGTCAACCCACTCAGTTCCGGGAGCAAGGAAAGTGGTACGGAAGTGCAGGGTGCCCTCCTTTTGTCCGAAGCCGCTGCCAGGGATGACGCAGACACCAGTGGCCTCGAGCAGTCTCATGCAGTAGAACTCGTCAGGAGTGCGGTTCTCAGACTTGGCAGCCTCAACAGCCTTCTGGGACAGGGTGATGGAGGGGAAGAGGTACATGGCGCCCTGGGGCTCGCCGCACTCGACACCCTCCATCTGCTCAAAGGCCTTGTGAAGAGCATTGGCACGCTCGCGGAGACCGTTGGCAACGGCGTTGTACTCCTTGTCATAGAGCTCGAATGAGGGCTCGCCAGGCTGGGGAGGGTTGACCATGAGCTCGACAAGGCACTGGGCGATGACGGGCGCGCAGAGCATAATGGAGACGAACTTGTAGATGGCAGCCTCGACCTCGGCATCGAATCCGACCAGCTCGAAATAACCACCACGGTGACCGCACTCGCCGACCATTCCCTTAGAGATACTATGGAGAGAGGCGAGTTCGACATCATCGTACTTGCCGGGGTTCTCTTGCTGCAGCTTGCGCAAGACACCCTTGAAGCTGTGGAACTTGCCAATGAAGACATTGGTCTGGTAGACCTCGTCGGCCATGATAACGAGCTTCTCCTTGCTGGCGAAGTCGATCACAGAGCGGACATCTTCCTCGGAAAGGGAGGCTCCGGTAGGGTTACCGGGGTTAATGACAACGATGGCGCGGACATCGACGCCGTCGGCCTTGGCCTTGTCGTATGCTCCTCGGATAGTGGCGAGGTCAGTGGCCCAGGCCTTGGATTCGTCAAGGTAGTAGGGAACGCAGGTGGCGTCGAGGACGGAGAGGGTGGCGGTGTAGAGAGGATACTGAGGGATGGGGACGAGGACACCAGACTTGTCGGACTCGGAGAGGATGTGAAGAAGTGTGTTGACTCCGGACGAGGCACCGGCAGAGAGGTAGATGTGGTCAGGGTCGGCAGAGAAGCCGTCTCGCTCTAGAGGGCCACAACGTCAGTGAATCAGATCTCGACCAAATTTAAAATCAGCACGGATATGCCACTTACTCTCGAGGAACTTGGCAATGCTCTCTTTGATAGCGTACACACCGCTGCTGGCGCTGTAGGCACCAACAGAGCCGCATTGCTTGAGCAGCCACTTGGCACGCTCGATGACGTCGGTCTTGTAGCCAAGGTGGTTGATCAGGACATCCTCCTTCTCAAGCAGATTGGGGTACTCGAGCAGACTGAGCACCTGGCGGAAGAAGGTGATGGGCTTCTGGTCCAGCTGCTGGGGGTTGCCAATGTTGGCAGAAACGACCTTGTCAAAAGGCAGGCTGGTGTCGCCTTTGCTCAGGCGGGCGCGCAGCTCCTCCGACTTGACGGCGAGCTCACCGCGAACGGCATATTCGGCGGCGCGGACGTGCGGGTTGATGTTGTTGATGTTGAGGCGGCCCATTTTCGCGGTCGTTGAGAATGATCGAGGAACAAGTCTGCGATGGTGGGGTTGAAGTGTTCTAGATGGCGGGGTGGAAAGTGTGAGTAAAGATCGCCGATAACCGGCGCTTTCCAGATCTTTTTTTTTTTGCCCTTCAAGTTAGCAAGAGATCTAGATAAGGGCCAAAGAAAAAAAATCTTTCAAAATGATGGGGAAGAAGGCAGTCTGATGGCGGGGGAACAGAAAATAGTGTGGAGCAGCTCTGCGTCGTTCTTATGCGTCCCGGCCATGGAAATTGTCGGCTGATGGCAAGGAAATCCACGGGATCTACGCGCTTGCAGCAGCCGCTTTGGTCCAGGCCATAAGCCGGGAAGGGCTTCACCACCACGCCTCATCTGGCATATCGTGACACAGCGGAACCAAAATCAGCGCATGAATCGCTCCACGCCTCGCCTGTCGCGCTGTCCAGATTGGTGGAACAGCGAGGATGGCTGCGGCATTTGTTGCTTTGGGACAGCAAGGATGGCCTAGGAGCAGCCTGGACGCTGTTAGATGTTGCAGATTCGTCATGAGTCGTAGTAATGGAAATCGAGCTTCCCCGGAGGCTGTAAGCTAGATCGAGCTTGTGCTGCGTTTCCCAAACCCGTATAATTGTCGTCGCATTATAACGCCCTTGCTCGGTGTCCGCTTGAAGGATTCGCAACGGAGGCAAAATGCAACAAAGAGCGCAGCCAAAGTGAGATGGAGCCGTGGAAGAAGGAGCGGCAAAACACAGAGAGTTCAATATCCTTACCTGACATCCGGGAAGCGCCCAGCAGCTGTCTCCCACTCGCGGCGCTCGGCAGCGCTTTGCTGCCAGTCAACAGTGCTCTGGACATGATGCCCAACTTCAACGATGAAGATGCTGCTGATGAATTGTAGGAAGGGAAATTTGAAAATCCACAAAGTCTGCGGAGATAAAGCTGGAGCGCTCCGAAAAAGCCAAAAGGGCGGATGCTTTATTTTTCGCTGGCTTTTGAGACCGACTTCGTTCGTGGCTTTCCCCCTACATCACTCGAGCTGCAGCCTTTATCTGTCGCTACATAACAAGCTTACATACTCCATCAAAATCAGCTGCGTGATAGGGCCGCTGAATCCTCCGTAAGCTAAAGGGTCACGGTAGAAATTGCGATTCCTGTGCTACGGTGTCTCTGTCAGCGCAGAGCTGATGCCAATCTACTCGCTCATACCGGCGATGCTGTAATTACGGCGCTGGTATTTTTCTGATATCAGACCCCTGCGCGGTGGCAGCGGTACCCCTGGGGACCCCTAGTAAGAACCTTGAAGCTTACTTGAATTAGCTGGGACGGAGCAAAAAGTAAGCCGCTATCGGCGCGGCACGGCCACTGTAAAGCTTCCATGGATATGGCGCCGCCTCTAAACTCGCTGCAAAATCGTAATGCGACGGATACGGATATCCACCTCCACCGGGTTTTCGGCAATACTTTCTTCCGGATTAAGCATCCCGCCATACCAGGAATTTACGCTGCTATCGCGATTATGTCGAACGACATCATTTAAGCGTCCAAGGTATCGACAAAATGGCCAAGAAAGGTGAGTTTTCCGCCTGTTTGCTCCAATGGAATCTCGGCCTCTCTTTCTCAAACGAATGCACAAACCAACAACGACTGACATCCTCTACAGCAAAGGCGAGATTGATCAACGTCCGGCTCATCTCCATGGCCATGACCGGCTTCTTCTATACCTTCAAGCGACCCAGAACAAGTCCCATGATGGGAATGCTGAAATATGATCCGATAGGTAGGAAATTGAGATCCGATCGATAATATGTTTTTGATTCATTCTAACGATGCTCCTCTATTAGTTCGAAAGAAGGTCTTATTCCTAGAGACGAAAAAGCGATCGAAATGAAAAACTATTTTCCTTCTCCCCCGAGTGGCATCAATCCCATTGTACGCTCAGGGATTGTCAAGATAATGATTGAGTTGCGGGCAGTCTGGATGATTCAGAGCCTGCAGCTATGTATATGTACAACATGAAGAGCATTTCTGGAGTTCGAGGGTGGGCTGGCACTGCGCTCGATGCGCTAGAGAGTCAAGATATATATCATCTGTTTCTCAATAAAAAAAGAAGAGAAAGAATTTCACTCTCAAATCATGATCAAGACGATAGCTCTTTATAAATTGTCAAATTATGAACAATAACAAATTTGAGTTACTTATTAAGGGGGGCTGTCCCCAGTCAAAATACAAAGCTAAAATACAAATCTAAAACGCAATTCTCACTCAAATAACAATCTACATCAAACCCGTTATCGATCTCGCTTCTTCATTACTCTACTCGGCCATATACTTCATAATTCTGGACTTCTTTGGGTCTCGGTAGCAGGGGTTATCGAGCTGCGAAATTATCGTGTTGTCCTGAGGAGTCTCTCGCTTTTTGCTGCCTAGCTGAATGTCCCTCTCGAAATCGGCAACAGTTGGAAAGCTCCAGTCATGTCGGACCATTCTAGAACAGATTTCAGCGACCATTTGTTTTGATGAAGAACTTGCTTTGCCAAGAGAGCCATTCGAAAGACTTGGGGGCTTGCTCTGGTCAACCTGTAGAGTATTGGAGTGGCCTTCTATACTACCTGATTCGACTGTACCGCTGGATAGGATCTGTCCTTTGAGAATTGATCTAAGCTGTGTAGTTTCACGACGCCGCTTTTGCTCCTGCATTACTGTTGGTGGAGGTGATGGCGAGCTCTCTCCTGGATCCGGACTATGGACGGTGACTTTGCGGAACGCACTATCATCTTTCGCCGCTGGTTGGTCTTCTGCCCCTCCGTTTGATCTAGTGGCAGGCGCTGACGAGTTATTGTCCATCTCAACAGTTGGCTCCGAAGCTCTAGCTACCAGTTCTTTCTGGATCCATTCACTCTCCGTTGCTAGATAGCCGGTCGACGACCGAATAAAGTCACTGATTTCCACAAGCCTGTCGATCTTCTTCTCACAAACCTTGGCAGGTGAAGCTTTTTCTTGTATCGTCTTCAGCTGCGCTCGTACCGCTTCAACACTTTGGATGTCTTTGAGCCATTTGTCACGAAGCACTTCGTTTTCTTGAGCTTGATGTTCAAAGTCTTGGAGTTTGCGAGTTAGCTCTGCAACCGCCCCACGTTCATTTTCTAGAGTCGCCTGCAACTCATCGCTTTTGTGATTGTTTTTTGTAGCAGATTCCTTCTGCTTTTCGACGTGAGCCGCAACAGCTTTTGTAATATTTTCGCTTTCAACGAGTAGCTGCGATATTCTCTCCCTCTCCTGCCCAAAGCCCCGCTCCAAAACGTCTCGAAGCTCAATAGTAGTACTGCGAATCAATTTAGTGGCTTCTTTGTCAGTGTTCAGAGCTCCGGAGATCATTGTATCAATCTTCTTTGTAAAGGCTTGATGCATCTGCTGGAGCCGGCTCTCCATATCATCCAGCTTCGCCTCACGATCCAAGAACCGCTGGGTCAAGCCTTGCAAGTGAGTGTCGGTGGTTTGCTGTTGGCTTTGCTCGTTGTTGACTAAAGCGTCGAATTTCTGCCCGATGTGCTCACAGATATTTTCTGTCTTCTTTAAGCCGCCGCCGAGTTCTTGAACTTGTTGGAAAAGATCCTGAATCTGCACACCATTGTCTTGCTTATGTTCTTCCCATCTACCTGCAAGTCGAAATGCTTCGTTCTTGAATTCATCAAGATTCCGTCGAATAGATGACCCTAACTGCGTTATCACGTTTGATGAATCTCTTTGTCCGCTCTCCAGCGAGAAAATGACCGGCGAAAAACTGGCTCTTGTGAGATCGGGTAACGCCGTGAAAAATATTTATGGACTCTCACCTCTCTATGATGCTCTTTTCGACAGCACCTAGCTCGACGGCGAGGTCATCTCGCGAAAGCATATTACCCGCGACGAAAGTTCCACCATTAATCAAAGTATCTAGCCTGCTTATATGTCAGCCTTTCCTTTCAAGCTATTTAAGCACATTGAAATACTTCAAATTCAGCATGTCCATCATTTCTGTGCTTTTCCGAGCATCCTGTTGACGTTGTTCGTTCTCTGTGGTATGATGCGCCATCAAAGCTTCTACTTTGGCTTCCAATGTTTCAACGCATTCTCGTGCTACACTCATTTCTTCTGTCTGAGCACGCAAAGTATCGGCAAGTAAGTTCTCCTGAGCCAATGATATTTCCTGATGGGCTAGCTTCTCCTTCAGGATAGTTATGACTTGATCCTCTGTTTCTTTGTCAGCAATGCCCTGATTACACTTGAGTGTGAAGTCTCACTCTGTTGGATATCTTTATCCGCTTGCAAGCGATACTCCTCGAGACACTTTATCATCTCTGCGCGTTTCTTCTGGCTGGCTTCCAAAGCTTTATCAACAGCATCTGAAGCTGAAATTTTAGCCGCCTTATCTTTTCGTAATTGATCCATTGTCTCTTTACAGAGATCCCGCGAACGTGAAAAGAGATCTTGTTGTTCTTTGATGGCATCATTAAGCCGTGATCGACTTTCTTGATGTTTTTCTTTCAACAGATCTGATCGCTTCTTTTCTTCAGATAGCTGCTGGCGCAAAGATTCTAGCTCCGAATTTAATTCCTTGTTGTCTTCAAGGATACGGGTCTCTTCTTCGCGCAAGGCCTTGTAAAGCCTCTCAGTTTCGTCGAGTTTGGAATCTTTCTCATCCAACAATACACGCGACTTTTCGAGTTCTGTTTCTTGATGCTGTATATCGTCCTTGAGCCTTCGAATTTTTGCGTAGGCTTCCACGACATCGTTATCGTTTATCCCCATACATTGATTCAGGTATTCAGACATATGGGTCATGGCATGAAAATTTCTCGCGGCTCTCTTTTTGGATATATTGCTACTCGCAACCGAGCTTGATCGGTGGCGTGGCAGCTGCTTACGGCATCTCTTTTTGGATATATTGCTGCTCGCAACTGAGCTTGACCGGCGGCGCGGCAGCTGCTTACGACCTTTGTTCGGGGCAGAGGGTATTGACCGAACCAAAGAGTCCTTATGACGGTGATTCCGAGGCTTGGTATAGCTACGGTATGTGGGAAGCTCGAGATCGCCGCAGACACTGGGCGGCGAATGACGTTGTTCAATTCTACCTATTGACATTGTTTCAACATGCTGTTGCGATGGGCGATACGTGTTTTTTTCCGTAGCAGGAGTCATTTTGTACTCAGCGGCGGATGGAAGCTCTTGATGGTGACTAAGGTTTGGAGAAACCGTACGTCTTGGAGGCGACAACAGACTTGTACCTTTATTTGTTCCTTGAGCACTCTTTGGTGAGCCGCTGCGAGGAACAGCCGATTCTTTGGCATCTGAGTAGCCGTAATGAGTAGGAAAAATGAGCTTCTAAAATGAGTCAGAGACCATGTCATCCTCTTCTACGTTACAACGTACAGGTATCGGTTGCTCAGGTATTTCTAATATACCGGACTCCATGTCTGTCGGTTTACTTGGAAGACAGAGCTCTGGCAAGTCCAATGGCGAAGCCCTAGATAAGGGAGCTGTAAGTTTCTCTTTTGGTGGAGAGGTAAACTTCTTCTCGAGCGATTCGGAAAGCTGTGCAGTAGCGGGCGTTGCAGGTGTTGCACGGCGAGGAATATTGCTGAACTGGCCAGGACGAGGTGGCTCTCGCGGTGGAAACGTGAAACCCTCTGCAAGTGACTCCTCTGAAATATCTCTATTCTCAACGCTACTCTGAGGCCAGAATCTAGAGTGGCCACTTCCGATTGTCTTGGGAGAACCTGGCCCGGGAACATGTTGAAGCTTGTCGGCGAGATCTGGATCTTTGCTCATCCACAAGCCAGAAATTTTTCTGCCAGACGGTGAGTTTCCAAGGCCATGCCCGGGCTCTTGAAGTCTCATAGCAGCAGTCATTGAGAGCGACTTCCAGAGTATAGTATGCGAGACTGTGGCATATGGGCTTGGCTAAACTGTACGAGCTTGATGCGGAGAAAGACACTGCACGATTGGAAAGGCGAGGAATCTTGGTATTTTCTCACAAGGATTGAAATATGGGACAATGAACAATTGAGAAATCTATTTTCTGGATATCGAACTGGATGTCTGTGGTCAAGGCGGTCAATTGTCGTTAAACGAGTCTATCTAGGCAGTAGCTGCAGAGGGAAAGAACGATACGCCTCCCAGTCTTTGATAGCACTCATCACTACAAACTTAGTTTAGGGAATACAGCAACTGTCCGAACACTGATACATGTAGAATCACTAATGGATATCTATACCGATCAAGATCCCTTTGTGTATATGACGTCTGTGCGTATGTCATCAAGATGACAGCGATTCAAGATTGCCCTCTCTAGTCAGCTCAGACGTAACAGATGCCTGGACTGAAACAGCCATGTATTAATAGCAATAGTACTTGGTGCAGTTGATTCAAATCAATAGAAAATGCCAAAAATAGTATTCACAAATGTTGCTGTAGTAAAATCATAATTTCTTGCTATCCATTGAAATACAATAGCTGCAGCCTGAAGCCAAGATTTATGCTTGCCTTGGGCGCTTCACCTGAAGCAACTGAAATTTTGAGACGCCGCAAACAGTCGGCGTTTAATGATCGCTTCACGGCCGCTGTCACGGTCGTCAGAAGCCGCACGTCTTTGTATCCAATCCGCTACATCTGCATTATACAAAGCTTCACTGCTTTAAGCTCCTCATGTCGCTAAATGGCTAGCCATTGAAGCTACCCCTCCAGAACAGGAAATCGAACGACCCATCACCCACATCACCAATATCACCTCTGGGCCTTCTCAATCTCCATAAGCGCGATGCACCAGCATCCCCGAGTCACAAAAATAGGTCCCTCTTAGTCTCACATTGTCACGGAGCCGTCACAGACAAGACCCGTGATGGCTCTCGCTCGTTGGTGCGCTGAGGTGATGCCAGCGACGGCAGGGTTGCGATCCTGTACACCTCATTGGCCACAACCCCTGCACGAGCCGTTGGCGTCGGCGCTTGTTTGGACAGACGAGGCCAATCATGGCGGCGCACCGCCAGCGCTCTCTGATATCCAGGCACAGGAGTCACAATAAGTCTAGCCAAGAGCTGCGCGAAATGGGGCGCGATGAGCGTTCAAGGGCGGTAACTGATACTACATGGATCGCTTTCCGGCATTTGGCATGCAGGAACTTGTCGCGGAAATAGCTGGGCAGAAGTGGATGAGGAGTCGAGGCGAGAAAAAACGAAGGCGGCAATGCCTAATAAATGCTGGGCTACGGCGCTGCATATCTCCGGGTTGTGACCCATCTCCGGTCTTGACGTCTGAGCTTTCGATTTTGGAGAAGTTTTATTTTTATTCTGCTTCCGCTACTTGCTATTTGAAGACATCTCGTACGATATACTAGAACTGCTCATACGACCATCTCGAGGTTTTGCATGACATACAGACGCCTCATACAAACATAGCCGCCAAACCTAGGGCTTATCATCATGTCGCAAACCTCCGCCTACTTCCCTCTGGCGACGGACAATTCGTGGCAGGGCCAATCTGGCAGCATTACTCCTCAGGATGGAACGGATGCTGGCGCCGCGGGCGACAGCTCTGCCAATTCCATAACTCTCTCGACCGGAGCCCTGGTTGCCATCATCGTCGTGGTTGTAGTCGTCATCTTGATCGGCGGTAAGTAGATATCCCGTATTCCTTGGCCAAGTTCTTCTGTATGCTCATACAGGCTAGTAACAACCGCTTCCCTCTTCTTCATTGCCAAGAAACGTGAATGGACCATCAAAGAGACTATTCGAAGATCAACGAAAAAGGTGGCCACTGCTCTTACCCCAAGGCGATCCGAGTTTCCTCGCTCTGTCAAAGGCTCTACACGCTCCAATCGCAAGGGACGAACGAAGCTCAACGACGACATTCCGCCAACCCCGCGACTCCGACCTGAGGACCTGGAGAAGGGCCTGGCTCGGAGCGAGAGCAAGGCCGTTGGACGTAATTCTGGTGGGAAATAAGGGCGAGGATTGAGTGGTATGTATGTGTGTTGATTTGGCTGTGGCTGTGCGCGTGTAAGGAGGATATGCAGTTCAAGCGCAAAGGATTTGGACGGGAACGGTCAATGGCGAGTGCCTTTTTTCTGTTTTTCTTTTTTGATTGATGAAATTATGATTTCGCTCACGGGCGTTCCGGTGTATATACATATATATCCTTTTGCTCTATTTTTTTCTTTTGCATTATCTGATATTTCAAATTTAATGGGTATCACATCTTTCTGAATGTGTTCGAGCTGGCGCTTCGCCTGTTCTTGAAATTTCGCCTCTGTGGAGCTGGAGCCTCTTCCTCTTCCTGTTGTTGCTGCTTCTTTTTCCTCTCTGGCACAAATGTCACCTGTCTCTCTCCACGAACTTCGCCACGATCTGTCTTATTGACGCGCGTAGATTTCTGTTGTCTTGAGCCCAATGCAGAGTCCTTCAGTGGTCGGCCCTCATTTTGCGTCGATGAGATTCGCATCACCACATCATCCTTGGGCTTAGAGATGGGTTCCTCTTCATCGCTAGATTCCTCGTCAGAGTCTTTGCCCTGGAAATGAACTGATCCATGCTTTGCCTCCAGCGCCTGCTGCACAGCAGTGCTGGGGTTGAGAGCCTTGAATTCACCGCTGTTCTCGTCAACCATAAATTCTTCGTCTTCGAACAGCTGTGTGAATCGCTTGTCTCCCAGAAGACCAGCATTGGTATCGACCTCGCCTCTGTTCTCCTGCTTCTTGAGAAGCTTGTCGACAAGTCTCTGATTGACCTTGACCTTCTTGGTGCCTCTAATGCGGCTAGAGCGCTCTTTCTCAACCTTGTCCTTGATGCGCTTCTGTCTCTCGTCTTCGAATGCATAGGGGTTTGCGATGAGTCTAGCCTGCTCGTAGAGCTTGGATGCGACAAAGTATCCGTGCATGTATGGCCGAAGCAAGTTGGTCTTTCCAATCAAGTGAGACAAGCTGAGCTGTTTCAGTTCTGGCAAAGTCAAGAACTTGTAGTTGTCGTAGGTTTCGGTGCGGACTTCTTCCGCCATCTCTTCCACCATGTTGTCTAAGAACGAGCACCACCTTGGCGCTGAGCCTAGCTGAGGTACAAAGAATGCGTGCTGCTGCTTGCCCTCGTTGGCTGTCAGCAGCATGCCGGTGTTTTTGCACCAAGCCACGTCGTTGATATCCACCACAGGTTCAACCGACGTCCATGGGTCACCCGAGGCTTCATCCCAGATTTTAATGATGCGCTTGTCGGCCGACAGTATCTTCTTCTCCTGCGACGATGTCGTCATATGTATCAGCTTCTTGACGGGGAAGCCATAACCGTGGTCTTTCTTTAGCAAGGGAGTAGGTCGACGAAGGTCGAATAACTGGATCATGCCACTTGAGCTGCCAGTCGCGAGTGACAGGCCCGACGGATGGAAGTCCATTGTTGTGACACCTCCTTCATGGCCGGCAAGGAGCGCAACCCGTGATCTTGACCTAGGATCCCAGAATTCTACTGTGCCTATTGATGTACCAAAGGCGAGCAGATTGTGTGTATCCTCAGCAATGGCTGCGCAGTTTACACTGCCAACATTGACGCCTCCTTGTAGGCCACCGCCGAATTCGTCGTCTCCTCCAACTTCAATCTGATAAGACTTCATAAATCTTCCCAATTCCAAGTTCATGCGAAAAACTTCTCCTTGGCCGTCAGCGTCAATACCGACAGCCGGAACGAGAGCCTCAGTAGAGTGTCGATCGTATACCAGGTCTCGGCCGTACCTGGGAATGCGCACTTCATAGTGGCAGCCCATAGGGGTGTGGAATTCGAGTTTTCGGTCATTCTGAAGGTGGAGAGATTTTGTGTAGTCGGTAGAGAGTAGGACAAAAGTCTCGTTGGTGGAGGTCGTGTGTCTGGCGAAAGAAAGAGAGAGCTGTGGTAAGTTGTGTACGTGAAACTGGGGCTTATATGTGCCCGTGCTCATGACCCATTCGCCATCTTCACTGATACGAACACACTGGCTGGCCTCTTCAAACTCAAAATCTTGCAGAAGCTCAACGCGACTCTGGTACTCGGCATCGTCCTTCAGACTGCGCTTCCGGCGGCGAGCAAGCCAGTCTGGGAGAGGGCGCGCGGTAGATGCGCCAGAAATTGTGTAGACAGGGACAGTGCCCGGATTGGACAGCTTCATGGCGAGGGCAGAGAGGATATATCACAAGATACAATTTGGGCCTCCCTCTGCGAAAAGTGTCAGTGTCGAGGTAAAAGAATCTTCTGCCGCCGCGCAGGCAATTGGCCTAACAAAAAAAAATCAAGGTGAAGAAAAAATGCGGCCCCACCTCGGTGAGCGGCCAACCGCCCCCACACAAGCAATGCAGACTCGCCTGACCGAGGGCTCGTCAGCCAATCGCCAGCAACGCGCTGGATCCAGCACGCTCCGGACTCCCTGGACACTCCCAGCCCACTGGCCCGGCGCTGTCAATTCCGAGTTCTGATCCGCGATGCGGTGCATCTTCAACGCTGCTTGCTAATCCGAGACTTTCGACGCTGCTCGGGAGGTCCATGGCCTGCGGCTGCACCTGGTGGCAACGATAGGGCGGCTGATGTCCTCCTGAAAACCTTTGTCTTCTCCTTTCCTCGACCCGATCCTCGGACGCCTCGTGACTAGCATCAACCCGTCTGTCGAGCTCGGCGCGCCATCTGGGTGACGCTCTTGGACCCCATCGACCGAAGAGGCTCCAGTTGAGATGGAGCTCGGACAACGAAGAGCATCAGAATCGCTTATTATCATCGGGACTTCCTGATCTCGTCTGCTCTGCATCTTCTCTTTGCGGGCCTCTGTCCCGTCGTTTGCGCGATAGAGTCTTGAAAGCCGTGGCTCGGTGCCGACGACGGCGGACTGCGCTGTCACCGGCTGCCGCGAGCCCTTATCCTATAAACAGCCGACATGGAGACTGGAGAATATGAAACCAATACACTGTCGATAGTGAGCCAGACACTCTGCTTCATCGCCGTGGCCCCTCATTATTTGCTAACGTCGAGTTCTAGAATAATGTCTCGTCCATCACATATCGTCTGTACGAACCGACACCCAATTTGTCGCAAAATTTCGCCTCGGTCGCTCTGGAGATAGAAAATTCGCTGAGGGACAGAGGGTACATTGTTCTATACGATGCAGCTAGGAGAGGGTTATGGCATTTCCTATTTCTCACAAAGGATGAGGAGGAGAACTTGGACAAGGTGAGCGACAGTCTTGGACTGCCGCTCGATGTGCTCGAGCAGGGTCTCGTCGTCAAGGAAGAGGGCGTCATAGAGCCTCCGATAATGCCAAAGCCCCGTTCTCAGGCTCTTCAGTCCGGCAACACGCCTGCTGGCCTCTTGTCGATTAACCCAACAATGGAACAAGCCCACCGTCCAGCTCTTTCGTCGCCTCTGCAAACCACTACGCCTTCCTCGCAAGATCACGACTTCAAGGCCGAATCCAATAACAAGACAACAGCGCAGAGCTTACTATACGAAAAGCTCATTACGGCCGTCTCACTAACGATATCGACTGCTTTTTGTCGTCGAACTGGGGCGGTTCCTCTCAACTACAGGACGATTCTAATATCTCCAACTTCGTATAGCACACAGCCACACGGAGTTGCCATCGGCAGGCCCCAAATACTGGGCACTTTCAGAGCCTACTTGACAACTACCGGAGCACTGGTAATCGGTATTTCTCTCACTAAATGCAAAGGGATTCTGTCGCTAGACGATACCGCCGCCTCTAGTCTGGCCCCTGCTGGCTACTCCGTCCTCGCAGCTCCTTTTGGCATCATGACTGCTACCCAGAATTTTGTTCCTGGCGACGGTGGCCTATCAAGCCTTGCTCAGACACCAATGACGCATTTTTTTAGCTTCCGTAACGGACTAGACGGGCAGGAGTCTCTGTGGAAGCAAGCTTGCCAACGGTTCTTGGATTTTAGGGGAATAGCTGCATCGACGCTGGGAGGATGTCTTTGGGTAAATCTCCTGGTGCCCAAATCAAAGAGTGCGGATTCCAAAGGCGACTACCGATCTTCTGGCGCAAATTCCTCATTTACCCTACCGTGGCCAAGGCGTCTCTGTTTCCGCAAGAAGAATGTCGACGCGTCCTCTACTAGTCGCGTAGTAGATACTGTGCTGAGTGGTCATGAAGAAAGCCACGATCCTCTTGGTAACGCAAAAGGCTGGCACGGCTCTATTACGGAAAGAGAAGAGAGGATTAAACGAGCAGCGGAGCGCGCAGCTATATCCAAAGACTCACACCCGCAACCTGCAGAATCGAGGACACCTAAGCCAAGTGGCCTATCACCTGTGGCACTCCAGCGCCCCAACACGGCAACGGCTGGTATCATGTACCCAACACCACCAGATGGAGTCCAGCAACCCAACGGCGTTACTCCGTCAATGGACGGCACTTTTTCCAGCCCGGGCAATCCCTTATCAGCACCAATTATTCCAGAAACAGATATCACAATGCTGAATGAGCCAGCGGGGGGGGTTGGCCTCGACCAGTCTCCTAATGTCGTCGAACCCAAGAGACGGCGCAGTGATAATCTTCTCGGCGACACTGACAACATGCTTGGAGGAGATGTAGGGGGAGATATATTTGAGGACAACGATATCACCGAGGCTGACTTCAACTTCTTTGACGAGAAACCCGGCGACCTCGACATCGATATTGCGATGGGCGATCTGCCTAGCTCGGAAATGGCACCGTCCCAAGCTGCTGAAGAGCCCATAAAAGCTATCGAAACCGTGCAACAGCCCCTAGCGCCGACACCTGCATCCCTACCACCATCTGCCCCTTCTCTCCCACCTTCAACACCAACTCCAGTTCCCGCTGTGAGTCCAACTTCTGCACCTGCCTCTGTTCTACCGACGGTGATCTCACTCCCGCCGCCGCCACCGCCTCCTCCTCCTCCTCCTCCACCTCAGAAAGAAACGGCGGTATTTGCCAAGCCCGAATTGAAGCATGCCAGAAGCCAGAATGAAGATGCGGCCCGTCGAAACAGAGGAGATATACGAGTTGTACCTGCAAAGCGCGAGTCCAGCCCATTCGACCCTCACGCTGTTTTTAAGCGGGTAAAGGCCTCCTTGAAAAGACCTAAATACGATTCCTCTATTTCAGCTCAGCCTCACTGGAGGAAAGAAAAGGTGTTTGAGAGCCTAGATTTCGACCCAGCGATACCCATGATTAGCAAAAAATACGAACAAGGAGGCTTTTTCGACTTGAGTGCTCTTACAAAGGTCGAGAGGATGGAAAAGGCAAACGGTGATGTCCCAGCTGTACCAGAGACTGACTACCTGAAACGTCATGGCAAACTTAACAGAAAACCAAGGGATCGTTCGACTGCTCGCCATAACATAGGCAAGCAATATTATGCAATGGAACCGCAAATATTGACGACAACCAGCCCCATGAAGTTGGATGGGTCAATATCAGACCGAGAAGACGGCAACATGGAATCAGATCAGGACGACTCTAGCTACACATCTGACGAGCCTGGATCTCCGCACAAGGCCAGCATCAGGTTAATGCATGGAGATGACGACATCATGTCTCAAATTACCTCCTTGAGAGACTGTGATATTGAAGAGCCCGATCATCAGCTGGCAATGGAATTACCAAGGCTATCAAGATCAGACATATCAGGAGTATCCCTCTCTCAACTATTCCTGGATCCAGAACCGTTATTGTTGGATATGGGCCTGAGCGACGAAGATATAATTCAAGTTGCGCAAATTGTGGCTGACCAAGCTGCAACTGGTTCGCTGGACATCTTCAATGCATCAGATTTTGAGCCTGCAACTCTGTCAGCGAGCGAAAAGCGCTCAGACCTATCTATACATGCTCGAGATGCGTTTTATACACTTGAAGGCATTATTACGCATTTTTTTGAAGATGCAATGCCGGTACGTCTAAAAGGCCTACTTGATATACAAGACTTGCCGATCTTGAGTCAATTTATACCACGGCAGATCACTGGCAGAGAAGGAAATCCAGAGACTATGCGCCCAAGCAATTTATACCAAATCCCTGCCCCTCATCTGGAGGTACAAAGGGCAGACACAAAACTATCTGTTCTACCATCAGCGGTTCCATTCTGGGAGAGTTTGGGTCTCTCACCTTGTTCTGGCAGCAAGAACATCAACGCGATTTGTGTCTTTCCTGGATGGTCTGGAATGGGAGACAATGTCAAAGCCTTTATGGATCGCGTTAAAAGTATATATGAGTTGCTTAAGTTGGGCTCATTTGAAGTCATGCCTCTTGGCGAAGATGTGGAAGCAGGCCTGTTGCCATATGAGGTTGACAGAATAACCACTTCACCAGATGCCACTGTGACTAGACACGGCTCAGCCATGTTTGAATGCATGGATGCATTGCGTGGGGTATTCAGCAACCTCGCCATTACCGAGACGAATTTCGTCATCTATTTTGTATACTCCCCCGAGAACCCTGGGACAATTATTGAATCCTGTACGGCATTTCAGCGATTTTACGAGCTGTACCAGAAGATTCTGGCAAGCCGAAAGGAACCTCCTCAGAATGAGCTGGTTTTGCAGCTGGTATCCACAGATGTACTGTCCTCTCCATCCGCCCTGGTCATTACCCAGACTTCAGATCTTGTCAGACTCTGTATTGAAACGTATGATCGCTGCACCTTATTTGGGGGCCCGATGCCAGCCCCAGCAATTAGGCTCGAACAGTTGCTACCACGCATCATTGATTTCAAGCTCACCACGACTCCCTCAGCTTCCCTAATCCGCGAAAACTCATGCATTCACGTGGCATATTCCCAGAGCGTTGACGAGCGATGGGTTACTGCAGCGTGGACAGACGACAGGGGGAACCAGCAAGCGACGGCCGCCTATTGCATGGGAAGGAAGGGAAAGTCACCGTCTCGAAACATGACCGAGATCGCCAATGAAATATGGGAGACTACGCTTGAACTGATATCTTCCTGGAGAGTTCTTTGGAGGGTTATTATCACGAAGTGCGGGCCAATGCCGCAGCACGAGGTGGATTTCTGGGTTGACCTGGCTCGCACTGAGATTCATGCCAAGGTCACGTTAGTGTTGCTTACCGTTGATTCGAGTCCATCACTTCAACTTTTGCCGCCGGCAATCAAGCTCCCTGCGCCCATAGCTGCTCTCCATACTCCAGTTTCTACGCCACAGCCCTCTATGCAGTCTCCGGAGCCTGTTGCTACCCCTGCAACGCCTGCACGCGAAGCGAATGCTGCAGCCGCTACACCTTCTAATGATGGTACTGGCACAGCCGAGGCCGAATCAGATGAAATTCTGGTTGACGTTACCGATCAGACATGGGGAGCTATAGCTGGCCACCGACTGAGCAACTCTTCCAGCATTCTAGAGGTGCAGCTCTCTTTAATGAGTGGATACTTGATCAAACGGACAGGGCTCAGACTAGAAGATCCCCCCGTCGTCATGGAGGTCAATCTTATATACACAGAGGCAATTCCACGCGTGCACGAACCTCTTTTACGAGAGATGTTGGGATACTTTAGGGGACTGGGCACTCTGGCACGGGCGCGTGGAGTGGTGGATAAAGAAGGGGATGTACGACCCTGGCACGTTGCAGCGGCGGAAAAAGCTATGCGTGCGCTGTATCTGTTAATGTGAAATAGTTTTCCCTCTCATGATGTTCGTCAATACCTCTTTATACGATGACGAACGTTGGAATATGTCACTTGTTTGTTTAGGGCGTTATAACTTTGTTTCCCCTTTTTTCGTTGGCGTTGGATACGGCACATAGCAGAGATCTTTTTTCTTTTTTCCCTGATTAAGGGAGTGATAGAAAGGGTGGGAAGTTTCAAGGCAGACTCTCATAGTACACAGGAGGTGTTTTGTCTTTTTTTACTAGCATATCTATGCATAAGGCTGGCGATGATGCTTGCGACTTTGAGGATGGATTTTCATGTTGGATGAGGGGAGAGGTGTGCTATTTCGAGCATATATATATCCCATTAGTCGTGAATGACAGATGCAGTATACGATATCTACATGGACTGGTACATTTGTGTGAATATCTAATGTTCTAATAAAAGGAAGCGTCAGCCCAACATCCTGGCTTGTTGTTGCTATGAATCCTCTTGTAAGTCCAGATCTTTTAGGCGGTGTAGTGCATCTACTGAATCGACCCGCTAAAGGCGCTAATGACGCATACAAGCATCAATTCTTCAACCTGGTCACGCTATCGGGTATGTCATCCATCTCCTTGCATCTCGCTATCCCTCTTTCTGCTTACAAAAGTGATTTTCGTTTAAATAAAATTTTGGCCAGGCTTTGTTCACTTTACCATTTTCTAGAAGGAATAGAGGCTTGGGTCTGAGTGTGAGTCATTGTACCTTGCAATATATTTCTGCCTGCGCCACTGTATCACGTTTAGTAAGTTTTAGCGGATGAATCATCCATCGTGTGAAGGCTCTGTATATGGAGACAAAAGACAACAGGACTTGGGCTGATGATAAAAAGAATCGTGTTAAAGATGAATAGATAAAGAACTCAAGGAATCGTTTCTTTTTTGGCTTTTATTCTTGCTTTTATTTTCATTTACGACGACGCATAAAAACTCTATGAAATCGATTTAGGAGTAATCATAATGAACATGGCATCGTTGGGAAGTCTTCCTGGCGATATCATCCTCGACATTGCCCAGCATCTTGATACGGCTCGAGATGTGGCTCATCTGGGAGCCGTGTCGAAGCACGCCCATACCGTCATCAACCAGAGCGGATGGCGCAGCTTCGTGAGATCCAGATTCCCATCCATCAATGTTGCGCCAGGAACCTTGACGGGGTGGAATGCCGTGGCAGACCGCTTGACATACCTGGACAGATGCTGGGATAGTCGTGGCTTCTCTTTGACTGTTTACGGAGAAAAGGCACCGGCACGACCCAAGAGGAGGGAGTTTGCGAGGAGCAGGCAGTCGGTCAATTTTCACTCGGTTATGGATGCTACGACGGTCTCGTCAACGCAGGAGGAGATGCTGGTGTACGGCGCGGGAGAAAACCTGGTGTTTCGACGAAAGGAGGACGCGGGCGCGAGAGGCAAAGACAGCTGGAGCAAGTTGGCGGGTCGTGAAGCAGGCTATGCGGCTGGAACGGGCGACGTGACGGCGATAAGCATTATCCAGCGCCAACAGTTCCCCGAGGTAGTTGTTGGGAGAGCCACGGGGGATCTTCAGCTCTTGGCTGCTAAAGATGAGACTTTAGCAGATGCGTCTCAAAGATTTACGCCTATGCACGACGTAAATGATACGTCCAAAACGCCATTGACACGGAGATCTCCCGGCCAAAGAGCGGTGTCGTGGACGGAATGGCAGCCCAGCGGCCAGCTTCTAGCGAGCTGCAGAAGCTCAGATTTGACGCTGTACAACCTTTCTGACACAGAAGAGGCGGTGCTCAAGCCCATGCTCTTTTACGACGTTTCCAAAGACAGCGCTGCGGATGAGATTTCGCTCTTGCGTAGCGTCAAGTTCATGAGCCAGGACGTGGTAGCTTGTGGACTTGGGGGTTGCAGTGATCCCCTGAGATGGGCCAAGATTCGACCCACTGGAATTGAAATGCTCAAGGTGGGAAAGAAGAAGAGTGTTGTGGGAGACTCTGCGGAGGGATCGGCTGAGAAGACGACTGTGCGTTCGATGCAGCCAGTTCCCAAGATGAATGAGAACCTACTTCTCAGCGCTTGGGACGATGGAAGCCATCGGTGAGTCTGAGACTGAAATTTGCTTTTCCAATTTGGGGCTAAATTTCATTGATGCTAATACGATAAAACAGACTCTCTGATTTGCGATCTCCCTTGGGCCACGACGTCCTGTATCGTGATGGCTTCCAGCCATACCAGGCCAGCAGCTCACTACTGGTCTATGGATCCGAACGCTTTGTAGCAGGCAACAACTGCAGTCCCGACATTCGATTCTTCGACTTTCGATTTCCAAAGTCGTACCATCACACCAGCGCCATGCCTTGTTCTGCGGACGCTCCTACTCCCGGACGGCCTTTTCAATTCGGTGACATTGGTGAAACGAATGGTCTACAGATTCAGTCGACTAAGTCTTGTAACCCCTCGTGTGGCCAAACATGTACATGGCACCGTCTATCAAAACAAGACAGCTGGCGGCCCGACGCAGTCATACACATCTACAGCGCGTCCATGGACCGAGTGCACTGCCTAGCCAAAGCATCCGATCTATCAACCTCCTTCTACTGCGGCGTCAGAGGAGCCCTCGTGGAGGCAACATACGCCCTTGGCGAAGACGTATATTCCGGCACCGCAGTCTCACGCAGATCGGCTCCAGAAGGATGGCAGGCCAGCGACCCCGAGGGAAGAGTCTCGCTCATGGAAACAGGGGTCGGTCTGCGTGATGGGGAGGCGCAGTTGGAGGAGCAGACGCAGACGAGGATGCCGGAGCTGTATTACTATGAGCGATGGAGGATTCCGGAGGCGGGAAGTGAAGAAGAGGCAGAGCCATTTAAGAGAGAGGAGGGACGGCGACTGGACCCGGCTTTGGTGGCTGGTAGAAGGGGTAGGGGTTGATGTGCTTTTCTTATGACTTTATGACAAAATGTGCGTTTTATTTTCATCTTGAAAAGTTCCATCATTTAATTGCATTAATGCCATACAGAGAAATGTATAGATATGATTTCATAATAAAAAGGGCGTTCAATTGAGATACCGTTTCCATTCCGCAAAAGTCAAATAGCACATTTAAACAATTCCATCTCTTTTTCTGTCTTTCTTTATAGCTTCGTATCCGGCACAATCAAAGCCAGCTTCTCCCGCAAAGAGCTCTCAGCCTCCTTCTCAATACGCGCCACCAGCGCACCGCACGTGGGAATATCGTGAATCAAGCCAATGACTTGCCCCGTCGTCCAGACCTATTTTACCTCAATTAGTAAAAAAAAGATATCATACTTTAAGAAAGGAAAACTCACGCCAAATTCCGGGTCGCCATTGACAAACACCTCCTTGCCCCTCTTGCCGCTCACATACGACGCCACCTCTGCAAACTCGCCTGTCTTGCTCTCCTTTTCAATCTTGAGCGCATCCAGCGCAACCTGGTTCTTGAACAGTCTCGTCGTGTTGGTCCACCGCCTTAGCAGCAGCGTCGTGTCCGTCTCCTGCGCTTTCACAATTGCGTCCTTGATGTTCTGGTGGATCGGCGCCTCGACAGTGCACATGAAGCGCGTGCCCATATTCACACCACATGCTCCCAAAACCAGCGCCGCGGCAAGGCCTTGTCCGTCCGCAAATCCTCCCGAGGCGATAAACGGCGTCTTGAGCGTCTGCCGCGCGCGGCTCAGCAAGATGAAGTTTGTAATGTCGCTCTCGCCGACGTGGCCCGCGCACTCGAAGCCGTCGATACTCAAGAAGTCGACGCCCAGCTTGACGGCGCTCTGGGCGTGGCGGATGGTGGTGCATTTGTGCAAGATGGTGACGCCGGCGGCCTTCAGCTGGCGGATGACGGGGCCGGGCGAGTTGCCCGCCGTCTCGACAATCCTAACGCCCTCGTCGATGATGGCCTGCGCGTAGGCCGGGTAGTCGGGCGGCAGCATGGACGGCAGCAGCGTCAGGTTGACGGCGAAGGGGTTCTTGGTGAGGGTGCGGCAGCGCTGGATCTCGGCGCGGAGGGCCTCGGGGCTGGGGAAGATGAGGGCCGTGATGATGCCCAGGCCGCCGGCGTTGGAGACGGCCGCGGCGAGGTCTGCGGTGCCGATGTGCATCATGCCGCCCTGGACGACGGGGACTATAAATTGTATCTGTCAGCTGATGAAACTTGATCTTGCAGAATAATATGAGAGAAGCATACCGCGGATGCCTAGACGGCGCGTGAGTTCTGTGTTGAAGGGCATCGTGGGAGTGACGTTCGCGGGATGCTCGCTGCAGTGGTGTATGCTTCTATATCGCAGCCTGTCTCTATTACGGCCGCACTGTATGTATGTCTATCGCCCGCAAATTGAGCAAAGTATATGTGGTATATCCAAGAAAGGAAGAAGAAAAAGAAAAAAGAAAATCCGGGGAATCGAAGAGACAGATGAGAAAATCAGCTCGGCTCAGCTCAGCTCACAATAAGCCCCGGGACGCATTCAGAGAAGTAATAAGGCTCCCGGCCAATTTACCTTGGAGCCGAGGCAACTTGTGTTCCCCAAGTTCCCCATAATTAAATCGGGTTCCCTTGCATTGGCTCGGCCCCGCCCTTGGCTTCACATGATTTTGAAACATACGAAATGTACGCAGAAATACTTGATGGAGCCGTTCTAATAGTTGATTCAGGTTGGGCAATATGTTTTATCCTATAAAATCCATTAACTAATATCTGTTACAATATGGTAGTTCTTATTCACATGTCTTGCCGTTCGAGGGGGGGTCTTCAAGTCAAGGCTACGACTTTTACAAGAAAACGCAGTCTAGCACTATATACATACCAGCTATAGCAGTATTAGTGATAGCGCTTCCTTATTTTTCTGGGGAATAAGTAATCCAAAATCAGCAGACTTAGCGAGTGCGAGCTGCCATATCGCGCCTCTGTCATCCTATGCCTCGGGTTTTGCTTCCTCGGTTCTCACTCATCGCTTTATAATTGACTCCAATATCAGCCTCAGCAACAATCTGAGTTCATTGATTGGATAACAACTTCAACGTCACTAAGGTTTTGCCCCTCATAATCTTCTCTCGCTCCTCAATATCCGGGTTACCATCAAGGAGAGCTAGTGTAAGCCGTATTCGCAATGCCGCTACGATCACCTCATACAAAAATTTGTTGCCATAATACAACATCCAGATGTAATGTAAAAGAGGGGTATTTTGCCAATTCATTCCTAGCAAGCTATCTGTTCCAAACATACAAGTCCCGTCACCCATACCCAATACCCAAACGCTTCCAATCAAGTTGCCACTCATATCCAACCAAATACTAACTCAAAAGCTATGTCATACCGTAGTTTGACCAAAGAATATAAACCGTATCCTATTCACAAATTTTCCCATTTCGTGTCCCGTTTATCCATTTACTGCAAGCCCTTTCTTGCTGCTAGTATGCTATTTGCCCCAGTATGGGTATCCTATGTGCTCAAATAACGCCTGTTGTTTGCAGTTCAATACTACTTGTTGTCTCCCATTTCCTACACATCTTCAAACCAAGAGTTGTCGAGCGGATCCGATGTGATTTTTGTATACAACCTCAGTTCATAGTTGCGTTGGACGCCATGGACACCCGATCTCTTGGCTTGTCCACCAAGTCAGCATATCCGTCCAAGCTGGCACCCATCGTCTTGATCATATCAAAGATGTGAGTGCCCTTGAACGTCTCGGCCCAGAGCCGCACTACTGCACTCGCCAGCTGTCTTAGCTTCATGGGGCCTGTTGTTGCTTCCATCTGCGGGTTTGCGTTCATACCAGCCAAAGATGGATCAACTGGGACGGCAAACTCGGTTTCGTCAAGCATCTTGCTTACTGTTTCCAAGAGATTCTTCTCGTCGAGCGTAATAGGAGCATCAGACGGTGTAAGTGACGCTAGAGTCAGAAGCCATTTGGCAAGAAGCAGAGCACACTCAAAGTTACACACTATAAATTTGGTTAGTCATCTTGCGATTCCGCAACATTGTAATCATACAGAAACAGAAGTAAATCAAGTGTTTTAGAAATGCATAACTTACATGAATGCTGGATGCTCCATTCCGTAGATTTTGTCCTCGCGACATAATTGACTCCAGCTTTGACCAGCATAGACAGCGCATGGACGGCTTGGAATACTGCGCCATGAAGTCGAATGCTACGCACAACCATTGGAGTTGAGATCATGGCCGATGCCATGAGCATCGAGTCCCTTGACTGCAGCTCTCTGCTTAGAGGGGTATCAGTGTATAGTCGAATGTAGGCAAGGCGCAGCAGCGCTGTCGCGTTGTAGGCCAAAAGGCCACCAGGAGCAAAATCTGTGCTGGCAAAGGGCCCTGACCCTGTGGCAAGCAAGTAGTGATGCTGCTCAACAGTGTTGTGCCACACTCGCAACGCGCCCGTGACTTCGTCCACATCTTCTACCTTCAACGTACGTTGTGTCTCAAATGGTAAGCCAGCAGCTAGCGAAGTCTGCTTCAAAAAATAGATGTGCTGAATCAGTGCGTGAATGAGGACATAAAATCCCAGCGAGGATAGATGGTTTGGAAGCCCCTGACTAGTTCGGCCAAATAATCGAGCAATGGCCTCATGAACGGTAATCTCAACCAGCGGCGTCGACTGTCGCAGTTCTTGCCATTGCCAGGCAGTCTCTGCTCTCCAAAGTCTAGCAGGAAGAGGCAAAGAAAGCTTGAGTTCCGATGTAACCAGAAGAGGAGGCAAATCATAAGCAATACTGCAAAGGTTGAAGAAAGAATATGCAATGAGCTTGGTCCTGGTCGCTCCTTCGCGTCTAATCCATGATTCCCAGTCCGTGACACTCGCTTGGCTTATGTCCTCGCTAAGGCCCTCTTCCCGAATCAGGATAGCCAAGGTGCTCTGCAGAGACAGAGCTTCATTCAAGATTGTCTTGGCTCCCCAGAGGCCCAGCGAGAAGAGAAGCAAAACAGCCTGAATAGTTTCCAGGCGAGATTGGGGCGTATTTGGAGAACTAGAATGGAAAATTATGTGTTAGTTACACTCATATGAGGCAATCGATGCATGAGATAAAGTCACTTACTAAGGTTCACGGTGTGTATCTTGAGTTATTGGCCTCTCGGACTGAGCTGAGGCAAAGGAATGCCTATAACTAGTGCTAGGAGAAGGACGTGTCGAGTGAGGACTGTAAGACGATGCGTTTGGCAAAAGTGCATGAATTTCCGAGCTGTGTCGCCTCCGTATCTGTTCCATAGAGACCGCCTTAGCAGCATACCACAGAGCATAACCCCTCTTGCTCTCGAACCTATATTGGGCACCAACAGCCAAAATAGCGAGGAGCAGCTCCGGGGCGAGCTCTGTGGGAGACAGCGTAGGCAAATGCAAGAAGGGTATCTGTTCATGAAAACCGCCAATATATCCATCCAAGAATCGTGTCAGAGTATGTCGAGAAGGGAAAACAAAATCAGCTGGCAAGACAGAGGAGAATTCTTCCAAGCGATTCTTGATGGCAGTATGGTCCACCACGGAGATACGAAGAGGGGATCGAGATACCTCTTCGTGCAGTCGAGATCCGGGTTCTTGTACATCAGGAGCGAGAGATCCAAAGCGAGAGGGTAGCTGTGAATTGGGCTTTGAATTGCCACGCTGAAACGCTGCAGGAGAGCGGGCGAAAAAGTTCATCTGTTGATCAGGCTCAAAGTGTGGGGGGAGGAAGTGCTGAGGCGTTGTGTAGTCATCAAGAAACAGGTTGTAGTCATCATAGGACGGCTGTGGAGGCTGAGGAGCAAATCCAGCGGTGAGAATCGGCGCATCTACTCGTGCGCGCTCCGCATACCCTTCCATATTATCTGGATAGCTCTTGACTCTTGTATGCGTGGGAGGCTGTTGGGGCATGTTGTTCAGCATAGGCTGCATAGTATTGACTTCACTGGCAAGTGCTGCATCGGAAAGAAGGTCCAGGTTGCATGCCGCTGTTCTTGCTGCCGCTTGAGGATCCTGCTGAACAAGGTGCCCTCCGGCATTTGGAGTCATGGGCTCATGGTGAAACGGTGGCGGAGGTGCTTGAGTCTGATGCTGTTGAGGCGGCGATGGCTGTGGAGGCAGCAGTGTGGCAGTAGCCGGTGGAGGTGGTGGAGGTGGCCGCAGCCGGTGAATGCCCATGACATCGAGCTCAACATGGCTATCTGAAAGAGACGGCTTGTGCATAGAAGCACCAGAGAGCTTCCTTGGTCGGGCGGCATCCTTATGGCCTTCGTTTAGGTGAACGAGCTTCTCGTGCCGGACGAGGAGATCACTGATGTCCATGTAAGTAAGTATAAGTAGGGGCGAGGGGTGAAGTATGAAAGGAGGGTCGAGTAAGTGTAGCGATGAGGCGAGGGTAGAGAGAGTGGATCAAGGTGAAAAAGTAAAGACAGATAGTGTTGAAGCTTGGGCTTGAAGCTTAGGTAAAAGCTAGAAGGCGATATGCCAGATGAGGGGAAAGGGGGAGTATGTAATGCAGTGAGGAGGCGCGGGTACTGCGCTGGGTACAAGCACCACATGCCATCACTTCGCATCACATCATACCGAGCCGCACCAAAGGCAAGTATCCATCGTGTGAGGAGGGGGAAGAGATCAGGATGGCATCGGGGAGTGTGAATTGATAAGAAGCAGCTTACCGTCGTCCAAAGGTCTTCCCACATCGATCCCAGCCGCAGGCAAAGGGCTTCTCTTTAGTATGTGTCCTCTCATGTCTTTGGACATGTTCAACGCGTCTGTAATTTGAAGAAAAGAGACCCATGTGAGCAACACGGCACGAAACAGCAGAGTTGGACAAGCACAAGATGTGGGAAGCGGTGCGGAGCGGGCTAGACTGACCTGAATCGCTTGCTACAGTACTTGCAAGGCAATGTCTTGGGCTTCTGATTGCGGTTTTCACCCATATCGGCAAGACCAAGGGCACTGGATTGGCCTGGTGGTGGAAGACCAGCCGGCCCCTCGAGGGTCTGGAGGGCAAGCATTACGATAGATAGTGAGTAGCGACAGGTCGTACGAGTATAAGATAGTGTCAAAGGATGGAGTAGCAGCGAAAGTAACAGGACAGGATAGGACTATCAGGCTATACAAATTTGGGGGTGGATTGGATGGTGTGGGGGATGAGCTCGATCAAAAACCGGCAGTTGAATGAACAATCAGAGCCCCAACAAGGCCAGGCTTTCAAGGCCAGGAGAGAAGGAAGAAAGAGAGACGAGACACAAGGCCCAGAGGAAGTAGCAGTGTGGGGTTGGACAGGCTAACACTCGGTCTGCAAATGCAGAGAGTCGCTTAGACGTAAGTGACCGACTATGTAACCGGCTGAGGAGAAAAGCTGAGGAGGACAGCCCAATCAAGCCTCGATGTTGAGGCTCTGTCTCATCAGACAAGCGCCAGGCCCCAGCGAGCTCAGCAGATTCGGCTGGCAGCGGATGTCTCAGTTGCGCGCTGCTTGTCCGCACTGCAGGCGAAGTCAGATGGGGAGACGAGATGTGACGGAGCACAGACGATAAGAAATCTGGCGAGGCAAAGCAATGGAAGTCCGTCAGGATAAACCAGGGCCCCAGCACGCAGATGGCGGCTATAACGTGGAGACGGCACAGGGCCAGAGCTCTCCCGATTTGGAGACGACTCGAAGTACTGCGTAGTATCGGGGGAAAGGACCAGTTGAGGGCGTTGCGCTTGGAACCGGTCAGTCGCGTGCCGCCATCCGTTGGGGTTGGAGTTGAAAGGAAAAACAAAGATAAAATTCAAAGCCCAGGCCGGACGTCGCTGGGATATCGCCTCGAGATCGACGGCTTATACCTGATCAGGACGTGCTTCTAGCCAGCGGGAAACGAGCGATAGCACGGTCAATGCCAGCACTGCTGCCAATCAATTCTCATGCTCTCAAGACGGCTCGAATGGCGGATGGGATGGCAGAGAGAAGCTCATCTGGCCCGGCTGAGCTTTCAGTGTCTCGGGATACGGGATGCTACAAGGTACAGGGTTGTGTCAAGCGGGGAAAGCTGAGGGGGAGTGTGGGCTGGGCTGGAGAAGCAGCCAAAAAGACAAAGCCAAAAAGGCCCCCAGACGAGCTAAAAGGCGGAGAGAGGCGGGGGAGAAGCAGCAGAGGCAAACGGGCTGCGTCGTGCAGGTACCGGTACTTGTGCTGCCAGCGCTGGGCAAACACCAGCAGAAGCCACAGTACCGCCATGACACATGGATATGCTCAACTCCTGGCCTTGGCCGAGTTCACCGTTTTCGTGGTGCGCGTGCTAAGCCGGCCTCGGCAAGCTTGAGATCTCGAGCCTTGAAAGGCGTCCAGCCCGGCCCACTGTGGTATGGCGACGGCTGGTGGCACGCTCAAATGGCACGCTCCAGGAGCATGTAGCAGGGAGGCTGCAGCGTGTCCACTGCTGCTTGTAATTTCGTTGTTGCGCGCGAGAGCCGTCCGGAGGAATTGAGGTCGTACAAGTACATCTGCGCTGCAGTGGCATGCCGCCATCCATCCTTGGTCTTGGAGACGGCCCCAGGCTATTGATTTGGGGCTTTTTTTCTCCTTTGTCCTTTTCGTTTCCTTTTTGCTTTCCCTCTTCTAGCCTTCCCGTCTAGTTACTCCTCTCTCATCCATTGCACCCGTGTCTTTCTCTGCAGTGGCTCTCTAATGTGATGCCGTTCAGTGGTGGCCCGCGTTGTGTTCGCTGTGGGGGTAGTGCCCGGACTTGGAGCTGGTGGATACGGGGCATGTAGGCTGGCACGATGTACCCCACGGGGAGACCAGCATCGCTCGGCATTGGATCGTGGGCTTTGCTGCTCATGCAATCCCGGATCATGCACATGTGCTTGGTGCTGGGTGCTCGTGCTTGGAGTGTAGCCTTGGTCGGCACTTTTCTAGCACGGGCTGCGGAACATAATCTGGCGCAATCCAGCTCCTGCCTCCTGTATCCGACAGCCGCCGATTATCTAAGCATCAATTCTCACAAAGACTGTAAATGCAACCAAAGGTCTTTTTACCCGTCTATGCTCCCCTGTGGAGTACCCTAGAGATGCATGGGGTATCAATTGGCATTCTCGGGAAACCAACAGCAAATGGTGGTGAATTCGCTGCTCTGTTCTTCTCCAATTCATCAAGCCTAAATGACAACGCTAAATTAGGGTTCATTATTTTATCCCAGTTGGGTAACGCACTCGCATGACGTAAAACATATGCTAGTAATTGACCGTGGTGCTTCCTAGTGCGTACAATTAACTACGATGCTTGGCAACAACATAGTTCGATACTCCAGTTAAGAAACAAAAAGTAATATTGCTGTGAATGTTTGCAAGATTTCATTCTTCTTGTAGTTGTTTCAAGAATGAGACGCTCATTAATGAGTAATAGCAAAACGTCACCAATCGCCGCCATCCCGATTATAAAGAGAGACTACTTGCAGAGATGATCTTTTATTTAGTTAGTGGGAGCATCTTGCCTATCAACGCACCTTATATACCTGGGCATGCATATACCATTTGCGCGGATCTGAGCAGCAAGTGAATATTCAGTCAATCTGAAAAATACTGCGAGGGTAGAACTGTATAGACATAGGTGAACATGAAGTGAGCCTCCTCACATTTATCTCAGATTGACCACCAAGCATGTACGCGACTATCTCTAGCACTGACCGCCTGCTGAAATCTTTCCAGCTTTGCACTCTTAAGAACTTATTTGCGATGTATTGAGTTGTATTTCTTTCTTTCTTTCTTTCTTCCATCCCACCAACGCTTGTTGATTTACCTCACCGTCCCTCTTTCGGCCTTTTTTATTATCATACAAAGCCGTACCCGTCATGGACTCTGGTACCACACGATCAGAGATCGGCCTTCTGGCCGATGAAATCACAGCGCAAGTAGAGATATGGGAAATTTATGGCGAGGAATCCGGAACATCGCTGCCATCTGTTGGTTTCGACACTTGTACTCCAGTCTTAACAGTACATACTCCGGATGATGTCCTTCAAGCCAGGGAAAAGATTATAGATTTGGCATTCAAGCTACTCCAGTTAGCAGCAGGCCCCTCCAAGTTCGCCTCAATTGCAATATCTTATGTAAGGATAGGAACCTTCATCTTGGCTACTAAGTCTGATGAAAAATGCCGAGATTACATGCTAATGATCTATCACAGTCCCAAACCATGATGGCCCTTAAATGGCTGTTCCACTTCAAAATTTTCGATCATGTCCCCGAAGATCCAATTGAGTACGATGCATTGGCAGCGTCTGCGAATGTCCCAGTCCTTGAGCTCAAGCGGATGCTACGACTTGTTATGACTAGCTACATATTTTCTGAGCCCGGGGATGAAATGGTGCAACATAATACAATCTCGAGGGCATTCGCTCATGATGAAAACATGAGACGTGGTATCCCCTTTTTCTGCGATGTCGTCATGCCAGCTGCAGCAAAAATGGAGGACGCAACAACACGTTGGCCTGGCTCGGAGGATTCAGATGAGACCGCTCGCAATATTGCTCTGAATAATGACTTGACTTTTCCTCAATACTTGACTGAATGCGACCAAACTGAGGGATACACTCGTCTGATGAAGCTTCTTGGCAGCGAGCCTTTCCAACAGAATGTCTACTCCGCTCATGTCGTTCAAGGATTTGATTGGGCAAATCTGCCCAGGGATTCTCTTGTTGTGGATGTAAGTATATGTCTTTGTACCTTCAGTGCGATTCAGATGAATAGCCGCTGATACCTACGCTTTAGGTCGGATCGTGTAGCTCATGCTGCTAGGAGCTAGCTGAACTATTTCCTCATCTTCAATTCGAGGTACAAGGCCCCCAGAATAAACTCAGCATCATGAAAGATTTTGTCAGAATGAAAAACCCTGGGCTCTTGGCGCAAATCGATTTCTGCCCTCACAACTTCTACGATGAGCAGGCCATCCGCTCAGCTCGAGTGTATCTTCTTGCTGGCACTCTTGAGAATCTACCAGATGGCGATGTCAGAATTATCTTGGAAAATATTGCAAGAGTTATGGCCTCTACGTCAACAATGGTAATCGTTGATTTGGTACTGCCGGAGCCTGATGAAGAAGGATCAATGGCAGTGCAGAGAGAAAATCGGTGCCGCGATATGACCATAAGACAGTTGCATAATTCTGGAGCAAGAACATTCCTTGAATGGTCAAACCTTATTACCAGCATTAACGGTGGCAGTATGTACTTGGACGATTCCACAAGCGTGCCGGGTAGCATCTTAAGGACCATGGTTGTGGAACCCTTCTAAGCATATTTCGCATTACCTAGAGCGGAGAGACTGATTTGACTACTCAAATTATAATGGTCGATTTACTTTATCCACACAATTAGCTAGTGCTAGGCCAAATATCAGGAAATTGATACCTTATAGGTGATGTTGGGTGAAATCGAGGGCGTAATGATAAATGCTGCAGCTGGAGTGTACCTACTAGGTGATGGCAATGGTACTAGTAGTACGAGAGTGAGTTCCCACTCCTGGCACGGCTTGTCAAACATTAGGTGCTTGAGCTTTCACAAGCACTCCAACTTTCTCCATACACTAAGCAAACCACAACCGAAATCTGCTTCATCACCACAAAAAATCTTCTTTTGCTATCTAATCAACCCAAATTCTTACCAGAAAGAGCCATACACAAATCCATATAACATCTCGATCCAATTTAATTCCATTCGCATCTCGCAATGGGCCAACGCTCCGATCCCGCCTCCTCCCCTCCGAGGAGACCCAACAAGCGACCAGCTGAAGACGACCTGCAAGACGACCTGCCTCAGCCGTACAATGCCAACTCTCTCCAAGCGCCTAAGCGACGCGCCATATCCCCCTCCGAGCAGCCCAGAAAGCAGAAGCGTCCTGGAGCGCGAGCCCGCTTTTCCGAGGCCGAGCGAGAGGCCATCCGCCAGCGCCAGCTCGAACGCGATCGTCAAGCCGCCGAAGCCGCCCAAGCCGCCGAGGCAAGCAAGGTACGAGGCATTAACGATGTTGTCAGAGAGCACTACAACAGCGTTCCCCAGCGGGGACGCGACTGGCGCACCCGTGAGAGTAAGATCAAGGGCCTGCGCGTCTTTAATAATTGGGTCAAGAGCTGCATCATTCAGCGCTACTCGCCCGACGAGGACCATGATCCTGGCTCGCGGGAAGCGGGACGCTCCAGCGGCAAAGAGCTTCTCGTTCTTGATATCGGCTGTGGAAAGGGCGGCGACCTTAGCAAGTGGCAGCAGGCACCACAGCCTATTCAGCTCTACGTCGGCTTAGATCCTGCCAATGTCAGTATCGAGCAGGCGAGAGATCGATATCGACAGATGGGCTCTCGCGGAGGCCGAGGCGGTCGTGGCGGACGATTCAATCATAGACAACCGCCTCGTCTGTTTGACGCGCGGTTCCATGTCAAGGACTGCTACTCAGAGAGCATTGAAGACGTCGAGATTATTCGCCAGGTCGGCTTCGACCCATCCACGATGAACCGCCGCGGCTTCGACGTCGTGAGCATGATGTTTTGCATGCACTACGCTTTCGAATCCGAAAAACATGCCCGTACCATGCTTCGCAACGTCGCTGGCGCGCTCAAAAAGGGCGGCCGCTTCATTGGCTGCATTCCCAATTCTGACGTGCTCGGCGAGCGCGTCCGCGCTTTCAACGCCCAATTAGCTGCCAAGCGAAAAGCCAAAGAGGACGAAAAGAAGGAAAACGGCGAAGAGTCCACCACTCCCACAGCCACGCCACCCCCGGCAGAGCCAGAAGACGGCGAAGTCGAAGAGGGCGAGGCCGAACCAACAGCTGAATGGGGCAACTCGATATACCGTGTGCGTTTCCCGGGTAAGACCCCCGAAGACGGCATCTTTCGTCCTGCCTTTGGCTGGAAGTACAATTTCTTCCTGGACGAGGCCGTCGAGGAAGTCCCCGAGTATGTCGTTCCCTGGGAGGCCTTCCGTGCGCTGGCCGAAGACTTCAACCTGGAACTGCAGTTCCACAAGTCCTTTTCGGATATTTGGGAGGCTGAGAAGGACGATCCTGAACTGGGACCCCTGAGCGAGAGGATGGGCGTCCGTGAGAGAGGTAGTGGCAGATTGCTGGTCTCGGATGAGGAGATGGAAGCGGCTAGCTTTTACATCGGATTCTGCTTTTACAAGGTGTAATTGCAAGAGGACTTATTCATCTTTTAATGCATTAGAGCTAATGAGTTTTTTTATCTTTGCTTTTGCTTCTTCTCTTTTTGTACCAACGGCTTTTTTAACACGCTTTTCAAGAATCACGAGCTTCTGTTTCCTTTGCCAAATCAAACATTCAATAGTTATTTATTCAATAAACCCACTAAATATGTAAACCGGGTATCATACGCTCCAATCTATCCTTTTCGCTTAATCTCCCAGAAAACCCCCTTAAGAGCAAAGACCCTCTCCAAGATCGAATATCACCGACAAGCACGCTGCTATAAATGACAAACAAAACACCAAAGGGCTAAACGAGTGTGGAGAAAGTAGTAGAGTCGTCATGTCGTTGAGACAATCTTTGCAGCAACATCCTATATGGCGTTTGTAGACCGTCTCCAAATCATAACTGCTGCTATCGCTGCACATGCCGTTGCGCCCAGAGTAAGATACAGGCTCGTTCGGTCAATCATGTCGTCATCGCTCTTTGGGAAAGCAGTGCTAGGGTTTGCTGCTGCCTCTGCGAGAGCGACGAAAAGTTCACTAATGCTGTTCCATGTAACGCTGACGTGTAGAGGGGAGCTCATGTTGAGCGAAGATGTATACTGGTCGGGCTGAAGCTCGCTTCGCTGCATGGTCTTGTCCCTATCTGCTTTGAGTGCGGTATACACAGATGGCAGCTCGTCTAGCTGTGGGTGCTTTTTCCGTATATCTACGATATGGGAAAAAGAGTCGGGATCAGAAGAGTCGTATGCATAACAGAGAAGGTCACAGGCGTCCAATTTCGCTTGGTTTTCTAAGATGGCTGGTTCCAGCTCGCCGAGTTCTTCAAAGATGAGGTATACTTGTTTTCCGCCAGGAAGCTCCACGCTATTGACCGCTCGTCGTGGCTTGATGGTGGGGTGATACAAGCCGTCAAACGTCCTATTCAGAAAAGCATCCAGGAGAGACGATTTGCCCGCCCCCGATGCACCGAGAATGTAACAATGGAAGACGTTCCTTTCGACGCGGCCGGGTCGCCTCCGTCTCTTGCGCGGCTTCGTAACCTTTAGTGCTGAAGTAATTGGGTCCTTTGGGTTAGGGGGTTCGAAACCGAGGTAGGCGAGGTACTCTAGAGTCGTCTTTGGCTCTAAAAATGTGGTCATACTCCATTGTGCCAGCCAGCCTTGAAGTGTAATATAGCCGCCCTCGTTTCTGACCGTTGAGGATGGAAAAGCAGAGTCTGACCATGATGGTGGGAGTCCGGGAGTGGGAGCAAAGAGAGCCTCGAGTTCTTCGTCATTCAAGCCACCATCATTGTCTTTGTCGAAGAGCAGAAAGAGATCCACAAAGAACCGGTAGCCAGCTGGACTGAGCTCGGCCGAGCAAAACTCTGGGACTTCAAATTTTGGATGGAGAAAGTTTTCTTCCAAGCTTAAACTATCCGTATGGTGGTATTTGCGCAATATGATCCAGATGGTTTCATGTCTGCCTTTCTCGGCGTACATCTTATTCAATTGGAGGAAGCTTCTCAGATCGATACCTTTTGATAGATCTGCGCCCCGAAGTGCTTTGGATAGGGAGAGTTTGATATTGTCGAGTTCATCGTCTGTAAGAGGTTTGTCAAAACACCGAGATTGAAAGTCTCGCATCTCCTGGTTATCGAGGTACCCGTCTTGATTCTTGTCGCAAAGGTAAAATATCCGCTTCAAAGCATCGACACACGCTGGTTTTAGATGGCCTTCTTTGTAATCGAAGAGAGGGGCAATCGGATGGGTCACGGCTTTCTGACATAGAAAGAAGACTTCGTTGACGTTGCGATGCTCCCTTGCGCTGGTCCTGATACATGAGTCGATCTCTCTAAACTCAGCCATGACTGGAAGCATCTCCTCCTCCACCACCTGAGATGTGCTGCTCTGGCCTACCAAATCCGACTTGTTTGCGCATAGCACGACCGGAACATTAACGCCCAGCGATCGAAAGTAGGGCATCCAAAACAAGGCTACACGTTCGTAGCTGTAGTGGTCGGCATACACAAGGAGGATAACATTGCATTTCCGGATTTCTTTGCGTAAAGTTGTTCGGTCCTGGGGCCGGGCCGAAGTATCAACGATTGTCGTAGTGACATTTTCTGGCGTTCCGATGCTTGGGGGGATAGTGATCTGGGGAAGGACGGGCTGGATCTTGTTCGTCATAAACTGGTCCTTAACAAGAGATGCAATCAGGCTGGATTTGCCCGTGCTCTCGTCGCCGCAAACGCAGATCCGTACTGAGAGAATTAGATACCATGTCAGCTTAGTTCGGCCTAAAGCCCGTAGCCATCAAGAAGCATCCCAATGAGGCTTCAGATGATGGTTTGCGACAAGCGAATCGGTTCGGTACTTACCTGCTGTCGGCATTGTGCAAGCTCTATAGTTGGAAGCCTGGTATGCCAAAGTTGGGGTTATCTCAGTGCCATATCCTTCGCAGCAACGAGGTCCGGGTATCAATCAATTCAGGCGTCAACGTATAATAGCCGTAAAAGAGTTGAGCTGCTGCTGTCAGTGGAGCCACAGCGACGAGATAGGAATTCTGGTGCTTCCACGTCACAGACCATGCGCGGTTGCAGGTTGCTTTGCTGCAGCTAAATTGCCCGCGGGGCTGGCTGCGTGGGATGGATGGCGTGGGCTGATTTGGCAGGCGGTGACGCATGATGCGCTGTGGGCCGAGCGCCTGACGCAGTTTTGGCGCTTGGTGTTAGTGCTGTGCTGGTGGTGGTGTTCACGTTACTCAAGCAGAGTGCCTGTGCCTGTGCCTGTTTCTGCTGCACCCAGCAGATAATGGGGAGGACCCCTAATGCTACAGTAATGAATCTAGAGGTGGTGTGGACAGCAGCCAGCACAGCATCTCCTGTGTATTGACCAATGCTCTGCGTGTGCTTTGCTTCGTACTCTGTCTGATGAGGCAATTTCTAGGAAGTTTACTGGGTACAAGGTACTATCATATCCGGATAGCAAAAGCTGGATCTAGCTGTTATCACTTCAACCCTAGCAGTGCCCAGCAACAACATCATCTCATCTAGTCTGGGACAGATACATAACACCAAAATGGCCAAATACTAACTACGGAGCTTGGGCCTATGGACGGATTCGCTGCACGAAAGAACATCTAAGGGTTTAGTGGTTCAGCAGTTGCCCGTTCCATGTGCGCACCAGCCATTGAGCGTCCAGGCATCGCCCAAATCCCCACCGAGAGCATCACTGGTCGCCTATAATTCGTTACCCCACACGCTATTCCTCCATCCTGGTCCTAGTCCAGCAGTCTATCAGCTCTCCGGATAAAGAGGCCGGGCTAGCAACGGCGTCGCAATTCCATCCGCCGTTGGGGGATGCTCGAATCCATTCCTCTTCGTGCTTCAGGTCGATCGCTTCGTTTCGAGCAGCAGATAATTTGAACTTTCCTCGCGACCAGCGTCCGTGTCGGTTGCCTCGTCGTTTACTCCGCTCCTTTCGTCATTACGAGGTGCGTACCTTGAATCGATTAAGCAGGCCTTCTTGCGCGACAACTGCGACTCCTTCATCACCGGCTGCCTCACACGATACGAGCCGCAATCAACCTCGCCGGAGCCTCGTTCTGACGGAAATTGCATTTTTTTGTGACAGACTATACTAGTACTTTTGTATATTGTCGATATGTTGTACGTATCAGCCCTCTGTCTTTGGCTTCTTGGTCTCCTGGGCCTGCAGTTGATGAAATGCTCGCAACTAACAAGAGCAGTGTTTTACCTCCTCCTCCACGGTATCCCGCTGGCGCGTATGGCGTCGGCCTTGGGGGCGTCGTGCCCCTGATCGAGACCAACAATACACTGTCGAACCCGAGCGGACCCGAGTTTCGGTTCCTGGTAGGAGAGGGTAGGTCAACCGCAATGCGGCAGCACAGATGTGACATCTCCGGCTGACAGGAGGATTTACAGGAACATATGTGCTCAAGGAAGACTTGAACCTGGCCACGCCGCCACCCCATCCGTCCGAGGCGCCTGTCGTCAACCCAAACCCCCTAGCTACGACCCCTCAGCCTGCGACTGCTGGAACGAAAATGTCGATTCTTAGCCTGGAGTCTCGACCTCCTCCCTTCTTCTACAGAGGCCCCTCCGCTACGACGCTGTCATTGAGTGGTGGCACGTCGAGCATCCAAGAACATCCTAGCGAAAGCCGATATTCGACTGAAGGCGGTATGAGTAGCGACGATGGCCGCGCCGCGTCAAGCGAGGGCCCAGCTGCATCTACTACATTCGGCTCTGCCCCCGCATTTGGCGAAGGAAATTCGCTGCTAGCACCTACGGTCTCGAAAGACGTAAACAAAAAGAAGAAGCCCAAGAATAATGTTACTAAGAGCAACTCTTCTTTCATCTCGCGTGTCATTGTTAATGATAGTTTGGCGCGAAAGCTGACGGAACGACCGCTTGATGGGCTATTTGCTTTTGCCAATATCAATAGGGCATTTCAGTGGCTGGACATGTCATCGCCGACAAAGGTAAGTTCTTGCTGTGCAAGACATTCCACAAAACCTGTTACTGGGTTTCATTAACGACCGTTCCAGCAAGATTACTTGACGAAGATTCTGTTCACCAAAGCACACTGCCTATGCCACGACGTCAACATGGTAACAAAGAGCGTTTCTCATATTGATGTGATTATGGGATTCTCTACTGGCGAAATCATCTGGTGGGAGCCCATTTCTCAGCGATATACACGTCTGAACAAGAATGTAAGGATGACTATTATACAAATTTGGCCGAAGAGACTCCTGACCTTGTTAGGGAATAATCAACAATACGCCTGTATCTGAAATACGGTGGATTCCTGGCTCTGAAAATCTATTCCTCGCTGCTCATATGGATGGCCTACTAGTGGTATACGATAAAGAAAAAGAAGATGGTCATCTCAATCCAGAAGAAGAAGGGCTGACTGCCAGTGGCAGCGGGAGCGAAGGGGAGCTGTCCAATGGATCCGCTACTAGCAATGGCATCAGGGGCATCAGGATTAACAAGTCGGTGCACTCCAAGAACCAAAAGACAAATCCAGTAGCTGCGTGGAAGCTATCGAACCAGCGGATAAATGCGTTCTCGTTTTCTCCTGATAATCGACATCTTGCGGTCGTGTCTGAGGATGGAACGTTGAGAGTCATCGATTATCTCTCAGAAAAGTGAGTCCAGCCATAGCGTCACGGGATGATTGTTTTGGAGGCTAGCATACTGACTGATAGATAGGCTGCTACACCTCTATCATTCGTACTATGGTGGCTTATCATGTGTTTGCTGGACACCAGATGGCAAATACGTTCTGACTGGCGGTCAAGATGACTTGATATCCATTTGGTCAATCGCAGATAAAGCATTAGTCGCCCGATGCCAGGGTCACCGATCTTGGGTCTCTGCGCTGGCGTTCGACTTGTGGCGATGTGATGATCGAAACTACCGCTTTGGTAGCGTGGGAGAGGATGGACGACTATGTCTCTGGGATTTTAGTGTGGGCATGCTGCATCGCCCCAAGGCTGTTGTGAGTGATTGATATACTCGCCCCTAATGACTGTTGCTGACATGTGCTTTCCTCCTTCCCAGGCTCCTACTCGCCACCGAGGATCGGTATCATCGAAATTCACAGCTCCGCATAGAACAGACACCAACACGTCGATAAATTCGGACGGCAAAGGCTCCATCCCAGAGGACGAATGGGAAGAGAATGTGATTGAGCATGCCGTTCAGCCGCGGGCGGTAATTCCAATGCTGCCACCTGTACTGGTAAGTACCCAACAACCAATAGTGATAAAGTCGGTATCAAACTAACGCGATGGCGCCACAGACGCACGTGGTTGATAGCCATCCTGCGTGCTGGCTAGCCTTCACCGAGGATGCCGTTATCACAAGCTGCAAGTCAGGTAAGATCCCTTCACATGCGAATCTTGATTGTGTTAGCATCTGTTAGATTTGAGCTAACGGAGGCAAACCCTGCAGGACACGTAAGAACCTGGAACCGACCAGGCGTCCCAACGGGCAACGAGGAAAAGGCTTGAAGGATAGACGGTAGATGGACCGGGAGTTTCGATGGCGCTTGTCCCACTTGGGCGGAATTTTGTTCTTATATTCAATATTTCTTTTTTTGTTTCTCCTTTGCGTTGGGTATAGTTTTAAGGGGAGCTGCGGATCTCTTCCTGCTTGGAGTTCTTCATCATGGCTGCTATCAAGGCATTGGAGGGAACACTCTAATTTTAATTGTGTAGTCTTTTCTTGTTCAATACTTTAAAACTCGTATATCTTGTTTTCGGAGACAGTTTTATCACTTAATCTCGTTTTAACCTTGTTGCAATAAGGTACTTACATCTGCAAACTTAGTCATTCAATGAAGATACAGCCTCATGAGCCTCACTCCGCTTGTGTCGCGATCGCTGCCTTGCTGACCCGAAGGCACCGAGATATCAAATGACAGGCCCCCTCGTCCCTCGGAATACCCAGTAAGGCGATGACCTGATAAGCGGCGGGTACTCTGTCAACAATCCACGCACGTGTCGGCAGAGTCGCCGAGCTTCGTATCGGCTCTGGCGATACGGATGGAGGAGGCCTGTCATTTGCACGGAAGTGCCCATGTGAAAATTTTAGGAAAAGAAAAAGAAAAAAGAAAAATAGATACTCATCAACTGAGGACACTAGAGAAGCAGGGGGAGGGTGGGAAGATCTCGCCCTCTTTCTGCTCGGCTTTGCATCCCATATTGAATATTTGCCGTTATGGAGACCCAATATGGAAGGCTAGGCGAATCGCAGGCGGGGATTGTGTTTTGATATTGCAATGCAACGCTGTGTGGTAGCAGTAGGAGAATTTTAATTTTTTTTTCACGTTCTTTCTTTTTTCTTTTACTCTTTTCGATTGGCAGGCGGCAATTTATCGCATCTGATCTTGATCATATGTTGCCTACATATGTCATGATGCAGCGTCGAACCATGCTGTGGCGCCACCTTTTCCAGGCAGCATTAATATCTCAAAACAAAAGAAATGGGATCTACTATAATGGCAACTTCCAAACAAAAAGAATGGAAAAACGTCTACTTCGGCGAAATGCCGACTCAAGTGGCCGGAGCAATTACGGGAAATCTACTCCATAACGCAGATGCCGTGTATCTGTAGGCTCCATTAGCTGTGACTATTGGAAGCACCTGAGACCCCTAGGCAGCCGATCAGTTTAGAGCTTCTGGGTCTAGGGAGCATGAAAATGGACGAGTCGGAGCTTTAAGCGAGCTTGAGCTGCTGTTGCCGGCGGCTACATGTGGATTCCGACATGAAGAGATAGAGACTCGAATCATAGTTTTTGAGGCATAGTAATCACTGCATTACTCTCAGGGAGCACGAGGCAGTCTAAGTAGCCCCAACAAAAAGGGCATTGAAAGTCGAGACTCAATGAGAAATTTCCGGAAGAGAGCCCCTTTCTAATCCGACACTCGCCGTGCTTCGAACCGGAATTTCACGGTAAAGGCCAGACCTGGAAGAAAAAAAAATGTTAACGTTGCAAAGCTGGAGGGGCCTTGTCATATCTCGTGCTCAAGGCGTAATCTAGGATTCGTAGATCCTCAAATCCACTATGGAGCTCTTCTATCAAGGACAGGGAGTTTTCTTAGTAGTTTTACTGCCTTGTCTAGTGTGTACGATGGGAGCTTGAAAAAAAAAAAGAGGAAATTTTTTCCTTGAATAATGGGTCTTGTTGATAAACACATCCATTAGCTGAGAGGTGGTGGGCGAAATTTGCCTCGTGTCAGTGTGTTTAATTTTCTCTTATCTCTTTGCGCTAGTATTTGTTATGCCTCGCTAGAGTTGCTATTTTTTGCAAGCTCGCCTCTTGAGAAAGGTGGATGAGACTTGCGCTACCCGCCGCAGGGGTCCCTTTTGCTCGGCCCGCCTCTTGTGTTCCACTGATGCTATCAACAGATCAGACAGGGCGGGTATCAAGGCTGGATGGACCCTCTTCAGATAGCGAGAGAGGGAACCGCTAATGAGCGTCCGCCCCTGGTTAATACATGGGGCCTCGCTGTCAATAGCGTTTTAAATGAAGCTTGCCCTGTGATAAGATGGGCGTTGTCGACGATGGAACTATTAGCTGCGGGCGTGTTGATACGGCGCGGGCTGCTTTGATAGATTGATTGCACTTTTGCACGATGCACGATGCACGATGCACAGGATAGGAACGTCATTGGATCGGTAGAGGACGCTGTTTATTTCGGCAGTGGAAAAGCTGGACAGCATGTGATGGTGAGGTTAGCATGACCTACATGGCGGCTTACTTGTATGATCGAGATGGACGGCATCTCAAGATGATGAGGCCTAAGCCTTACGGAAACGCTGTAGGCCTAGGGGTGGAGGAGCGGTATATGATGCCATAACAAAGGGCAAGCCACTGCGGACTACACACTACACTACTGTTGGTAGCGTTGATAACACTTAGCCAAGCGTATACTGGCTTATTAAAGGCGTATAGATGGCAGTACTGCCCAGTTATTGCGGCTGTAGATTAAATAACCAGGTTGATTGCTGACTGAGCTGGAGGCTGAGTCTATCAATATGCAGCCGGCGCGCACGAGGCAGATAGAGTTAAGTTTGCTCATATCGTTCGTAATATATGATATATTAAGCAGAGGGTCAGCTGGCAGTGAGAGATATTATCCCGTAAGCCTGCAATTGGTCATCAGCTGAGGGAAAAAGCAGAGCAGCACAGCCTCCTGATTCCATGTTATACTGTAGACAACTGAAACGGTGTTGCCAAGGTCTTGGAAATGGTTGGAAACTCTGAGAGGTTGCACCGTCGAGCATATAGCCGGCTTGTCACATTAAAATGCCGGCTGAGTTGCCTAATTAAAAAAGCTTTTTTGTCCATCTGCATGACGGTCCGATGCCGGGTCAATTTAGCAAATGAATTCTATACTAGCCGTTGAGATAGTTGAGCTATCCATGACTCTTACGTATAGCTAATGATGCTGTGTTTGAGTCCATTTCCTGGTTAGCAATAGAGATGGGTGAAGCTGGCGATACCTTGTACGAAAGTATTTTTCCGTTTATAGATTCAGCTCGGCTTAAAGCCCTTCGTTCCATAAAACGCCATCCACCAGGCTCCATGTGTCATATTTTTTAGTCCACATAGGGCCAGCACTGACGGCGAAACTCAAATAAGGAGAATAAGAACAAAACACGCAAATTTTTTCAAATACTGCCGTGCCGTTTGCGTGTACAAAACGCCCTGGCGTCATCTTGACAGCCCTTTCCCCTTGCGCCGCCACGACTCATGAGCGGGTGGCTCTAGCTGGTACCTGTTTCGGCTGGCGGCGACTTTCTCCGTTTTCGGGCTTCCATCCAGGCTTCGATTTTCTTAGTTGGAAGCCATTGATGCCATGCCGCCTCGATTTCTTATTTTTTCATGCGCTGGCATGTGTCAAGCCGCCCACCATAACCCACCGAACCCGCCCCGGCACTCGGCATCCCGGCGTTTTGTCGAGACTGTGATCATCATGACTGCGTTATGGCCTGTTTGACTTGCTGCACGTACGAGGCACGAGGCATGTGCTGTGCGCCTGTCCTTCTACTAATGCTACAGGAAACCTTTTTTTCTATGCAGCCTGGCATTGACCCGCGCGGAGATCGCTCTCATTCCCGCTAGGGGGGGGCGCTTCTTTTGCCTTTGTCCCACTCACAAGAAGGAAGAAAAACTGCCGGCTTGGTATTTGATGCTCGATCGGGCATCCATGTCGTGGAGCCAACACAGGCTTTACACCCGTAGAAGTAATATTTTTGAACGGGCACCTTGATTGTTCCGGGTGCAGATACGGATGCGGCTGCGCCATGGCTAGATGTTGACCCGGGTGGCCGCTTTGCGCTGGAAACTTTACGCAGCCTGTCGTTGACGATGAGAGTTCCACACCTCCTCATTGATGATGCATTGCACGAACTGCACGTTTTTCTGGGCGCCTTGTGATTATGCCATTTCCCGAGGCTTGGCTAAAGGCTTGTTTTACATGCAGGTCTCATTTATTGTCCAAACTCTGTCGCCAGGTCAGATCAGGCCAGGTCAGACCAGGTCTCATCTCATCTCATCTTCTTTCTCCGGATCCGGACTTTTTAATCCTTTCGTCTCTCACAACAACTCTTCTTCTCATAGACACTCACCTAGATCCTCGTACAAATCACCACTCAGTCCTCTCTGATCCATCCTCAACACCAGCTTCACGCTTGTCTCAGCCCCCTGCATTGCGCCATCCGATCACAGTCCCAACACAGGCCCTCTCACTCGCATTCTTTGGGTCCACTAGCCGGGCGACTAGCTGCGAGGCCGTCAACCGCATCGGCTCTGGACGGAAGACCCTCTGTTATTCCCTGGCTGAGGCGTTTATCAAGCCCCACCGCTATCAAGTTTAGGCGCTCTCGGTGGCATAGGACCGAGACCGAAGCGACCTAGGAGTTTTCTGCACGGAGAAAGTCGTGGGTCACTCAGCTCTGGGCGTGTGTGTCAGAGCAGGAAAAAAGAAAAAAAGGGACTGGAAGCAAATAAGGAAAAAAATTCGTCCCGGTTGTAGCGTAGCGGCCGGCGCGTGGCATGTCAGCCCATTGAATCCTAGTGCCAACCATCGTCGTGCTTGTCTGCGCTTTCGGGGTTTCCACCTCTTATTGACTATTCTCTCTTGGATTTTCTTTCTTTCTTACTCTTTTTCTTTCCTCATACCATCTCTATTGTTGTTTGTTTTTTCGAACCCTGGGTTGTCTTTTTGGCCGCTACTGCGATTTTGCGGTCTTGCAGCCTTGAACCATGCCTTCGTTTAATCCCTTCAACGCTGTGACCGGACGTCATAGCTATAGCCTATTCGACGTTAGGTGAGTTTATCTTATCCTTCCGCTCCGGCGCAACCACCATTCGGCATGACTGGAATATGCCCGCCACTTTACATGACAACTCTTTCTCAGGCTTTCAGCCTACTAACTTTGCTTGAATCATTAGGTTAGACGATGACTTCATTGTCTTCCGCGGCAACGATCAAGAGTCCTCTGGACAGCTCCTCAAGGGCGTTGTGGTACTATGTCTCTCTTCACCACTTCGCATGGAGGACGTCCACCTCCGTCTGATCGGAACCCTCCGCCTACAGTATGGTCACAAGGTCCATCATTCACCTTATTCGTGTGTATAAATCTAACCTCGCTTGTTTGAACAGTTGGTCTGATCCCGGATCTAGCACACCCGGTGTCACGGGCCAAAGAGTCGACCGAACAATCAACATTCTCGACCACAAATGGCCCGCCTTTGTTGGCACGCACGGCAAGAGCATGACGCTCCCCGCTGGAAACTACGAATATCCCTTTGAATATACTCTGCCTGGAGACACTGCCGAGAGTGTCGAGGGCATTCCCGAAGCATCCATCACATACCGACTCAAGGCCACCGTCAGCCGCGGCAAGTTTGCTTATGACCTGCACGCTTACAAGCACCTCCGCATTATCCGAACCCTCGAGCCTGGCGCGCTTGAATTCCTGCACGCAATGAGCGTCGAGAATATTTGGCCCAACAAGATTGAATACTCCATTGTGATTCCTCAAAAGGCCGTAGTCTTTGGCGGCACCATCAACATGGAGATGCGATTTACTCCGCTACTAAAGGGCTTGGAATTGGGGGACATCACAGCCAAAATGGTCGAGATACGAGACTGCTTCGTCCAGGGAGCTACTGGTCTCAACATGCGAGAACACCGAACAGAGCGAGACGTTGCATCTTGGAAGTTTGCGGTGGACCGCGAGGAGCATTGGCATGACATGATTGAAGATAGCGGACAGGAGGGCTGGATGCTCACCAAGCCTCTCGAACTGCCCAAGAAGCTACGCCAGTGCATCCAGGATCTGAATCACCACGGGATCAGAGTAAGACACAAGATCAAGCTGACTGTCGCTCTCAAGAACCCGGATGGACACATCTCTGAGGTAAGTGTTTCACGGCGATGGGGGGTCGTGGGATCTTGGCAAGGTGAGACATTGGCTAATGCACGCAATAGCTACGAGCGACTCTTCCAGTTTCCATCTTTATTTCGCCCAATATCCCGTTTGACGAGCAAGGCAACCTGGTTAACCAGGCTCCTGGAGGCGCGACCCTCGAACAGGATCTTGGATCAATTGCGCCTCCCGGATATGGCGAACATGTGCTCGACCAGCTTTACGACGAAGTGGATGTGACCGGGTTCCAGACACCAGCTGTCCATTCTGGATTCAACAGCCCCTTTTATGGACATTCACGGACAGGCTCTTCGGAAAACCTGGCAGCATTTTCCCTCAGCGCAGCTATAACGCCAGCGGCGCTTTCGTCTAGGCTAGCGGACGTCTCGCTGGATCCATCGCAGCGAAATAGTTCTTACCAGTCCGTTCACAATGCGTCAGGCCATGCGTCAGGTAGAGCCTCGCCAACGCACGGTTCAAGCCATGCATCTCAAACTTCTCAAACCCCAGCTCACCTGAGCCGAACGAACAGCGAGGAGGAAGAATCCAGCGCCAGAAGCTCAGGGGAGAGGGCTGAGGTAGACGTGGCAGAATTCGCCGAACTGAACCGAGTGCCCAGTTATTCGACAGCAGTCAAGACGCCTGCGCGATCTCGCACTCAGACAGGTGTCTTTGTTCCCGACTACCAAACGGCTCTCAGCGCTCCTCGGACACCGCCGAATCTTGAGCCCAACAATGACCCTCTCTCGACCATCAGCGAACATACAATTGGCGAGGGGCACTTGCAACATGTCGCCAGAGCTTTGTCGCCTCCCATGACTCGATCCCACTCAGACGACACAACATTGCATAGGAGATCTCTTCTCTTCCGCTCCAGGGACCAGATTGTCGCCGAGTAAACCTCTTTTACAACAACACAATTTGTATCACGACAACGAAACAACCTTTCCTCTTTCCAGATCTTGTTTAAAGTCAAGCAATTGGTTTTGCATATTCTCTACTATTATCATTTTCAGCGGGTATTACACGGTCGGTCGGTTTGTTCATTCAGGCGCCAGCGATTACGAGTGGAAATTTAGGGTACAGCACATAGACTTTGGTTTTCAGCGACTTAGAAGGTATCATTACAATTTTGTTCATTCTGGATATGTAGTTTTTCTTTGGCGAATTGGTTGGGGACTATTTAGTATCACGAAAATACCCATAAACTTTCAATACAGCAATGGTCAGGAGGCTGATGGGTAAATCCTCTGCCGACGGCATTTCTAACCATCTTTGCAATCAATTGCCTTCATGCTGAGTGACAGTGTTTCGTACGGCACATCCCCACAAGCGCTCTTTCACTTTGAACGAGGCGTCAGCCTCTCATTGTCCAGGGGCAAAAAAACTCTACTTATGCAGGGGACTAGTTATGTGATTGGCTCTCTTGGGCCCTCATTGGATGGTCGTGGCTACAGCACTGTGTCTGACGCAATCAGCAGGCCGCGATGACTGCAACGGTGCATGTTGTGCAAAAGCTGATCGAGTTGTGCGACATGTTTTGGATCGTTGTAGAGCGTCACTCTTTTGGCATCCCGAATTGGCGGGGCGAGAAAGGGCCCTGAAGACAAGCGCTTTGCATGTGGATTGTACCACTGACGTCACGAGAACAGACTAAGAGATTGGACCATTTGAACTAGAAGCCGTAAATCAAGATTTGGAGAGGCCTGGAACACGCAGCGTCTTGATAGAATAAAATGCGTTTGTTTGGAAGAGAAACGGCGATAGGAGGATTAGTACGAGACAGAGGCCGCCGAGAGAAAGTCGAGTCAATGGCAAATACGAGTACGGAGCGCTGCGTATTTGTGCTCAATGTGCTTGCGTATCCCCCCCTGACACGGCAAAGTTACAGTACCATGAATAAGTTGCAAAACCCCCACACTGCGAAAAAGTGATATACGATGGCCTCCCAATTGTTCTGTTTTATTGTGGCTTTTTGCATGGAGAGAGAGAGCACAGCAGGCGGCAAAAACACTGAGTAAATGGCATGGAAGTCATTGTAGGCAATGATCGTTGCAGGCTCTTACATCATCTGAACCGAGGCCAGACACTGTGATCCACGACCACGATTCAACAAAGATGCAAACTAAGTAGAACACATGGGCGCTAGCAGCCACAGTGGCGGCTCTATGTCTACTTGTTTTTCTTCAATGGTCCGATTTTAACATCGTTCCTAAAGCGCATGGAGGACGAGGGACCCTCCCAGCTAACGCCATTGCAGTTAACCAGTGTGACTAGGGAGGTGGCATCCTAAAGAGCAAGCAGGCCAATCATTGGCGCTTCTATCCTGCATCTTGTCCCTCATTGACTGCAACCTCACAGACCAAACCAGATCGGTGACGCTCCTTTTGCTCTAATTTGATCACCTTTTGAGCTTGCGCTTCCTTGCTATATCTTCTTCTTTTCCTAACTTCAGCTTTTCCTGATTCTACGTCTGTGGAACCTAGAAGATCGAACATATATTCTTTTGAGGCTTTATTATTTAATTCCTGTATTTCCTCTTTTCGGTTCTTTTTTTCGTCCTTTGCGCGGAACGTTACGATATACCCCCCCTTTTAAAGCCGAAACGACAAGAGCTCTTGAAGAAGACTCGAAACAAGCCCTTTATCTGTTTTAACAATGACCACTCCTATTTCGCCAACTACTACCACGCTGCCGTCGCGCGCTACGACGGGATTGAGCGATGGTGCCATTCCCGACGCGGACCCCAATACTGTACGTGGCACAGCATGAGCAGATGCATGGCGCAGAGGAAGATCTTGAAGCAATGCAATTGCGTGAAGACTTGTGGCTAATGCTCTTCTTTGTTTTGTTTCGCAAATGTTTAGACCTCCGGATTACTTGCAGAGCGCTTGCAGGCATGGAAACACATGGTGGGATATCTCGAGGATTATGTCGAGGCGGTGGAAAAGATCCACGGCCGCCAGGCAAAGGAGTATGAGAAGGTCCTAAAGGTGAGCCTAATTTCTTAATTCTTGCTGATTCTTCTTTTGCGCAAAGCCGCTAAACATACTGAACTCCTTCTGAATAGACAATCTCAAACCCCCTGCGCGAAGGCCACCACTTTGACCAGAGCCTCGGTGGTGTGGCTGGCTTCTTCGAAAACATGCGCACCAATACCCAAGCCATGATCAACACCAACCTGGAGACCGAGAAGAACATCAAGGGCTCCGTCCTGCCCATCCTCGACCGCCTACACAAGGAGATCAAGCATAAGGCCAAGGAACTCGCCAGCGGCGCGCAGGCGGGCGCCAAGGAGGTCGAGAAGCTGCGCAATGTGACGCAGAAGCACATTGAGCTGCTCGGCCAGCGGGCCGCTGCCTACGATTCCCACGGCGCAAAGATTGACTCCCACGAAGATCCGTACGTTGTGCGCCGCGGCGTCACCTACCGCCTGAACAACCAGGTCATTGCCGAAAACAACCACCACAACGACCTCGTCTCCGTGCAGAACAACTTCCGCACATTCGAGTCGCACGTCCTCGAGGTCGTTCAGCAGGCCATGGAGGCCTTTACGCAGCTCGCGGGCGGCCAGGGCGAGAAGATCCGCGCGCTTCACAACGACATGCTCGGCACGGCGCAGTGCATCCCGCGCGAGTTTGAGTGGGCCAACTTTTCGCAGCGCTTCGCAGACAGGCTTGTCAATGCCAACGACCCGCCACGCTCTGTTGAGGCGATTCAGTTCCCTAACATGGAGCACACCTCGACGAAGACGCTGATTGAGGGGTCGTTGGAGCGCAAGTCGCGCAACAAGCTGTCATTCGGCTACTCTACTGGCTACTACGTCGTTACGCCGTCCAAGTTCTTGCACGAGTTTAAAGACTCGGACGATACCCGCACCGATCCCAAGCCCGAGCTGTCACTGTACCTCCCCGACGCTGTTATTGGATCGCCCACTGGCGACAAGTTCACCATTAAGGGCAAGGACAAGAGTGGCACGCTGAGCAGCAAGCTCACCGGCAGCTCCGAGTTGAATTTCAAGGCTCACACCGCTGCCGATGCCCAGCGATGGTTCCAGGTCATCCACGGCCTCATTGGCTCTACTACCGTGGCGGCTGGCTCAACTCCTACCTCTCCTGTTACGACGACATCACCAACCATGACTGGTCCGGCGGGCGCTGCCGCCGGAGGAGCCGCTGTTGCTGCCGCCGCTGGAACTAAATCGGAGTCTCCTGAGGCGAGATCACCTGTTGCGACGACCTCGCCGGCTGAGAAGCACCAGGCTCAAGAGGTGGGTATTACGGGTGTGACGGCGGAAGATAAACCTGCGGCTGCTTAGTGGACGGACGGGGGTTGGGATTGGTAGAGACTGCGCGTGTGTGTAAGAGGATGGAAAATGCGTGTGTAAGAAGATGAGTGATTGAGCGAGGAGTTTTTTTCTTTCGAAATCTATTTGATATCCTGTGAGGAGTGAATGAGGCAGTATGTGATATGTATATCTAGTATTAATGAGCGAGGGAGGGGTGTTATGAGTTTTGATGGGATGTTGAATTGATATATATGAATTTAATATGTTTATTCGATGAGAGTGCTATCATGAAATGCTGGATGCATTTTTTTTTATTCCCCCCAAACAAAATTACTTCAATCGGTCTAACGCCGCAGATTATCCCATCTATTGCAGCCATGGAAAAAGACAAAAAAATATCAATCGCTCTTCCTTATGCTAGTTGTGTATGCATGCCTTGGTCTTCAGTTCTAGTGTGTCATAAGTCATCCATTTTCCGCTTCTTTTCCGCCCTCAGTACGGCCTTGTGCGTCTTGATATGGTACTTTACATCATCTGGGTACAGGGGGTTCCAAACGGTATTACAGATTTTGCATTCGGAGAAAGCGGCCTGAGCAGAAATGTTGAGTGTAGTCTGAATAGCTGGAGAGGACGGTTTATTCTTTTTCGGCTTGGTGGTGACGGATTTCTTGGTTGGCGATGGGGTTGAGGAGGATGAAGTGGTGATGTCTTTGTTTGATGATGTTGTCGCTTCTTGTGTGACGGTGAGATTATTGGAATTGGTTGCGGTTTTGAGAGGTGGTCGGCCGCGGCGTTTTTTAGGGGCGAGGTCATCGTCTGTCTCTTGTGATGAAGATGATTGATCAGATGATTCGTGAGTGGTGGCTTTAATTCTGAGAAGCCGAGGTTTTCGTTTTGCTAGTTGCTGTTTTGGCGATGACTGCGGAGAGGGAGAAGAAGATTCTTCTGGAGTTGAGTTTTGCAGCTGCTGTGATGGCGCATCTGCTTTTGGAACTTGTTGTAAAGCTGGTTTGAAGTAGCTCAGGATGGACCCCTTTTGTAGAGACTCGCCCGGTTTCTCTGCCTTGTTCTGAGCTGAGGCGTCTTGCTTATGAGCTGCTACCTTTGATGCGCCTGCTACCGCCGCGTCGTCGTCGGACTTGGTGACACCATTGGCACTGGTGAGGGTCGAGATAAATTTCTCCTTTCGTTGCTGCTGTCTCTCTTGATCTACCGATATCCGTGCCTTCTTGGACGGCGGTTCACTCTGCGCCTCGGAAGTTGATGTTTGCCTGCCGTAGGTGCGGAGTGGTTTGTCTCTTTTGCGGAGGTGATGAAGTCCTGGCTTGGTTCTGTATGGATATTGGGTGAGCAAGAAGCTATTTTATTGGTATGATTTTCTTTACTAACATTGAAAATTCAGGTGAGGAGCTCACCATGGCTGCTCCAAATGGATTCGCCTGTGTAACCCAGATTCTCTCAGTGATATAATGCGGTAAGAGATTTAAGCATCATCCAACTGCGAAAAATTGTTTCCAAAATTCGATAGTGGGATCAATAGGATATATGTCTTGTTAATTAAAACAGTGTAGTAGAGAAAGTCAGCAAAACCTATCAATCGACTGCTGTATATCAAGGGAGCTTAAAGATAGAGAATAGAAAAAAAAGACACTGAGAGGTGACGGTAGTTGGCGAGAATTGGCCCCACGCAAAGACGCGTCGAGACGCGACAGCGAACACTTTACGCGATGTCACATGCATCCACTTTCTGCGCAGTGCACTATCGAGAGCTTTAGCACTGGTAAGGGTCTAAGCTCTGAAGATTCCATGTTACAGCTAATGTAGGCTGACTATCGAGTACCTAAATGAAGTCATTGGATTCTATGCTGAAGGTGGGGTATTATTTCGATTGGCAGCTTACACTAATCTGACTTGGTAGTTGATACATCACCATCACGAGGCTACAAGTACAAATGTATAGAGATGAATTGACAGAACGCTTGCAAATAGAGTACAACTAATAGCGTATAATACAAATATCAAGGATCTGGGCTTTCCGTTACTGAAATCGTTGGTATCCTTCTCCTTACTGATTCATCTTCCTCACTTTTGCTTCGCAGTAATACGCTTTTATCACCGCCATCATCTCCTTCCTGTCCCACAACCCAGGACTGAACTACTTCTTTGATCTCCTTGACAGCACCTTGCTTGCTTTTTGCCTCGCCCATTCTCCACATGTAACTCGAATAGACAGCCACCTCCGCAACGGCAACTACTATGCTGCCGCCAAGCGTCAGGAATACTCGAGACGAAAGGCTCCACCATCGGCCGGCGATCCAAAGCGTAGCAGCAACTCCAACGATGCTGACGAGGAAATTGATGATGAGCATTACTTGGCGCTGCACCTCGTTGTATGTGATTTCGTCGTCGCCGAGATCTTCTACCTTGGAAGGCCGATTCGCTTCTGCAAAGGCATGCGCGGCGTTTGGGAATCGACTTGAGAATGTTTCGAGCGGAGGGGGCGGGTTAATCATGCGTTCGTAGGCGCGGGCGTCTTCTTCGCGACGAAGACGAGCCATGAGGGCTTTGTACTCTTCGGACTAAGGGTAGAAGATAGTTGTTAGCATATTGTTGGCAGGGGGGGCTTGACTTGATAGAGCTTGGAAGTGAAACTGACTGGCTCTGGTTTTGGTGGAGGGGGAGGGATGTAGACTTGAGATCCTCGAAGCAGCTGCTCTAGGCTGTATTTGGGCTCTGAAGCCTCTGAAGCCTCCGAAGCACTGAGCTTCTTGTAAAGCCCGAGTATATCGCTATGGGAAATGGGGTTGCCAACTACTGGCTCTGATGACGATGAAGCTGCTGCGTCATTGCTCTGATCCTGGTCGACATCGTTGCTGAGCTCCTTAGCTTTGTGCTGGCCGTCTGCTTTTTGCTGCTTTTCCACTCGCTTCAGCGCGTCCACAATGGACGGCGTCATTGTTAGGAGCACCATGATGCCTGAAGAGCTTTTGGTCGTCACCATGAACGAGTCTGTAGGGTCGATCGGCTCAATCGATGAGCCCGGCGGATATGCAGCTCGGCCATAAGTGGGGCACTGCCGCGTACAGGTGGGAGCTTCAATAGGCTATCGGTTCGCCAAGGCCTCAGGACGCAAGGCGGGTCGTTCGCCCGGAGCTTTAGGAGCGGCAGAGGGCAGCTACAGCGCTGTTGTGCAGTAGCATTACAGGGCTTCGAGGCCCCTGTAGGCCCAGCCGTCCAGGGCTTACGGCGCTGAGGCTGCACCGGCCAATGAACAGCTGCGACCACTCCCGGATATGCCCCTCAGCTCCATCAGAAAGTCCCGCCAAAAGGCAGCGCAAAAGTTTCGGAAGGCTAGATTCGAGCTGGACGGGCGCTCAAAACACCAGACGAAAGAATCACCTCATCCCACGTACCGATTGAACCGCGCGGCTTTGCGGCTCTTCACCAACGCTTCGACTTCTCTCAATTGGCGCCTGAACCGCCGCAAGACGCAGTACAAGTCGCCCGCAAGTCGGACCTGCCAACATCCTCGGCCTCGTTCGATTGCCGCAACCCGATCTGTTCGCAGATGAAGCTCCGTGCGGGAGCTTCGGCGGCGCTGCGCGATGCAGTTGCCGGCCGAATGGGAGCATCGACCTGCATTCTTTGCCAGCGATCCATGATTTCGAGCTCTGGCTTGAGGGTCCTGGGCGCACAAAAGGCCGCGCTGCACTCCAGCTCGAACCGAAACTCGGCATGGGCCGCCGCTGTCCAGGTGGCCTCCAACATGGTGGGCAACGTTGCGAAGCGAGCGGCCAAAGACGGAATGGCGATTGACCCTCTGCGAACCGTTGCCAAAGAGATGAAGTTCCTGACGGGCAACATCCGCAAGCTGTTGGGATCGGGCCACCCCGCCCTCGACCGAGTCGCAAAGTACTATACGCAAGCCGAGGGCAAGCATGTGCGGCCGCTCATCGTCCTACTCATGTCGCGAGCCACTCATCTGTGCCCCAAGAGTCCTCTAGATGCGGCTCCCGAGACAGCAAGGGGAATCGATACATCAATATCCCCGCTAAAGATCCTCAGCGACGTCAACCCGATGTCGAACACGACGTCATACGAGAGCGAATTGGCAGAGTCGGCAAATCTCGATATCCTCCCGAGCCAGAGGCGGCTCGCTGAAATCACGGAGCTGATCCACACGGCATCTCTGCTGCACGACGACGTTATCGACCACTCTGTTTCCAGGCGCGGCGCGCCGTCGGCCAACCTGGAGTTTGGCAACAAGATGGCCGTGCTGGCGGGTGATTTCCTCTTGGGCAGGGCCTCTGTTGCGCTGGCGCGGCTACGCAACGCCGAGGTTGTGGAGCTGTTGGCTACTGTCATTGCTAATTTGGTTGAGGGCGAGTTCATGCAGCTCAAGAACACGGAGCGCGATGAGCGCAGCCCCAAGTGGTCGGAGGAGACGCTGAGCTACTACCTGCAAAAGACATATCTCAAGACTGCCAGTCTCATTTCCAAGTCTTGCCGAGCAGCGGCGCTTCTGGGTAATGCCGACCAGCACACCGTTGAGGCCGCATACTCATATGGACGCAACCTGGGTCTGGCTTTCCAGCTTGTGGACGATATGCTGGACTACACTCGGTCTGGCAAGGACCTGGGTAAGCCCAGTGGAGCGGATCTGGAGCTGGGTCTGGCGACAGCACCGCTGCTGTTTGCCTGGAAGCAGATGCCGGAGCTTGGCGCTCTCGTTGGACGCAAGTTTGCCCAAGAGGGTGACGTTGAAAGGGTAAGTTGTTCATATCACCCATCGTACAAATGAAGTTACAAAACTAACGGGGTCAATAGGCTCGCCAATTGGTTCTTCAGAGCGACGGCATTGAGCAGACCCGAGCTCTCGCCTACGACTACTCCGAAAAGGCGATTGCTGCCATTGCCGACTTCCCTGACAGCGAGGCTAAGGATGGGCTGATTGAAATGGCTCACAAGACGATTCAGCGCCAAAAGTAACCGATTCTTGGAGTACAAGGGTAAACCACACCCAAACACTGCATTGATAAACCACGAATATCACGAGAGAGAGCATTATTGCCATGGCGCTTTGTACCATATTCCACTCAATGAGAGAGAAACAGGTAATGAGAAAAAAATTTGGAAAAGGGAGGACAAAGGGTTGACCGAGACGGGGATTCTGATCTGAGGTTTGTTAACAAAGAAGAGTCATTTTCCGCTTTTTTATATATCTTTTTTTAAACACTGGAGACGGGAAAAGGAAAAGCGAAAAGAGGCATTATTTCTTATCTATGGACGTTGATAGAAAAGGTCGGCTATTTGTTTAGAGAAAAAAAAGAGGAAAATTCAACGAAGAAAAAAAAAAGTGTTAGACAAAAGTCATGCAACATGGGAGGAGAAGGTGGAATGGTACTTCGGTTGGTATTCGCATGGATGGCTAGCTGCTTGAAATGGACGATTTCAAGGGCAGATGGTATGGAGTCGAGGAGCATTGAATTGAAAGCGGTCTCTGTGGATGCATTTGCTGGTTCAATTAACGTCCTATTCGCTTATATCATACTCCATCTGTCTATTCAAAACCTTGTATTAAATTATGGAGAGGAGAGACGTGGTATGTAGCGCATATTCGCACGTGGTGTTTCTATCTTATTACTGAACGAATATTACACGCATAATGCAATCAAAGACGTTTAAGTAACTGTAAATCACCATGTCAGCCGAAAAGACGGATACCTGAACGAAGGGGAAACTGGTAGAATTACGAAGCAAAAGCAATCAATTGAGCCTGTCTAATCAAATCAAAAACTATCTTGATAAACACGAAACAAGCTCTATATTACCATCATAGATCCGATCAAAGTCAAACAAAACAAACAAAAGCAATTAACACGACAGGCCCGTAGCATACAAAGGGCCCTTTCCTTAAAATGCAGACAACAAGCAAGTTTCATCAGTAAACAAGCTGAACCATTATTGCCTCAGTGGACAGTGCCAGACGGCATTCCCAGGTCGGCCATCATCATCGGCCGGACCCTTCCCCCATTGATCTGATTCTTGAAAGACCCTTTTTCGTCTCTGCCCTCGGCTTTCATAAAGTTCACACCGTCCCATCGGCCAGGGAGGGAGGGAGGTGCTGGAGCCTTCTTGACAGAACCGTGAACCACAAGTTCAACACCATTGATTTGGGCCCCGGAGCCGTGTTTCTTGCAGTCCTTGTAAAAGTAGCGTCCTTGAGGGCTCTGCAGCTCCTCGACTCCAGTGTCACAAACAAAGACGAAGCCATTGATTTGATCAACACCAGAATCAGCCTTGCAATCGGTGTACTGAGAGATGGGCAGATGCTCCCCGGCCTCGTTCAACATGTACGGGAAAATGGCAGAGTCAGAAGAGTCATCAGCCGTCCACATGCCAGGTGACCCAATCGCAAGGCTGGGAAACACCTGCGAATTGGGCGATGCGTAGGAGGATGGCGTGAGGGCCTCAATCAGGGCTGTGGGAACGGGAGGGTCGCGGAAGGGGCCGCGAAGGGTGCTTTGGAGCACGACCTCGGTCTCTTCCTCGTTGAAGGGGCGAACGTTGACGTGGTCAGGACACATTGTTGATGAGATGAATGGATCTCAGGTATGATAAAGATGATAATATAGAAGGAGAGTGTTTAGCCGCGTGAAGGGATAGGTGAAGGTGAATGGTTCTTGCTTGAATCAAACTGAGATGATGAAGTAGATGAGAGAGTTGTGAAGAAGATGAGTGCTCTGGGGAAGGAAGAAGTTGTTCTCGACTGGGGAACTCTCGGGGTATTTATCACCTTCTGAAGAGCTTCAACCAGTCACTTGATTCATACTTGATGTCTTCCGGCGATCACTCTCTCCCCCCTCCTCTCGCGGGTAATACACCCATAAGCTCGGCCAGTCAATGCTTCGACATTACAGGACCAGGCCCCAGCTTTCTGGAGGCGCGTAGACGCACGTTGGACTTGTCACAGTTCCGCTTGGCGCAACCTCCCATTGAAAGTGGATGCTATGATGGCATATGCTACTAAATTAGTTACGATCGGGGGCGGCGGCTATCGTTGTCACTAGTCTGTTTGCTTGTTTCACTGTTGGGGCTCTGGGGCTGTAAGTTGTAGGCAAAAGTAAAGTCTAATTGCTTTTCCCCTCCTTTTCTTCCCGAGCTGCTGAAAACGGGGAGCTGGGCTGGTCAACCGCGGTGACTGCATGTGGTGATGTATTGTCTGCCTGGTTGGTTGTGCCTTGAAAGAGCCAGACGAAGAATGCCACGTTTTGATATACCTCACAATTGAGCATGTCTTGTGCTATGTTCATCCTCAGGATAGGTAGCAACCATCCATCAGGAGGGGTAATGAGAGAGCAATTGTGTCAAAACGTCATCGAACAGTGCCAATGTAAAGTGCATGAATTGCAAATGAGAGGCACCTTGACTGGGTGGTCGAGTCCCTGTCTCAAAAGGCACTTAAGACAAGGATCAATAGCTACTAGTGATATCCCCACAAGGTAGTCGGACACATTGATAGGTTGGATATTGAATTGACGTGATATAAGCATATTCACCTAGTTCACGTAGCAAACAACGGCCCTGAACACCTCGATCAGTTCAATCAATCAGTCAGGCCCTCTAATGACCAGTAGGATATACAGAAATAGTTGAATATTGTTCCATGAGACTGCGGGCTGATGTATATGAATTCACCTTGAGGAGAAAGAAACGATGAACAGTCCGGGACTTCTTCAGCTTCGAAAGTCGGCTCGGGCTCATTCAGAGGCCGATTAGAGTCAGAAAAAAAGAAAAGAAATAAAAGGGAGCTGCAGTGGCACTAATTTATTGGGAGACCAGGATAAAATCCTGCAAAGCGTTGGTATTTGTCTCTACCTGTTCAGCTCAAGACAATTCAGTTGAAGCAAGATACATGCTAGTACTATCCTGCTTCCATATCATGCTCACATGTGAGAGTCGTGACGATTTGAGACATGTCCACTTAGACAAGCCTCATTCACGTCTTGATAGCTGTCACGTATAAGTTATGTAATCCCTTCGTTAAGAATGAAAGCGTTTTTCGGTGACAACTTGAACACGAGTGACTTAGAAAACAAACTCTTTGACAAAGACGTGGGCTGCCAATACTTTGTCCAGGGACTGGTGATTGGTAATTGCACAGACTGTTCTAGTTCGTTGTGGATAACCCATACGCAACTTTCACCTTGGACATTTTCGTAGCGAGCAGATACAGCTGGTTCAATAGAATAAGCAAACAAGGTCCAGCCTCCGGTGACAACCAATAGCAGCTGTTCCTAGCCCATTTGCATATGCATGGCTTTTCAATAGTTGTCTACACCGCTATTAGGGATCATCAGTGTATACCTATGATATTTCGCTCAGTAATTCACGTGTCTCTCGCGTGATATTACTTCACCCTGGGATATCAAAGGCACTGGCTACCGTGAAGCGTGTGGAGAAGCGGGGAGCAAATAGGATTCCATCCGAGCAGCTTCAGTAACCCGGTTCGAGTAAAACATGCATTTAGGGGCAAATACCGGAGAGAAAATAGCACGCCAATCTCCGAGTCTCAGAGAGTTGTGTATGGATGCTGCTGGTGCTTCAAGGAATTAGGCTAGATGGCGCGTCAGTAGTAGTGAATTAGCTGCAGCAAACAACTCAGCCTCAGCCTGCTTTTTCGGATAATGCCCTAAGCGATTCCTCACATGCTTCTTTCTTTTCTTTTTTTTACTAAGACATGGTTGGAGCGGGGGCTTATTAAATAATCTCCCTTACATCGAGCTGGTTTATGCGCAGACAGGCCTTGAGCTTTCGACCGGGAAACATTGCACCCGTGTCTCACATGCTCGTATCTTGAGCGATAGAAGAGAGAGCAGAGGGGGGAGCTGAAAGACGATTCGATCATCATACGACGGATGGCATGAGCCGGCGGGGGGTTGGATATGTTTCACACATGGCTCGCTTTGCAGATATGGTTACGACGGCACTTATACGTGACTTGACGTGAATATGCTCAAGTCTTGCGCATTTGCTCTTCACGGTGTTTCAAGCTGATACAGGTTAGGTGGCATGACTACATGTACATGCTTTGTTGCTGGGCTGTATTGGACTTATGTCTATTAAGTCGTTAGCATGAAGCTGCTCTGCTCTATCGTTTATGCGCTCACGTAGCACAACAGAGTTGGATACGCAGTACTACACCAATGGTACTACACCAGTGGTACTACACCAGAGGATGTAAGAGCTGCACTAATAATAGGCGCAGCTACTCCAAGTTCAGAAAAGGCCAAGTCACAGCATGCAATCCCCTCTTTTTCTCGTCCTGTGGAATCACGCCCACGCCCACGCTCAGCAATACGACCCCCATTTATCCGGATTACCTAAGGCGAGCTGAGCCCAGCCACGCCCGCTACGCTCCTGTGGCGCAAGCCCCGACATCCGGAGGACCCTGAACTCCACCGCTGATAACGCCTTTGATAGCCGTGCCTCTCGCTTATCGTCAATCCCGACTCCGCCGAAGTCGTTCAGCTTTTCTGCTTGATTGCTGGCGCCGGTCGAGTAACTCTTACTCGATCGAATGCTGATTGGCCGCGCGCAACCGCAGTCTGCCACTCAGGGCCACGCGATCCCATCTCGGCTCTGCTGTGATGGCCCATCGGGCGAGGCCGATAAGGATGATGTGGGCCTTTGTTTTTTTTTTTTTTTTCCCTTGATCTTTTCTCGGTTTGTTAGTGATCTTCGGACTTTGCGAATCCCTTCACTTTTCTTCTTTTGACTTCGATTTTGCCGCTATGGAGTAAAAAAATTTGCAGCGGCGCTAGGGGAGCTGCTCTGGGAGGAAACTTCCAGCAGTTTGTTGGTTAGTATGTAGGCAGCGTATATAGCCAGAATTCCAGGTTAAGGCGATGCAGTTCCAATATCTCCGGTGACTTAGCCACTCCTTATCTACCGCTCGCCCCGTATCATCGCGACTTGAGATAAGGCCAGCCCGCCACTATCCACCAGATGGCCTAGGCTGCTTCAGGAGTGTCATCGGGTCCGGCCGACGATGCGGCTGCCTTTCGCAGTGCCTCCTCTTCTTTCTTTTTCTTCTTATTTCCTTGTTTTCTTCCTTCCCCTCTCCATCAGTAGTCTGTGAAGTTATTCGTACTCTGGCTGTGCGCCTCGTGTTACTGTTTCTCGTCGTGAAGGCCTCCTAGAAGTAGCGGTGTCTCGCTCCAAAGAGCCCATCATACTTAACCCCCACAGCCGCAGAGCCCGGAAGGATCCCCACGGGCTGTAGTTGTCACCATGACCGTCTCTCATACCTCCAACGTCGGACCTCTCAACGTCCTCGTCTCGACCCGAGCAGTCCTCACGCTTCCGGACAACTCCCTCATCATCTCTCCCGCTACCATTTGCGTATCCCCCGAGCTCGGCAAGATTGTCTCTATTGTGCCAGAGATTGTCCCTGCCTCGGCCTTCCCTCCCAGCGCTACCTATGTAGACCACTCTCCCAAGCTGTTACTACCCGGCCTCGTGGATGCCCACGTCCACCTGAATGAGCCTGGTCGAACGGAATGGGAGGGATTCTGGACCGGCACCCGAGCAGCCGCGAGCGGCGGCGTAACCACAGTCGTTGACATGCCGCTTAATGCCATCCCGCCGACAACCACTCTCCAGGGCTTCGAAGAGAAGCTCAAGGCCAGCCGCGGCCAGTGCTGGGTAGATGTAGGCTTCTACGGCGGAGTCATTCCCGGAAATGCAAACGAGTTGAAGCCACTCGTAGAGGCCGGCGTCAGAGGATTCAAAGGCTTCCTTATCGAGTCCGGCGTTGACGAGTTTCCTGCCGTGTCGGCCAAAGATGTCGCGCTGGCTATGGAGACTCTCAAGGATGAGCCGACCACTCTGATGTTCCACGCCGAGATGATCCCTCCCATTGCAGACTCGGTTGGAGATGCCGTGCAGACGTCTGATCCTCCTGCCGCTCCCAAAGGCGAATTGACCGCCTACAGCACATTTCTCGAGTCGCGGCCGCCTTCTTTCGAAACGTATGCCATTGAGGAAATCCTCGCGCACGCCCACATCGCTCCATCGCTGCACTTGCACATTGTACACTTGTCGGCGACGCAAGCGATTCCCATCCTCAGGGCGGCTCGCCAGAGAGGCATCAACATCACCGCCGAAACCTGCTTCCACTACCTTGGACTTTCAGCAGAAGAGATCGAAAAGGGCGACACGAGACACAAGTGCTGCCCTCCTATTCGCGAGGCCAACAACCGAGATGGTCTGTGGGAAGAGCTGGTTGCCGACGACTCTTGCATTCGAACCGTCGTATCCGATCACTCGCCTTGCACCCCTCAGCTGAAACTGCTCCCCGATCACCTCGAGAGGCCTGCGATGCCTCATTCGGATTCTGCCGTCGACGTTAATGGACCCCAAGATGCTTCGTCTGGCAAGACTGTAGCCCGTGGCGACTTCTTCGCTGCTTGGGGCGGCATCTCTTCCGTCGGTCTTGGTCTGCCTATCCTGCATACCGCAGCCAAGAAGCGCTCGGAAACCTCCAAGGCGCCAACCATCACAGACATGGTCCGTCTCTGCTGCCAAGCTACTGCTGAGCAGGTCGGTCTGTCTCATCGTAAGGGCGCTCTGAAGGTCGGCATGGACGCTGACATCTGTGTTTTCGACGACACCCACACCTGGACTTTCACCCAGGGCGACATGCGTTGGAAGAACCGCTGTTCACCTTGGCAGGGCCATGAGTTTACCGGTCGTGTCATGGAGACTTGGCTTCGTGGTCGCAAGGTGTTTGATTTGAATGCTCCCGGCGACGGCTTTATCGAAGGCAAGCCGTTTGGCGAGTCCATCACTGAGAAGAGAGTTTTCTAAACGACATGAAAAAACGATTCTATGATTTTGTTATGATTTTGTCAAGGCATTTTGAAAGATGAAGATTATGATATATGCATGGACTGCTAGAGAGATAGATGGCATTGTTTGGTGCAGGCGGGCGTTCTGGGCTTCTTTTACCTTTGGGCATACCATTCAAGGCGCAACGTTAATTGCTGACATTTTGTTTTTGGAGTGTAATGTTTAGGTAGAAATAATATTTGATTAATGAACCATCTAAAGAGCGCAGAATCCTACATACATATGTGCACATTGCGCACTAAATATGCTTTGAGACATTTTTACCAAAGAATGAGTTGAAGCCTGACCAAACTTCGTTGTAGAAACGCGAGGGAGGCGAGTTCTGGAAGGTCATTCGCTGAGGCCTGTCTAGGCGGACGTGACGTCAACCAGTAACATGAGAGCACGATGATGCGATTCCTGCTAGACGCAGTGGCTGAACGACGATGGACGCCGGAATGTAATATTTGTTATAAATGCTATCGATGGAACGTTGGATTAACGTAATGGGTTTGCGTGCGATTTGAATCATGCTGACGGGACGGGCGGCGGGAAGTAATTGATGGCGGATTAAAGATGGGCCTGTATCGATACGAGATGCCAAGACGTGCATGTTCGCGGATAAAGGATATCTAGCTGGAATTAACTATCTACAGTGTTTATATTGTGCTACGCGGTTGCTTCAGCATGTATACAATGAAAAGGAAAATGTGCTGCAAATCTTCCTACTTCTTGAGACTGCCCCATCGTGCTCTCGCCAATCTCAACAACAGCCAGGCCAGTAGCCGATACACAACGATGCATCCCGCCAAAGCTGCCACATTTACCACCGGATTGTCGTCGAAATCATACAGCTGCAGCACCTGCTTACCCGTTTCAATTGGACACGTGCCATCAGCAAGTAGCTGCTCCGGCTTGCAGTAGAACTTCTCGTTGCGTAGCGCATAGGGCGCGATGGCACGCAGTGAATACCGGATAGGCGAGAGGTAGTTGAGCGCCTTGAAGGCCTTTGGAGCGTCGATGGAGAGGATACCGGCCATGGCGTTGGCAATTGAGAGGAACATGCCCATGATGTTGACCGCAAAGCCGATGTGGCTGACGACGGTGTTAAACATGATGCCGAGGCTTTCGCCGCATGAGACTATGCCGAAACAGCCAAACACTGAAACAAAGTACATGGTTGCTGTCCTGGGAAGGCCGACGGCGAGACACATCAGGATGCCGAATATCAAGCAGCTGAGAATCTCAAAGGGTACTTCGAGGATGGTATACGAAAGCAGGAATGCATCGACGCCATACACTCCGTCGTCGTCTTCTCGGTAAAAGACATCTCGCTCTGTTGGATAGATGGCCACGTTCTGAAGCATTCCGACAAAATAAAAGGCGCCGACTTCCTGTATATAGCCCATCCAGTTCTGCACGGCATAGTAGTCGTGATGCAGCGGTGCAAAGAAGAGGGCGAAGATGATGGCCAATCCCACCACCTGCATCGTACGGGCCATGATGAGCTGAGGCTGACGGCGCGTGTTGATGGCGGCACGATGCAGGAGTAGAGGCAAGGCGGTGGCAAGAGAAGCCGGCTCACGGACGAGGGCGCCGAGCTCTGCTGGCGTTGAAAGGTTGGCTTTGTTGAAAGATTTGCGTCGAGGTTCGGACTCTTTCGTCGCTACTACGTTGATATCATTGTGAGACGTCTTCTTTTCGTCCATTTCATCGGTTTCAACAATTCCCGGAAGTCGAGGCACGTCTGCCTCGGATGAGTGCTTCTTCCAATGCTCGATGAGTTTCCCCACTCGCTCCCTACTCTCTGCCTCTCTGTCATCTCGCTGTAGGTCGACGGTAATCATGTCCAGGGCAAAATCAGCCGGATTTGAATGCTGGGGACACTGGTACCCCTGTTTGCTAAAGTAATTAAGCATATCCTTGGCAGGACCAGCATAGGCTGGGGAGCCGCCACGGGCAAGCAGCAGTACATTGCCAAAGTGCTTGAACAAATCTGATCGAGGCTGATGGATGGTCAGGATGAGCGTCCTACCTTCGTTGGCAAGACCTTGAAGAACTTCCATTATCGAGCTTGCGGTGAACGCGTCCAATCCAGATGTTGGCTCGTCGAGGAGAAGTATTCGAGGGTCAGTGAGGACTTGCACAGCAATAGACACTCTTCGCTTCTCTCCTCCCGAAATACCTTTTACCAGATCATTACCTATCAGATTATCCGCACAGTCTTTCAGGCCCATTTTCATGAGCACCTCTTCGGCGCGTTGGTACTTTTCTTCTTTACTCATAAAAGACGGTAGTCGTAGTGCAGCTGAAAAGCGTAGTGTCTCGCGAACCGTCAATGAAGGCAGAAGAGCATCGTCGTCTTGGCAGACGTACGAGCACACCGATCGAACAACCGAAGCGGATGGAACTGCACCGTTGAATGCCATTTTCCCAGACGGACGGTAGTGAGTGCCAATCGAGTTGCGTAGTCGTAGTGCCATTGAGTTGAGCAGCGATGTTTTCCCACTGCCAGACGGCCCCATAATGATATTCAATGTGCCAGCCTGGAAATTCACATTGATTGGCTTGAGAATACTCTTTCGCGGCAATTTCTTGCCATTCAAGGCTCGCTTATCGAGATCTAGAGAGAAATTCTCTAGCTCAACATCAATGGTCCGAACTTCTGCAATAGATCGTGCGGTCATCTTCTCTTTTCCGGCTGATAAATCTGTATCTGAAACTCGCGATCGAGCAATTGTCATTTCGACTTTTATATAATGCAACCCAATAGCCGACAAGATGAAGAAAAAGACGACGAATGATGCAAGGCAGACAATAGGACGGGCAACCCAATTTCTGGGGAAACCAAGTGAAGACATGATGAACTCTCCAGTATACTGAAGACAGGCAGGATTTGAAGGGCCACCTGACTCAGGGCAGTCATAAAAACTGCCTTGGAACTCATTTCCACAGTATGCCCCGAAGGTATAAAACTATAAAGCGATCATTAGCCCCCCATCTGTCTTCACATACGCGAAAGGGAGAGAGTAGAAAATTAACTTACCGACCAAGTAATCCATTTCAACCATCGAACATAAACCGGAATAGTATTGCTTTGTATAAACATGCCGCATGCCAAACTCTGCATTGTAAAAGCAAAATTGGCAATCAAACTCGCCCCTGGGAAGTGCCTCACCGCTACCACGCATGTGAAAGCACACATGATGCAAGCGTAATGGTTGACAAAGCCAATACTGAAGAAGGTGAAGAACTTGGCGGCATTGTGATCGAATCCAGCCATGAAATACAGGATGAGAGAAAACAAGAATGGCACGGGAAAATCTTCTGTGATGAGACGAGCCAAGCGTCGAGACAAGATGTAAGGTACGGCATCGACGCAGTGCTCCGATGACTCGCGATCAAATGTTGGCATGTCGATGGTCAAGCGATATGTTTCAAACATGAGAATCAAATAGCCTTGAAGACCAGTCGCGATATAGAGGAGACCTTCGCGGGATCGGATTCCAGCCTGATCACGGCCGAGGTTGAAAAACAAGTACCCAATCACAACTCCCATGATAGCAGCTTCTAGTAGAGATGCCGTCATGCCGAGAGGATCTCGGTATGTGACTTTCAGAGTCCGGTCTGTCAGGATTCGCACTTGACGGAAGAACCCTGCATGCGTCGCCGCCTGTGAGCGCTTTTTACGTTTTTCCCTCACGGCAATGTCCTGTATAGGTGGGAATCGACTTTCACTTTCGATCTTCCATGCTGCTTTGAGTCTTTCGAGGCGGGCGGAGGTCTCTTCTTCCAGTTCAGTAGTGCGATTGTCTACGGCAGCAATGTCAATGACGAATTCTGCCGGGTTGACGAACAGCGGTAGTTGATATCCAAGCTCCTTGAACCATGGGAGACATTCGGAGACGGGGCCTGAGAAGACGGGGCTGCCCTTGGACAAGATGACGAGGTTGTCGAATAGATCCCAAATCTCCGACCGGGGCTGGTGTATTGTGGTAATGACAGTTCTGCCCTTTTGCGCCAGTGATTTAAGAGTTCGTACAAGCTGGAACGCACTTGTTGCGTCAAGACCGGTGGTTGGTTCATCGAGGAATAGCACAGATGGATTTGCCAGGAGCTGAACACCGATACTCACACGCCTCTTTTCGCCTCCAGAACACCCTCGGTGTTGGCTATTTCCAATGCGAGTGTTGGCGCATTCTTTGAGGCCTAGCTCACGGATGACTTCCTCGACGACTCTCTCGCGTTCTTCAGCACTAGTTGACGATGGAAGTCGAAGGTCAGCTGAATATCTTAGTGTCTCCCGAACAGTCAAAGTCGGCAATAAGATATCTTGTTGCATAACATAGGCATGTCGAACACTGTTCACGCCCACCCGGCCATTAAACGTTGCCAGCCCCTGTTGACTCAATCTAGAGCTGACAACTCTCTCGGCGAGGTTATTGAGTAGTGTAGTTTTGCCGGAGCCACTGCCGCCTATAATAGCTGTCAGTGTCCCAGACTTTAAGCTAGCATCAACCGAATGCAAGAGCGTCTTGATGCATGGTGCAGCCTTCAACTTGGCAGAGAACAGCTCGGGATAAGTGGAAGGGTCCAGCCATGAAGGAGAAGTATCGACGGCGATGGTAAGTCCCCGAATCTGAACATCAGTAGGCTCGACATCGTCGAGAGAGAGATTCACCGCGTTGGCGATGAAAAAGCGGCTCTGGTCGAGCTTGTTGTGGTTTAGGGGCACGTCTGTAGATGCGTCCGTTGTGCTTCCAAGCTCCGCCTTCTCCACATCGACTGCGGCAATCTGCCCAACAGCATCATCTTCTTTGCTATCATCAGCTAGAGCCATGGCTAGAAAATACGCCACAGCCTGAGCTTTTTAACAACGTGGCTTGCTGGCTAGTCAGTATACGGGCATGCTGGCGATATGCTTGAGATTTGAAGCGTCTGTATGGCTGGAAAGCAGAAATAGAATGCTGACAATGTTGGTCCAGCTATCGGAAATGTTGCGCCACAGTTTTATCCTAGGTATTGACTGGTAAAAGCATCTCTATGTCAGAATGATGAAGACCCGAGCTGAGATAAGGCAGATAGCCGATCTTTACCAAGAAGCCCGAAGCGACCCCTCTTGAAGGAACATAAAAAGAGATGGAAAACAAAGAACATGGGCAACTGCATTAGATTGGCGACACGACCGTTATTTCATGCTCGCATTTGGCCAAGCATCTGATTTTGTGGATCTCCGATCCCCTTGCGACCCCAACGGAGTGTGTAAATATGGAGCAATCCGAACTCCGTCGTTTAGCTCATGCAGTTCAAATCTCACGACTGCTTTGAAGAATGGATATTTTGCTTCTAGCAACAGATTATTGAACGGGTTTGTCGTTGATAATAAACGCAAGTGCATGTTAATGATGCATAGGCGGAATGTATGTATCTGTATGGTTTACTATAACGGATCACAGAACTTTTATCAAGACCGTTGCATTTCCCGTATACCTACATCGTGTTAAACGTGCATGCTCACCCCCAAGTAGACCCCCATATTAATTACTTGACCGATTACACGTATTCTTAGTGCATCCGAAACGCCCGTTTTGTCGATCAGTACTAAGAACTAATAATATACAAGCTCAAAGCCAGCGCCCTCATGGACTGTTGGACCAGATGAAACGAAATATTTGGCTTTCTTTCTCCGTACGATAGCCATCAATATTATCCCCTCTTTTTGTACAGCACCAATAGAGCAATGCCACGAAATAGACGTTTGTTGAAAGGATGTTTGGCTATAAGATCTCCTACATCAGAGCCGCATTATCACATGACGACAATATCTAAGCAACTGCTAGCCAGCCTCGGCTAGGTAAGCGGTGTCTAAATCCTTTCAAAACCTTACAAAAAGCCTAATTACTTTTGCATGCAGAAAAGACTCTGGACGTATCACATATACATCGTAAATGAACGCAGTTTAGAGTGTAGAAACTCGTATATTCCTTATTTAATCTCCTTATATCATATCATAATGAAGGAAAGGGTATCAATTCCCAGCGGCGCATTGCCTATCCACACAATAACCAAAAAAATATACTCAAATGCAACATTCATCCCTTAATCCAAACATAGTCGTAACACATCTCTTTATAGATTATTTTTCTATACTCTTAGTAGGCTCGCTTGCTCTCATCATCCGATGATGCCGCGGTGGCCTGGTGAACAGACGCTCTGCGCAAATCAGAGGCGACAGCGTCAAACTGGTACAGAGGAGGCTTGGTCGCGCTCCACTGGAAGAAGACGTACTTCTTGAACCACCAGGGCAAGGCAACAGTCATCTGGTACTTCATGAAGGTGCGGACGGGGACAGCAAAGACATAGTCAAGCTCCTCAAGAGTGCGCTGCATGGTCTCGGGAACCCAGAGGAAGATCATGATGAAAGCGACAACGTTGAAGCCAGCGTAGAGGCCGAATGCGCCAACGGTCTGGAGGCGCTCGAGCAGGAAGGGGAATGAAGTTCCCAAGACGGCAGCCCAGAACAAGCAAGTGGCGACGGCGAAACCCATACCAGTCTCACGGTGTGACAGAGGGTACACTTCAGCACTGTAGGTGAAAGGAACGGGACCTTCTCCGGGAGAGTAGAAAGCACCAAAGAGGAAGACGAAAAGGCTGACAAGGCCGGTTCGGGCCGTCTCATGGCTATCAGAGATCAGAGTGCAGAGACCAGCAGCCAAGAGAGTCCAGAACATCTGGGGGAAGGTGAAGAGCAGCAGGCTTCGGCGACCAAACTATAAGATTATTAGTATATACCATTCGCGATTCATCTTATACAAATTGCAAAACTTACGGTATCAATAGTCCAGAAAGCAGGGAAGGCAAAGAGCCAGTTGACAAGACCGAATCCAAACGAGCCAATCAGAGCCCGGAATTGAGTGAAGCCAGCATTAACAAAGACGGTAGTCGAGTAGAATGCGATAATGTTGATGCCGCACATCTGCTGGGCAATCATGACAGTAAAAGCAGCCAAGTTGGCACGGCGAATACGGGGGACAGTGAAGAGCTGGGTGAATCGGGTGACGTAGTTGGTCTTTCCAATGAGCTCCTTCTCGATTTCCAGCTGGGCAGAGATGTAGTAAATATCTCGGGCAACCTGGATTGGGTCGTTTCGGAGAACCATGAGAGACTTCCAAGCATCAGCATAGCGACCCTTCTTCATGTACCAGCGAGGTGACTCGGGGCAGAAGTAAATGAGGGCAACCAGAGGGATAGCGGGAATAAAAGGAGCGCCAAGCATCAGTCGCCAGTTGATATCCTTTACGTGGTAGACGGCCAGGTTAAAGGCACTTCCAAGCAAAATACCAAAGGCAGTCCACATTTCTGGAGATTCTGTTAGCTGTGACGCTTTAGCGGATGAACCAGGAGAGAGAAACTTACGCCATGACATAACCAAAGCACCTCTGATGGAAGCTGGGGCATTCTCTGCAGCATAGATAGGGACAGTAGAAGCCTTTGCACCCATACCAATACCCATGAGCAATCTACAAGCAAGCTGCTGTTGCCAAGTGTGACAGAAAGCGGAACCAATAACGGGCCAGATACAGAAGTGAGCGGCGAAGAAGATGACACCACGGCGACCGAAGTGGTTGTTGATGGGGTCAGAGAGCCAGCAACCGATGAAACTAAGATGCAAAAATTAGTCAAGAGTGCACCAATGGATAGACTCGAAAAGGCTATACGCACGCGCTGCCAATGTAGGGAGCGGCGTTGATGAGACCGACGAGAATAGCGTTGCGAGTGATGCTCTGGTCACCAATGCCATAGACATCGGGCCAGAAGATGGTAGCACCGTTGCTACCAGTCTGGTCCCAACCTTGAACGGCGGCACCAATGGAGCATGTTGCGATGGTGATGAAGAGTTTTGCGGGCATGTGCCACTTGTGTGTCACTTCGCGCTCCAGAATGTTCAATTCATGTGAGGTGAGCTTCTCGTCGCCATCAATATTGTGTGCTTCGGCGGGATTTTGGGCAATAAGAGCGCCCTTCTTGAGAAGGAGGGTGTGCTCTGAGAGCCCATGACGAGAGGCAAAGGACTCGACATCGGTCATGAGCTGTTCCCGAGGAATGCCCTTGAGCGGGTTGCGAATCTTGGCCTGGAGATTCTGGGTATACTCCTCTTGTTCGGTGTAGGTGACACCCTTTTCCATAGTTGCTTCGTGAGCACCTTTGGACTCTGGGTGAGTGCTGTATCAACCAAACAAGTTAGCAAATGGATTGATGAAAAAAGAAGACACGACAGTGGCCAGGTGTACTGACTATACTTCCGCCATGGTGGGCAGGGGAATTGTCCGCAGCTGACTTGCTCTTCTAACCTCGATCAATGTAGATAAGAGAGGCAAAGAGTGATGCTGCTTCTGGGCTGAAGAAGTCGAGACAAAGAATGTCAAGACGAAGGGAGGCAAGGAGGACTAATATACTTGTCTGTCCTGAGCCGAGATTGGAGTCTGGGGAAGAGAGACGAAAAACTGGAGTCCGGAGGCGGAGAACAATGGCTCTCTTTGGATCTCGTCGCGTGGTTTGTCTCTCCACAGTCAAAAAACCATGAGCCCATGGCCTGGGAGGTGTAGCAGTAGCACAATCCAGCAATCTTTGCATGTAAGTCGAGCAGAATGGCTTGAGGCCTATCCTTGTCGGGCCCACTCTTGGCTGGAAGATAGACAGACAGGCTAGTCCAGTGGTATAGCTCGGCTGACATTGATGGTGGCGTGGAGCTTGGGTGCAGAAACGTCTTCAGAAGCTTGGAAGACAGTCGTTGCGACTCATGCATTCAGCCAAGCAGCGCCATCAGTGCGCTGCCAAGGGATCAGGATGATGCTCGTTTGGTGCTGCCACACGCCTGTTAGTTGCCAGCTGCAGTAGAGTAGCGGGCAGATGCTACATACCGCGTATCGGCCAAGCAGAGATCATCTCCGCGTTCAGTCGCCAGTCTATACGGTCGAGACGCTCCAGTCGGCAAGCCACAGATAGAATCTCGCTACCCCCAGAGCAAGCCATCTCTGAAGGGTGAGAGTGACCCTCTTGTTTCTCCAGACGGGGAATCATCCCCGCACCCCAGACAGGAGAGGAGCAGAGGCTCCAGTTCCCCATGGGAAAGCAAAGGCAAGCCACTGCTGCTTTCGAATTGACGGTATAATCAGATGTCTAAGACTAGAGGTTGAAAGTGGGAATCACAAACCCGTTGTTTGGCCACTGTGGGACTAGCGCCGAGCCCCTGGACAGCGCTGTAATTGGCCCCTAGACGCACGCTAGGCGTCCCCTGACGTAGGCGAAAGCAGCTGCCGAATCTTTTGCCTAGGGCGGCCCTGCAAGCGTCTGTGCAATCGCTTGTAGAGATGCCCACGCCCTGCTCTGCTTATTTTGCGTATGCTTCTTGTGCAGATCGACATTCCAGCTGCTCCAGACGGTTGAATAATAGCGCCGGCGTATTTGCCATTACCAGCAGCAATAAGGGCCAACAAGGCCAGGTTCGGCTATAATTCGCTCAATATCTGGGTGAGCAGCTGAGGGCAAAGAGACAAGATCTGCGTCAGCCAAGGCACAGGCTGAGGGCATGTTTTAGGTACGTACCGACTCATGTACCAGCTCGCATTCTGCGAACCCCTCCATCCACTGCATCTCAGCTAAACTCTTCCTTTCCAACTCGCCGAATGCAGCTGTCCGCTGTCGAAAGCATCGAACCACGCCCTCCATCTACAGCCTAGAACCTCGAATCTGAGCAAGGTTTTCTCCTCATCTACGGCATCCGCATTGCCTGCCGGCGCCAATTCGCCAATTCGCCAATTCGCCACAGCTAGTGTTGGTGCTCTCTAAGATCAAGCACGGCAAACGAACAATACACACAGCGTCGAATGCTCCGAACCTGGATAAGAATTGGCCACGAAGAGGCACTGGCACCGAACCGGGGAACCTGTAATGCCCTTCCAACGTACTAGGAGCCGGTACCACAGGCCACAGGTGGAAAATATTGTGCCACCGCAGCAACCAGTATGGATCGCCAGGTCCGGGATGCGCAGCGAGAAACAGGCAACAGAATTCCTCACATGCTGACTGGATGCTTTCGGGGTTATTCCTCCCGCTAGTGAGCCGGCATGCGAAAAAATAGGCTGGGGCCGCGGCACTATCAGCATCCACTTGCGAACGCATCCCGCGCGCCAATGCTCACGCCATGGCCGAGTGGCTGCTGCTACAGGCGATGCTAGCAGCTCTCAGAAATCAGCCGTCGCCTCACTCTCTGTTATTAACGGCTCTCGGCCATGTAGAAACCCAAGCGCGCTCCTCTTCTTGCCTAGCGTGGCACCAGACCAGATCTTAACTTGGACCAATATGTCCGAATGCAGAACTTCTTCTCGGCTCTGTACACATGACGAGCATCAAGTGAAGGCTTCATCTCATTTAATCACGTCGAGATCTGAGCAGTCAAAAGTGCCGTCCATTGCTGCAAGTACTTCGTATACGCGCTGACATCTGCTGATCATCGAGGTACTCTTCAGCTGCTAAAACAGCATGGTGGGGATGATCCATTAATCTGCTCCCACAAAATTAATTCTGCTGCCTGATCATTGCCAGAAGTGAAAGAGCAAGAAGTTACTTGTCAATCAAAGACCAAACTTCCGCTTTCTTCCCCTCTAGGCTAGCTTAGCACCAGATGCTTGCCAATGGGCGGGCGGAGAATGGCGAACAAGGTTCCCAAGTCCAGTTACAGTCCAATACGAATCAAAGGTACCTGCTTGCAAGAATATGGGGATGAACCAACAGAGAGTACGCGTACAGACACATGATTTGCAGCGCTACATCTAAAGTATTGCTACAGCGAAGACATTATCAGGAATACAAAAATACTCCCTCGCAGCTGGGAAGTCAAATATCAACCTGCTAGATGATAGCAAAATCTGGCACCGCCATCAGACCAGGTAATCCCAGCTACTAGAGTCATGCGTCTATAACACGTGATGGATAGACTACAGGTCTGGATCTAATACTTCCATACACCGAGCCAAGCTTTCATTCTCTCTTGTACTCTGTACTCTCACGTCTCCACATCTCTCCGTCCAGGTGGACCACCGCTTTAAGTACTGTTTGATATTCGGCGTTGTACTTGGTAGATCTTATCCAAACAAGTCAACCTGAGAAAGCTGGGACATTCATAACCGTAGCATGGCTGATGGGTCGAATCTACGATTCAAAAATGCAGAGATAAGGGCCTGATAACTCTAAGTCAAGACAGAGTAGCGTTCAGCCTGCAACTCATAAATGGCAGCGCATACCGAAGCAAATGCTAAGAATCTCGACTCTGCTGCCATCGTTCGCAGTCTCCATCTCCAATAATACCTATCACTATTCAGAGCTTACCGCCCAGCCTCCTTGGCAAGACTAAAGATACCAAGGGTGGAAATATTTGATTACATACAAGCCAAGCTTTCGGCCTCACCGCACCCAACATCCAAACCGCGATTGAAAATGGTCACAGCTAGTCGATTTTTAGCGTAACAATGTGAATCTCCAGTCATTAACTCAAACTAATACGTGTATACTCCAGGTTTTCTTTTGTGGAAACATTTTCAAGATGTTCGAGCTTCTTCAGCGAAGGAAAGGAGATATCTCGATACGCCACCTCCAACTGGCCTTGCCAAGTGCCTCAGCCCTCATACGCCACCCTTTCTGAACCGTCTTGTCAATCTCCACACACCATGCTGCTAGCTTGGCATTAGACCACCCGCTTTCAAAGCCTTTCTTCTCCACGTTATATCCTTGCCCGAACCAGGGGGCATAAAGAAGACCCGCACATGGGATCTAACTTTGACCAGTGGCAGCTGTGATAATGTTGATGCCTGCTATGAGAATGCCATCATGGACACGAGCATGTGAGCTAGGAGAGGGCTGAAAATAGGTAGTACACCGCCCACATGGATCACAGTTGTATCATGAAAGGGACTGCTCGGCAATGCCACACCCCCACGAGGCTTGCTGGAGCTAAGCACGTATGGAGTATGAAGTATGATGCCGGAGATCCAGCCCCAAGTACTCGGATCATGCTATCCTGCAATGAAACCGCCATGGTGCTGAGCTACTGGATGTAGCTTTTAGGCATCCAACTTATATACCTTGGCTTGCAGACGGTCTGGGCTCTTCCTCCGGAACATAATCCCCTCATATCAAAGTCTTCCGTGGCAAGCATTGCTAATCTGAGAAGAATGGTAGCTGAGCATTCGGGCATTTCTGCGAAAACACTCCACGATTGCGAAGTCGGAGGGTTATATAGATGGCTCATTTTGGCGAAGAGACTGTGGAATCCCCTCGTCCGGTGAACAGAGCTACCGTGGTAGATGCCCATATTCTGTTTGCAGAGTCCTCGAGTTTAAACACAGCTACAGGCTTTTGATTCTATTGATCGATTGGTTACTCTCCATGAAATGAACATTGAGATCATAAAGGCAGCTGATGTAATTATTATGAACAAGCAAACAGCAACATACACAGCTGTGCGATTTATAAATTTCTGGACTTTCTCTAAGTTGTTTTGGTGAGTATATTCTTGCAACATCAGTGTGATGTACTCGCTTATTAGTACAAGACTATAATATTGCTAATGCTGAAAACAATTTGAGTCGTCAAGGAAATTTGACCCTCAAGATTGTTTACTAAGATGAAAAGGCCGATAAGATTTCCAGAAGGTAGAGAATTGCCGTTGATTGCGCGCTTAAGATAGATACCTGTTTAAATAGATATCGATATTTTCCAGACTCTGAAATTATTTGAAGGAAAGATGCATGTTCATACTAGAACTCAGCTCCAGTGAACATCACGGCCGGCATTACGCAGGTCATTCGATTACACTAGGTACTATATCATTATCATCAACAGATATTTAAGTACCTTATGTTGACTTGAGAGTAGGCCATAAAGATGGATACCTGGAGACTACTGGGCTCTCTCTTATTAGAGCGTATCCACGCGCTCTATCAAGGCATCTTGCCGTCTTTTACTAAGGGAAAATCTATTCAACGCCCCAGATATAGCTTAATAACGCAGTTAGTTTGTATATAGAGCTATATATTAGACACTTAAAATTAGCAATAGTAGCAGCACCAGCAGTGGTAAGAGTAACTACTAGTAGCAATTGAAATTAATACTATTGATAGAGTGTTGGGTAAAAGAATTAGAGTGTTGGATATCTACCCTTCTTCAACGACAAGAAGAATGTTGTCAATAATCCTTATCAATCGCTTCCTGTAGGCAAGGCGCCCGACGCGGTGCGTGATCAAATGATGCAGCACAATCCCAAATGGGCGACGTTTAACAGCGCATATATCAATGAAAAGCTCCAATTCCACCTTCAGAATACTTCCTTGGACGAGCCAATGGAAGATAGCCTCATCAACTTCTTCACGCATATTAATATTATGCGTGATCCATAAGCGAGCTACAATATGGTTCCCGAGGAAGTCTAAACAGCGCTGCCGCCGAGGCCCGTTATTATTGAGCTGGAGGCGCGAAGAATTGAACTCGAGAATGGTCAACATCAAGTTCAAGGAGCCCCCTATGAGAAAGAAGTGCAGCAGCTCGCCAACCTCATACAGACGAAAGTGCACAACGAAGCAGCGAGATCCGACAAGCATATCGCGAATATTCCTTCTACCATTGACCAACCTGGGATATTGACAGGCCAATGGCATAGGGAGATGAAGAAGGAGGGTCTCAGGAGGAGAAGGACGAGTACTCTCCGCCGGCTATCGAACTTTATATACTAGAATGGAGGTCTGTTGCGCAAATTTTCTCTCAGCAGTCTGAGGATCTAGATGATGATCAGATCCATCATCTTTGCATTGACGCTATCACATACATATATGTCGGCTCTCTGCAAAAAGAGGGAGACAGTCAAACGCAAGCGCACACAACAGCAGAGAACGCAGACGGAGACGTGCATTAAGGAGGGATCTCCTGAACCTAAGCCATTCCCGCTCTTTATGATGAAGACTTAGTGTCCTTGCTGCATTGGCAATGATGCTTCATCACTACAGGAAGAGTATTCACCTACTGTCAGCCAGCTGTAATAAATGACCACTTTGATCGGGAACGTCTGATGGAGATGACAGCACCCGAGAGGAGTGGATCAATCACTTGCAATCATCCAGAATGCAGGGCTATCGGCCTCAAGCTAAGCAGCCTCGACCATTTCCGAGCGCACGTCGCGCAAGTCCATAGGGTCTCGTTGCGGCCGTCGCGAAAATAGGGTAACTATCTCTCATATAAGAGGAATATGAACAGAGTCTATTCCCTCGGCTAAGATCTTTTGATAGTATGGAATACTCCACGCTGACCAATCACCATTGCTTAATTGTGTGCGCTTTAGATCCTCGAGATGAATGCATTAACAGCCACGCAGAGACAGCGCCCGTGCTGTGTGTTTTGACTGGTAATATTCCCTTAGGCGCTGGTCGTGATTAGCCTATAGCATCTGTATTAACAGTCTCTATACCCGCTCCTACGTGTACGGTCTTGTTAGGCTAAATATCAAGGATAATAGATTGGATTGAAGCGTATAGCTTTAATACAGTCTCTCATCTGTCTTGTTCATGAGAACGGTGTTCCTGCACAGCGTCGTCCTGCTGGGGACGTAACTATTCTGTGGGATAGCTAACTCTTCTGCTCAGGCTGTTCCACGTATCATTCCTCTCCAAATCCAAAATGAGGCTTAACCGAGAGTTTCTCAAACGATTGTAACAGTTCAATATAATTTGTCATCTTGATGTGGCGCCAGGTTGCCATCATCATCTCTCGGTATTGCTTGAGCTCAGGGAGCCGCTCGGATGCTGGATCGAGCCTCATCCCGGGTAGATCAAGCGAATGGAGTTCCGCATCTACGTTGACGTCTTAGAGCCATATAGCCAAAAATGAAGGAGCGAATATCACACTTGCCGGTAAACATGGCCAGGAGCCCATCGAGGATGGCTTTGTTGCCATAATCACGGTGCTGCAACGATAACAACACGGCAGCGATAGGTAATGCTAAACCACCACCAAAGCTTGCTTGAGCCACAGCCATTGCTGTGCGAACAATCTTCTTGTCGGTGGCAACAACCGGCTTGTCGAAATCCTTGCGTATCTGAAGAACTCGGATAACCAATTTACTCCCGTCTTCATTCTTCCCTAGTGCAGGACACATTATGAAAAGTCCTTGCTCAATGAGCTGCTTCATTAAGATTTCGCTGCACTAACCGTCAACGTTGAGACACCCCTAACTGAGATATTTTCCAAAGTACTTAATTGAAGTTCGCCATCTCCTTATTTCTTCCAAATCAGGGCAGTAACACTAGAACTCCTACACTGCTTCTAGGTCTCTCAGGAAGGTGCCTTTAGGGATTTTGTGGATGTCAAGCGCAAGTATATATATCTATAAAACGCCGGTTTGTTATGGTCGTTCTTATGTCAATACAGGCCGTACTAAAGGACAGAGAGAAGCAAATTAACCATAAAATAAGGTTATAACAGTCCTAAGACTTCTAGCCTTAATGCCCAGCGCTGCCGTCAAATCAAATCTATCAATCAAATTAATCAATCAATCAATCAATTTAAAGCTATCACAACTATCAATTAATTAAATCCAATAACGCCAATATTTAATAAATTTAATATATATTAAATATAGGGTAACTAATTAGAAAAAAAAATCACTACTAAAAATAGCAAAATATTATATTGCCAATAGTTAACTAGAAAATTAACTATTAGTAATATAAAAAGCTTATATAGGAATTAAACCTACTCCTTCCTTAAAGATAGCCCTATAGACTTAGCTATTTAACTAATAAGCTAATAGAGATTTATATAATATATATAATAAAGGACTAGTTAAAGTTAAAGGGAAGGCTAAGGAGTGTAAAAAACTTATAAAACTGCATTATAAACTTAAAGCTAGTAAAATCGCTCTAAGCTTTATAATTTATAGATTATTATTATAAGTTTAACTATTTTTAAGGCATCTAAGCCTCCTAGCCTTACTATATAACTCTCTACAGCATCCTCTTTATTAGAATATAGCACTAATGCCACTAACTTAATTAATAACTTACTAATAGCAATTTAGCACAACTACCGCTTTATTCTTAAAGACCTTATTATAAAAAAGGGCCTTAAAGGGTATATAAGTTAAATTAAAAGCAAAGGACTATTTATATAAAAAGTATTAAATTTAAATTCCCTTAGTAAAGTCTTTTAAATTTACTACCGCTATAATAAGGCTAATAATATCTTTAAACTATTTAAAGCAGCTATAACTTCCTCTACAATAGATTATCTTTACCGCTAACATTAAGTTATAAAAGGAAGTAGCCTATAATCCTTTATAAGTTTTAAATTTAATAATTCTTCTTTTATAAAGCGCATATAAATAATATATTTATTAAAGGCATTTATATAAGCATTATAAAACCTTACTATTAGATTTATTATTAAAAAGAATATACTATTTATAATATTTAAAAGTAAATACCTTTACTATCTTTTAAAATAGCTAAATTCCAATTTATTTAATAATCTTTCCCTTAGCTAAATAAGTTTATATAAAAATTTTA